>JAGIQG010000006.1:739801-819719 GCA_024679065.1 Sphyrna mokarran
ATAGAACAAGAACATAGAACAATACAGCACAGAACAGGCCCTTCGGCCCTCGATGTTGTGCCGACCAAAATAAAAAGCAATGCCCCTCCTAACTAAACCATTCCCTTCTCATCCATATACTTATCCACTAACCTCTTAAACGCCACCAAACTTGGCGAATCTACAACAGCTGCAGGCAGGGCATTCCACTCCCTAATCACTCTTTGAGTAAAGAACCTACCTCTGATATCCGTCCTATAACTCATACCCCTTAATTTAAAGTTGTGTCCCCTCGTGCTAGCTTTATCCATCCTAGGAAAAAGGCTATCACTGTCCACCCTATCCAAACCTCTAATTATCTTATATGTTTCAATAAGATCCCCCCGTAGCCGCCCCCTTTCTAACGAAAACAACCTCAAATCCTTCAACCTCTCTTCATAGGACCTGCCCTCCATACCAGGCAACATCCTGGTAAACCTCCTCTGTACCCTCTCCATGCCTCCACATCTTTCTTATAATGTGGCGACCAGAACTGCACACAATACTCCAAGTGCGGCCGCACTAGAGTTTTGTACAGCTGAAACATGATGCTGCGGCTCCTAAATTCAATCCCCCTACCAATAAAAGCTAAGACTCAATAAGCCTTCTTAACAACTTTATCCACTTGACTGCCTACTTTCAGGGATCTATTGACACATACACCAAGATCCTTCTGTTCCTCAACACTATTAAGAGCCCTACCATTAGCCCCATACTCTACACATTTATTGTTCCTGCCAAAGTGCATTACCTCACACTTTACCACATTAAACTCCATTTGCCACCTCTCGGCCCAGCTCTGCAACTTGTCCAAGTCACTCTGTAAACTAAAACACCCCTCTTCACTATCTACCACACCACCAACTTTAGTATCATCTGCAAATTTACTGATCCATCCCTCAATACCCTCATCCAGATCATTTATAAAAATTACAAACAGCAGGGGCCCCAAAACAGACCCCTGAGGCACACCACTTGTCACCGAACTCCACGATGAATATCTCCCATCAACCACCACCCTCTGTCTTCTATCTGCCAGCCAATTCCTAATCCAATTAGCTAAATCACCCTGTATTCCACACATCTGCATTTTCTGTAGAAGTCTTCCATGGGCCACCTTATCAAAAGCCTTACTAAAGTCCATATATACTACATCAACCGCCTTACCCCCATCCACCTCTCTGGTCACTTTCTCAAAAAACTCAATGAGGTTAGTAAGGCATGACCTACCCTTCACGAAACCATGCTGACTATCCCCAATCAATTCATTTCTCTCTAAATAACTATAAATCCTATCCCTAATAATTCTCTCCAATACCTTGCCCACCACAGAAGTAAGAATCACTGGCCTATAATTCCCAGGAAGGTCTCTCTTCCCCTTCTTAAACAATGGGACCACATTCGCCATCCTCCAGTCCTCCGGAACCACACCGTAACCAACGAGGACCTGAAGATCAGAGCCAGAGGCTCTGCAATCTCCTCTCTTGCCTCCCAGAGAATCCTAGGGTAAATCCCGTCCGGCCCAGGGGACTTATCCAACTTCAAACCCTCGAGAATTTCTAACACATCCTCCCTATCTACTACAATACTCCCCAATTTGCAACCCTGTACCTCAGTGCTCTCCACAGCTACATTTCCAGCACTCTGCGTGAATACCGAAGAGAAATATTTATTCAGTGCCTCGCCAATCTCTTCAGGCTCCACGCACAACTTCCCACTGCTATCTACGACTGGCCCTAATCTTGCCCTAACCAATCATCTATTCTATCCAGATCATTTATAAAAATTACAAACAGCAGGGGCCCCAAAACAGATCCCTGAGGTACACCACTTGTAACCAAACTCCATGATGAATAATTTCCATCAACCACTACCCTCTGTCTTCTGTCAGCTAGCCAATTCCTAATCCAATTAGCTAAATCCCCCTCAATCCCATACATCTGCATTTTCTGCAGAAGCCTTCCACGGGCCACCTTATCGAACGCCTTACTAAAGTCCATATATACCACATCAACTGCCTTACCCCCATCCACCTCTTTGGTCACTTTTTCAAAAAACTCAATAAGGTTAGTAAGGCACGACCTACCCTTCACAAAACCATGCTGACTATCCCCAATCAATTCATTTCTCTCTAAATAACTATAAATCCTATCCCTAATAATTCTCTCCAATACTTTGCCCACAACAGAAGTAAGACTCACCGGCCTATAATTCCCCGGAAATTCTCTCTTCCCCTTCTTGAACAATGGGACCACATTCGCTATCCTCCAGTCTTCCGGCACTATATGCGTAACCAACGACGACCTGAAGAACAGAGCCAGAGGCTCTGCAATCGCCTCTCTTGCTTCCCAGAGAATCTTAGGGTAAATCCCGTCCGGCCCAGGGAACTTATCTATCTTCAAACCCTCAAGAATATCTAGCACATCCTCCTTATCTACTTCAATACTTTCCAGTTTGCAACCCTGTATCCCAGTGTTCTCCACAACTACATTTACATCTCCCTGCGTGAATACCGAAGAGAAATATTTGTTCAGTGCCTCTCCAATCTCTTCAGGCTCCACGCACAACTTCCCACTGCTGTCTCTGACTGGCCCTAATCTTGCCCTAACCAATCTTCTATTCTTAACATATCTAAAGAAAGCTTTAGGATTCTCCTTGATCCTATCAGCCAAAGTCTTCTCGTGTCCCCTTTTAGCTCTCCTCAACTCACTCTTTAGCTCTCTCCTGGCTAATCTATAGCTATCCATTGCACTAACTGAGCCTTCAAGCCTCATCCTGACATAAGCCTCCTTTTTCCTTTTAACCAGCAAATTAACTTTTTTAGTACACCAAGGTTCCCTTACTCGACCATTTCCTCCTTGCCTGACAGGGACATACTTATCAAGGACTCGCAGTAGCTGCTCCTTGAATAAGCTCCACATTTCAGATGTTCCCAGTCCCTGTAGTTTCCTAGTCCAACCTATGCACCCTAATTCCCTCCTTATGGCCTCATAATTACCATTCCCCCAGCTATAACTACTGCCCCCATCTTCATGCCTATCCCTATCCATGACTAAGGTGAACATAACCGAATTGTGGTCACTATCACCAAAATGTTCACCAACTTACAAGCCTAACACCTGGTCTGGCTCATTGCCCAGCACCAAATCCAATGTAGCCTCACCTCTAGTTGGCCTATCTACATACTGAGTCAAAAAACCTTCCTGCACACCTTGTATAAAAACTGACCCCTCTAACGTGCTAGAGCTATAGCTATTCCAATCAATATTAGTAAAGTTAAAGTCCCCCATAACAATTACCCTATTACTTTCACTCCTGTCCAGGATCGACTTTGCAATCCTTTCCTCTACCTCTCTAGAACTTTTAGGAGGTCTATAAAAGACTCCCAACAGGGTGACCTCTCCTCTCCTGTTTCTAATCTCAGCTCATACTACCTCAACAGACAAGTCCTCATCAAACTTCCCCTTGTTTGTCCCCTTGTGCTAGCTTTCTCCATCCTAGGAAATAGGCTATCACTGTCCACCCTATCTAAACCTCTAACCATCTGATATGTTTCAATAAGGTCTCCTCTTAGCCGCCTTCTTTCTAACGAAAACAACCTCAAATGCCTCAGCCTCTCTTCATAAGACCTGCTTTCCATACCAGGCAACATCCTGGTAAACCTCCTCTGTACCCTCTCCAATGCTTCCGCATCTTTCTTATAATGTGGGGACCAGAACTGTACACAATACTCCAAGTGCGGCCGCACTAGAGTTTTGTACAGTTGCAACATGACGTTGCGCTCCGAAATTCAATCCCTCTACCAATAAAAGTTAAGACTCCATGTGCCTTCTTAACAACCTTATCGACTTGATTGCGATAGTACTCCATGGTTCCCTTACTCGACCATTTCCTCCTTGCCTGACAGGGACATACTTATCAAGGACTCGCAGTAGCTGCTCCTTGAATAAGCTCCACATTTCAGATGTTCCCAGTCCCTGTAGTTTCCTAGTCCAACCTATGCACCCTAATTTCCTCCTTATGGCCTCATAATTACCATTCCCCCAGCTATAACTACTGCCCCCAGCTTCATGCCTATCCCTATCCATCACTAAGGTGAACGTAACCGAATTGTGGTCACTATCACCAAAATGTTCACTAACTTCCAAGCCTAACACCTGGTCTGGCTCATTGCCCAGCACCAAATCCAATGTAGCCTCACCTCTAGTTGGCCTATCTACATACTGAGTCAAAAAGCCTTCCTGCACACTTTGTACGAAAACTGACCCCTCTAACGAGCTAGAGCTATAGCTATTCCAATCAATATTAGTAAAGTTAAAGTCCCCCATAACAATTACCCTATTACTTTCACTCCTGTCCAGGATCGACTTTGCAATCCTTTCCTCTACCTCTCTAGAACTTTTAGGAGGTCTATAAAAGACTCCCAACAGGGTGACCTCTCCTCTCCTGTTTCTAATCTCAGCCCATACTATCTCAACAGACAAGTCCTCATCAAACTTCTTTTCTGTCACTGTGATACAGTCTTTGACTAATAATGCCACTCCTCCCCCCTTCTACCTCCTTCTCTACTCCGACTGAAGTATTTGAACCCCGGAACCTGCAACAACCATTCCTGCCCCTGCTCTACCCACGTCTCTGAAATGGCTACAACATCGAAGTTCCAGGTACTGGTCCAAGCTGCAAGTTCCTCCACCTTATTGCGAATACTTCTTGCATTAAAGTATACGCATTTCAAACCATGCCCTACTCCACCCGTATGCTGCTGTGCTTTACAGTTCTCATCTATGACCCCCCTATTCTCGTCCCTCTTAACATCCAGACTACCCAGGATCCCATCCCCGCTCTGAATCAGTTTAAACTCCCCTGCACAGCCTTTGCAAATTTTCCCCCCAAGATATTGGTTCCCCTCTGGTTCAGGTGTAGACCATCTCTCTTGTAGAGGTCCCATCCGTATATCCCATCTGGTCCCGGCGACTGGTCTATCTTGATAGAATTTAACAGGTCTAACACATCCTCTTTCCTAACATTCACATACTCAATCTTTTCTGTATGCTGCAAACCTGCAGTGCAATCTCCCAGTTCACTTTCCACCGTGAATACCGAGACAAAGTACTCGTTAAGCACCTCTGCCATTTCTTTCGGATTCACACAGACTTTTCCCCCTTCACCTTTTATAGGCCCTATCCCTTCTCTTCTCATCCTTTTACTTTTCACATATTTGTAGAAGGCCTTGGGATTCTCCTTAAGCTTCCTTGCCAAGGCCTTCTCATGACCCCTTCTGGCTCTCCTAATTGCCTTTTTAAGTTCCCTTCTACACACCTTATACTCCTCTAGATCCCTAACATCCCCTAGCTCTCTGAACCTTTTATATACCATTTTTTTCTTCCTAACTAGGTTCACCACTACCTTCGTGCACCACGGTTCCCGTGTCCTACCAGAACCTCCTTGACTCCTCAGAACGTTGTCTTGCAGTGCCCCAGACAAACATTCCTTGAAAAACCGCCACTTTCCTTCTGTACTCTTCCCCAAGAACGCCTCCTTCCAGTTTATGCGTCCAATTACCTGCCTAATGTTTTCATATTTCCCCTTACTCCAGACATACACCTTCCTATCCTGCCTGATCCTATCTCTTTCCATCGCTATCGTGAAAGAGATAGAATTATGATCCCCATTCCCAAGATGCTCACCTACCGTGAGATCCGACACCTGCCCTGGCTCATTAGCAAGCACCAGGTCAAGTACAGCCTCTCCTCTTGTAGGCTTTTCCACGTACTGTGTCAGGAAATCTTCTTGAACACACCTAACAAACTCCACACCATCCAAACCCCTTACCCTTGGGATACCCTTATACAAAAGAATTTCAGGCTCGCCACTGAGGGGCACTATAGAGCTGGTCAGATGGACTGATCATAAGAACTGGAAGCAGGATTAGGTCATTTGGTTCATTGAATCTGCTCCAAACTCAATAAAATCATGGCTGATGAAATTATGGCCTTAAATTCACTTTCTCTGAATTCCAGAATCCTTGATTCTCTTATTGATCAAAAATCTGTTGAATTTAGCTTTGAATATATTCAGTGATCCAATCTTTACTGCTCTCTGTAAGGAACACAATTCTGTCTTAAATGGGAGACTCTTTATTTTTAACCTGTGCTTCTTGTTCTCGAACTGGCGGCACTGTGAAACAATGGTTGGTACTGTTGTCTCACAGCGCCAGGGACCCAGGTTCAATTGTCAGCTTCGTCACTTGTTTGAGCGGAGTCTGCATGTTCTCCCCATTCTCCCCTGTGTCTGAGTAGCTGTTGATAATTCAAATATCTCTGTGAAGGAATCTGCAATATCCTCCCTAGCCTCCCACAATGGGATACATAGAAATAGAACAATACAGCACAAACAGGCCCTTCGGCCCACGAGTTGCACCGATCACATCTACCAATCCACAGACCTATCTATAACCCCCAATCTCATTAGTTCCCATATACTCATCCAGAAGTCTTTTAAAAGACCTCAGCGTATTGTCAGCAAATTTACTAATCCAACCCTCTACACCCTCATCTGGGTCATTTATAAAAATGACAAACAGCAGTCGCCCCAAAACAGATCCTTGAGGTACACCACTTGTAACTGCACTCCAGGTTGAATATTTCCCATCAACCACCACCCTCTGTCTTCTATCAGCTAGCCAATTCCTAATCCAAACTGCTAAATCACCTTCAATCCCATGCATCTGCACTTTCTGCAGTAGCCTACCATGGGAACCTTATCAAACGCTTTGCTAAAATCCATATACACTACATCAACTGCCTTACCCTTATCTACCTCTTTGGTCACCTCCTCAAAAAACTCAATAAGGGTTTGTGAGGCACGACCTACCCTTCACAAAACCGTGCTGACTATCCCTAATCAATTTATTTCTCTCTAGATGCTTATAAATCCTATCCCTTATAATTCTTTCCAAGACTTTGCCCACAACAGAAGTCAGGCTCACCGGTCTCTAATTTCCAGGATGGTCCCTACTCCCCTTTTTGAACAAAGGGACAACATTTGCCATCTTCCAGTCTTCCGGCACTATACCTGTAGCCAACGACGACATGAAGATCAAAGCCAAAGGCTCTGCAATCTCCTCTCTAGCTCCCAGAGAATCCTAGGGTAAATCCCATCTGGCCCAGGGGACTTATCAATTTTCATACCCTCAAGATTCGCTAACATCTCCTCCTTATGAACCTCAATCCTGCCCAGTCTATAACCTGGTATCACAGTATTCTCCCCGACAACATTGTCTTTCTCCTGTGTGAATACTGACAAAAAATACTCATTCAGTATCTCTCCTATCTCCTCAGGCTCCACGCACAACTTCCCACTGCTATCTCTGACTGGCCCTAATCTTGCCCTAACCAATCTTTTATTATTTATATGCCTGTAAAAAGCTTTAGGATTCTCCTTAATCCTATCTGCCAAAGTCTTCTCGTGTCCTCTTCTAGCTCTTCTCAACTCCCTCTTTAGCTCCTTCCTGGCTAATTTATAGCTCTCCAGTGCCCTAACTGAGCCTTCACGTCTCATCATTATATAAGCTTCCTTCTTCCTCTTCACCTGAGATTCAACTTCCCTAGTACACCATGGTTCCCTCACTCGACACTTCCTCCCTGCCTGGCAGGTACATATTCATTAAGGACATGCAGAAGCTGTTCCTTAAATATGCTCCACATTTCAGATGTCCCCAGCCCTGCAATTTCCTGCTCCACCCTATGCATCCTAAATCTCTCCTAATAGCCTCATAATTACCTTTCCCCCAGCTATAACTACTGTTATTCGGTATGTGCCCATCCCTTTCCATCACTAAGGTAAACGTAACCGAATTGTGGTCACTATCACCAAAGTGCTCACCCATCTCCAAGTCTAACACCTGGTCTGGTTCATTACTCAGTACCAAATCCAATATAGCCTCACCTCTTGTTGGCCTATCTACATACTGAGTCATGAAACTTTCCTGCACACAAGTTAGAAACAGGAAAGGATTGGTCATGCTGTTCAGAGTTTTCTATAGGCCCCCAAATAGTAATGGAAATGTGAAGAAGAAAATGGCAAAGCAGATTATGGATAGGTGTGGAGGTCACAGGGTAGTTATCATGGGTGACTTTAACTTTCCAAATATTGATTGGGACCTTTATGGGTCGAATAGTTCAGATGGGACACTTTTTGTACAGTGTGTTCAGGAGAGTTTCCTGACACAATATATGGATAAGCCAATAAGAGGTGGGGCCATGTTGACTCGGTACTGAATAATGAATGAGGCCAATGTTAGATTTGTTTGTGGGAAAGCACTTTGGAGATAGTGACCACAATTCGGTGTCTTTCATTATTGCAATGGGGAGGAATAGGGTCACATGACAGGGCAAGGTTTATAATGGGGGCAGGGGTAATTATGATGTGATTAGGCAAGAATTAGGGAGTATAAGATGGGAACAGAAACTGTCAGGTAAAGGCACACGAAAAATGGAGCTTTTTCAAGGAACAAATACTATGTATCCTTGATAGGTATGTCCCTGGCAGGCAAGGAGGAAATGGCCAAGTGAGGGAACCATGGTTCACAAAGGAGGTTGATGTCTTGTCAAGAGGGAAAAGGAAGTGTATGTAAGAATGAGAAAATAATGCTCAGTTAGGTCGCTTGAGGGTTACAAGGTAGGAAGAAATGAGTTAATAAAAAGGCTTAGGAGAGCTAGGAGGGGGCATGAGACGTCCTTGGCGGGTTGGATCAAGGAAAAGTCCAAGGCTTTTTACTCTTATAAGAGAAATAAAAGAATGACCAGTGTTAGTTTTGGGCCGGTCAAGGATAGTAGTGGGAACTTGTGCATGGAGTCAGAAGAGAAAGGTGAGGCATTGAATGAATACTTTACTTCAGTGTTCACTAAGGAGGTACCACGTTTTTGAGGATGAGAGTGTGATACAGGCTGAAAGGCTGGAGGAAGTAGATGTTCTGAGGGAGTATGTATTAGCAATTGTTAAAAACCTGAGGGTCGATAAGTCCCCTGAGCCAGATGGGATATATTCTAGGATATTTTGGGAGACAAGAGATGAGATTGCGGAGCCTTTAGCTTTGAAATTTTCAGACCAGCGGTGTACCACAGGGATCAGTGCTGGATCCTCTGCTATTTGTGCTTTTTAATCAATGATTTGGAAGAGGGGGCTGAAGGATGGGCTAGCAAATTTGCTGATGACACCAAGATTGGTAGAGTAATGGATGAAGTGGAGGGCTCTTGCAGGCTGCAAAGAGGCATTGATACGATGCAGAGTTGGGATGAAAAGTGGCAGATGAAGTTTAACCCTGGTAAGTGCAAGTGATTTATTTTGGTAGGACAAATTTGAATGCAGATTACAAGGTCAACAATAGGTTTCTGAGGAATGTGAACGAACAGAGACATCTTGGGATTCATATCTACAAATCTCTGAATGTTGCTACTGAAGTGGATAGAGCCGCGAAGAAGGTTTATAGTGTGTTAGCGTTTATTAACAGGGATTTGAGTTTAAGAGCCGTGGGGTTATGCTGCAACTATAGCAGGTGTTGATGAGACCATATTTGGAAAATTGTGTTCAGTTCTGATCACCTCACTATGAGAAGGATGTGAAACATTGGAGAGAGTGCAGAGGAGATTTACCAGGATGCTGCCTGATTTGGAGGGCTGGTCTTGTGAGGAAAGGTTGAGGGAGCTGGGGCTTTTCTCTTTAGAGCGGAGGAGGATGAGAGGTGACTTGATAGAGGTTTATAAGATGATGAGGGGGATTGATAGAGTGAACATTCAGAGACTATTTCCTTGGGTGGATGTAGCTGTTACTGGGGGGGCATAACTATAAAGTTCAAGGTGGGAGATATAGGAGGGATGTGCAAGGCAGGTTCTTTACTTAGACAGTGGCTTGAAGTATGGAATAGACTGCCTGCTGTGATAGTGGAGTCGGACACTTTAGGAACTCTCAAGTGGTTATTGGATGGAGCACACCAGAATTATAGGGAGGGGGATAGCTTGATCTTCGTTCTGGACAAAACTTGGCACAATATCGAGGGCCGAACAGCCTGTACTGTGCTGTACTGTTCTATGTTCTATATCACTGTGCCACCGTGCCAGGTAGTAATAGCCCTTAAAGCTTGCAAGTCCACAACTGCTGCAGGCAGGGCATTCCACGTCCTTACTACCCTCTGAGTAAAGAATCTATCACTGATATCCATCCTATAACTACCGCCCTTTAATTTAAAGCTATGTCCTCTCGTGTTAGCCATCACCATCCGAGGAAAAAGGCTCTCACTATCCACCCTATCTAACCCTCTGATCATCCTGTATGCCTCAATTAGGTCACCTCTTAACCTTCTTCTCTCTAATGAAAATAACCTCAAGTCATAGAACATAGAACATAGAACAATACAGCACAGAACAGGCCCTTCAGCCTTCGATGTTGCGCCGACCAAAATAAAAAGCAATGCCCCTCCAAACTAAACCATTCCCTTCTCTTCCATATACTTATCAATAAACCTCTTAAACGCCACCAAACTTGGCGCATCTACAACAGCTGCAGGCAGGGCATTCCACTCCCTAATCACTCTTTTGAGTAAAGAACCTACCTCTGATATCCGTCCTATAACTCATACCCCTTAATTTAAAGCTGTGTCCCCTCGTGCTAGCTTTCTCCAACCTAGGAAAAAGGCTATCACTGTCCACCCTATCTAAACCTCTAATCATCTTATATGTTTCAATAAGTCCCTCAGCCTTTCCTCATAAGACCTTCCCTCCATACTGGGCAACATCCTGGTAAACGTCCTCTGCACCCTTTCCAATGCCTCCACATCTTTCTTATAATGTGGCGACCAGAACTGTACACAATTCTCCAAGTGCGACCACACCGGAGTTTTGTACAGTTGCAACATGACCTCAATCCCTCTACCAATAAAAGCTAACACACCATACATCTTCTTAACAACCTCATCAACTTTCAAGGAGCTATGCACATGCACACCGATGTGGTGGAGGCTACCTTGTTGAATATACCTAAGTTACCGATAGGTAGATTTCTGATAGACAAGGGAATTAAGGGTTATGGGGAGCAAGTGGGAAAGTGGAACTGATCCACTTCAGGTCAGCCATGATCTTATTGAATGGCGGGGCAGCCTCGAAGGGCTAGATGGCCTACTCCTGCTCCTATTTCTTATGTTCTTTGCTGCATTTTTAAAATCCTGATTTTCAGCAACACAACAACAACCTTTTGTGAGGATTTAAATTTTCTAATGACTCAAAGATACACAGGAGGTAAGTTCTGGGGACGATATAACAGCATGCAACATTTAAGTTTGTAACTTTGGGTTTGCAGGAAATACTGCAAACGTGCTGGGGAATCTTTCTTGGACCTTGACAGATAAATATTTGGCATGACAATCACCCAGGAATGCTAACTTCCTGCTCCCAGGGATTACTCCACCAGCTACCTGAAAGTGGTATTTAAATTGCCAATTTTGATGGTGCCTCCAGGGTTACAGCAATATCAGAGAATCAAAGAATTCCTACCATGAAAAAAGAGTCCATTTGGCCCATCAAGTCTGCACCAGTAACAAGTGCACCCAGACATTATTCCCATAACCCCTCATATTAAACCTGCTAATCCTTCTAACCTACACATCCTGGGACACTAAGGGGCAATTTCATATGGCAAATCCATCTTTCTGACTGTAGGAGGAAACTGGAGCAAACCCATGTAGACACAGAGAGAACATACAGACTCCGCACACACAGTGACTCAAGTTGGGAATTGAACCCGAGCCCCTGGCACTACAAGGCAGCAGTGCTAACCACAATACTACTGTGCCAGCCAGCATGTTTCATGTAGAGGTTAGGGAGATTAGTGGGATAAAGACATGGGGTTACAGGGGTGAGGCCTGGTTACCCAAAAAATGAAAACTTCCCCTAATTTTTGGGTAATCATCATAAAGACCCAGATTGACCCCTATATGGAAGCCCAAGCATCCTTTCTTCCCATCCCTGATCTCACCTTGTATCCCTGTACCTGAGCAGTACCCCACATTGACTTTACATCTATTTTCTGATTTTTTTCATTTGTGGAGCAGAAATCATTCTGAAGGGAGACGGTGAACAGCCATAAGTCATGATACATATTGGTACTAATGACATAGGTAGGAAGAATAATAAAGTCCTGCAGCAGCAATTTAGGGAGTTACAGAACATTTTTTTTTAAGAGCAACACAGCACGGGAAACAGGCCCTTCGGCCCAACGAGCCCGCGCCGCTGTCATAACTATGTAGTAGCAATTCCATTATCCTATTATAGATTTAGGTTATTCCTAATATGGAAGAATCTCAATGTAGGGACAATTTGTTTCCCAATCAGCCTAAGAGCGAATTTTTGGGATGTGGGAGGAAACCGGAGCGCCCGGAGAAAACCCACGCAACCACGGGGAGAACGCGCAAACTCCCGCAGACACCGGCCCAATTCCAAGTGTCTGCACAGCTACAGCGATAGTCTCTGAGCTGTCATGGTGCCCTTCAGATGGTCCAGATAAAGCACTCATTTACGACATGAAGCACCAGGCAACCCATGAATCAACATCCAAGAGCTGTCCTCGCACCACCTGCCGAATGCATGCTCATTGTTGGTCAAGTATGGACCGAATTACCTGTGGAAAAAAAAAGCCATAGTTAAACAGTCCTACTATATCCCTCTATCTGCATACCGCTCATGTGGCTGTCCAAGAGACCCTTAAACAGCCCTAGCGTGCCTGCTCCCACCACCTTACTCGGCAGTGCATTCCACACCCCCACTACCCTTTGTGTGAAAAACTGCCCTCTAATATTCATCTTATACATAGCCCCCCTCACCCTAAGGCCATGACCCCTCGTCCTATCCATTTCTGAAGGTGGAAAAAGTTTACCTCCATTTACTCTATCTATACCCCTTATAATCTTATACACCTCTATGAGATCCCCTCTAAGCCGACGTCTTTCAAGGGAAAACAACCCCAGTCTATCTAATCGTTCCTCATAAGACAGTCCTTCCATACCAGGCAGCATCCTGGTAAACCTCCTCTGCACTCTCTCCAAGGACTCCACATCCTTCCGATAGTACGGCGACCAGAACTGGACGCAGTATTCCAAGTGAGGCCTAACCAACGTTCTATACAACTGCAACATCAAACTCCTACTCTTGTATTCTATACCCTTTTCTATGAAAGCTAACATACTATACGCCTTCTTTATCACCTTCTCCACCTGTGAGGACACCTTCAGAGACTTGTGAACCTGCACCCCCAAGTCTCTCTGCGTCTCTATACTCCGAATAGTTTTACCTTTTATCCTATAACTCTCTTCTACATTTTTCCGGCCAAAATGCATCACCTCGCATTTATCCGGATTAAATTCCATTTGCCATCTATCTGCCCAGTCTACCAACCTATCTATGTCCTGTTGTATTGCCTGACACTGCTCCTCTGTACCCGCCAATCCAAGCATCTTGGTGTCATCAGCAAATTTGCTGATCTCACCACCTACCCCAACTTCCAAGTCGTTTATGTAGACCACAAATAGAAGAGGACCTAGTACTGAGCCTTGTGGCACTCCACTAGTGACAGGCTTCCAGCCGGAAAAAGAGCCTTCCACTACTACCCTCTGTCTCCTCCTCCCGAGCCAGTTCTCGACCCATCTACATACCTGACCCTGTATCCCATGCACCTTCACCTTCTCTATCAGTCTATCATGAGGAACCTTTCAAACGCCTTACTGAAATCCATGTAGACGACATCAACAGCCTATCCTTCATCAAGGATTTTGTCACTTCTTCAAAAAATTCCACTAGATTTGTAAGACAAGACCTCCCCTTGACGAAGCCATGCTGCGTATCCCTGATCAGATCGCAGCGCTCCAGATGCTCATACATCCTGTCCCTGAGGATCCTCTCCATTAGCTTACCTATAACTGAAGTCAAGCTCACTGGCCTATAGTTCCCTGGGTTATCCCTCTGACCTTTTTTAAACAACGGTACTACGTTTGCTATCCTCCAGTCCTCTGGGACCTCACCTGTGTCCAAGGAAGAGACAAAGATTTGCGTCAGAGGCCCAGCCAAGTCTTCCCTCAACTCCCTTAGCAGCCTGGGGTTGCTAATGTAATAGAACATTACAGCGCAGAACAGGCCCTTCGGCCTTCGATGTTGTGCTGACCAATTAAGAAAAAGCAATGACTCTCTAACCTAAACCATTCCCTTTTCATCCATAAACGTATCTACTAACCTCTTAAACGCCCCCAAACTTGGCGCATCTACAACTGCAGCAGGCAGGGCATTCCATACCCTTTCCACCCTCTGGGTAAAGAACCTCCCTCTGACATCCGTCCTATAACCACCACCCCTTAATTTAAAGCTATGTTCCCTCGTGGTAGCTTTCTCCATCCTCGGAAAAAAGGTAGGTAGAAATTAGGTAGAAAGTTAGATAGAAAGTTAAAAATCAGGACCTCTAGGTTGTAATCTCAGGATTACTCCCTGTGCCACATATTAGTGAACGTAGAAACAGGAAGATAGTGCAGCTCAACATGTGGCTAAACAACTGGTGTAGGAGGGAGGGTTTCAGATATCTGGACCATTGGGGTCTCTTCTGTGGCAGATGGGACCTGTATATGAAGGACAGGTTACATCTAAACTGGAAGCACATAAATATTCTGGCCAGGAGTATCACACGGGAGGATTTAAACTAGTTTGGCAGAGGCAAAGGTGAATTAGCTAAAGAGGAGCCAGAGAGTAAGGACAGTAAGACTCAGAGAAAGAGCAGATAGGATGAGGTTGATAATCAGAGAGGTGTGATGGACTGAAGTGCATTTATTTTAACGTGAGAAGTCTAACAGGTACGGCAGATGAACTGAGAGCTTGGATTAGTACTGGAACTATGATGTTGTTGCCATTACAAAGACTTGGTTAAAGTAAGGACAGGATTGGCTGCTAATGTTCCGGGATACAAATATTTCAATTGGGATACAGGGGGACATAAAAGGAATGGATGAGTTGCACGACTAATTAAGGAGAATATCACAGTTGTACTGCGAGAGGACACCTCGGAGGGCTCACACACAGCAAGGCAACTCGGGTAGAGCTCAGGAATAGGAAGGATGTAATCACAATGTTGGGGGTTTACTATAGACCACCCAACCGCCAGCGGGAGTTAGAGGAACAGATATATAGGCAGATTTTGGCAAGGTGTAAAAGTAACAGGTTGTTATGATGGGAGATTTTAACTTCCCCTATGTTGACTGGGACTGACTTAGTGCTGGGGGCATGGATGGGGCAGAGTTTGTAAGGAGGATCCAGGAGGACTTCTTGAAACAGTATGTAGATATTCCAACTTGGGAGGGAGCCATACTGGACCTGGTATTGGGGAATGAGCCCAATAACAGGTGGTCAATGTTTCAGTAGGGAAGCAGTTTGGGAACAGTGACCACAATTCAGTAAACTTTAAAGTACTGATGGATAAAGATAAGTGTAGTCCTCAAGTTAAGGTGCAAAACTGGGGGAAGGCTAATTACAACAATATTAGACAGGAACTGAAGAATTTAGATTGCGGGCAGGTGTTTGAGGTAAATCCACATTTGGCATGTGGGAGGTTTTCAAGTGTAAGTTGATAACGATTCAGGACCAGCACATTCCTGTAAGGATGAAGGATAAGTATGGCAAATTTTAGGAATCTTGGATAACAAGAGATATTGTGAGCCTAGTCAAAGAGAAAAAGGGAGCATTTGTCAAAGCCATGAGGCTGGGAATACATGAAGCAAGTATCGAATACAAGGAAAGTAGAAAGAAACTTAAGGAAGGAGTAAGGTGAGCCAGGAGGGATCAATAAAAAGTCACTGGCCAGCACAATTAAGAAAAATCCTAAGGCTTATATGTAAAGAGCAAGAAGGTAGACTTGGCTTCTCAAGGATAAGAGATGAAATATATGTGTGGAATCACTGGAAATGGGCAAGATATTAAATGAGTATTAGAACATAGAACATAGAACATAGAACAATACAGCACAGAACAGGCCCTTCGGCCTTCGATGTTGTGCCGACCAAAATAAAAAGCAATGCCCCTCCTAACTAAACCAGTCCCTTCTCATCCATATACTTATCAACTAACCTCTTAAACGCCACCAAACTTGGCGCATCTACAACAGCTGCAGGCAGGGCATTCCACTCCCTAATCACTCTTTGAGTAAAGAACCTACCTCTGATATCCGTCCTATAACTCATACCCCTTAATTTAAAGTTGGGTCCCCTCGTGCTAGCTTTTTCCATCCTAGGAAAAAGGCTATCACTGTCCACCCTATCCAAACCTCTAATTATCTTATATGTTTCAATAAGATCCCCCCTTAGCCGCCTCCTTTCTAACGAAAACAACCTCAAAGCCTTCAACCTCTCTTCATAGGACCTGCCCTCCATACCAGGCAACATCCTAGTAAACCTCCTCTGTACCCTCTCCAATGCCTCCACATCTTTCTTATAATGTGGCGACCAGAACGGCACACAATACTCCAAGTGCGGCCGCACTAGAGTTTTGTACAGCTGCAACATGATGCTGCGGCTCCTAAATTCAATCCCCCTACCAATAAAAGCTAAGACTCCATAGCCTTCTTAACAACTTTATCCACTTGACTGCCTACTTTCAGGGATCTATTGACACATACACCAAGATCCTTCTGTTCCTCAACACTATTAAGAGCCCTACCATTAGCCCTATACTCTACACATTTATTGTGCCTGCCAAAGTGCATTACCTCACACTTTTCCACATGAAACTCCATTTGCCACCTCTCGGCCCAGCTCTGCAACTTGTCCAAGTCACTCTGTAAACTAAAACACCCCTCTTCACTATCTACCACACCACCAACTTTAGTATCATCTGCAAATTTACTGATCCATCCCTCAATACCCTCATCCAGATCATTTATAAAAACTACAAACAGCAGGGGCCCCAAAACAGACCCCTGAGGCACACCACTCGTCACCGAACTCCACGATGAATATCTCCCATCAACCACCACCCTCTGTCTTCTATCTGCCAGCCAATTTCTAATCCAATTAGATAAATCACCCTCTATTCCACACATCTGCATTTTCTGTAGAAGTCTTCCATGGGCCACCTTATCAAACGCCTTACTAAAGTCCATATATACTACATCAACCGCCTTACCCCCATCCACCTCTTTGGTCACTTTCTCAAAAAACTCAATGAGGTTAGTAAGGCATGAACTACCCTTCACGAAACCATGCTGACTATCCCCAATCAATTCATTTCTCTCTAAATAACTATAAATCCTATCCTAATAATTCTCTCCAATACTTTGCCCACAACAGAAGTAAGACTCACTGGCCTATAATTCCCTGGAAGGTCTCTCTTCCCCTTCTTAAACAATGGGCCCACATTCGCTATCCTCCAGTCCTCCGGAACCACACCCGTAACCAACGAGGACCTGAAGATCAGAGCCAGAGGCTCTGCAATCTCCTCTCTTGCCTCCCAGAGAATCCTAGGGTAAATCCCGTCCGGCCCAGGGGACTTATACAACTTCAAACCCTCGAGAATTTCTAACACATCCTCCCTATCTACTACAATACTCCCCAATTTGCAACCCTGTACCTCAGTGCTCTCCACAGCTACATTTCCCGCACTCTGCGTGAATACCGAAGAGAAATATTTATTCAGTGCCTCACCAATCTCTTCAGGCTCCACGCACAACTTCCCACTGCTGTCTATGACTGGCCCTAATCTTGCCCTAACCAATCTTCTATTCTTAACATATCGAAAGAAAGCTTTAGGATTATCCTTAATCCTATCAGCCAACATCTTCTCGTGTCCCCTCTTAGCTCTCCTCAATTCACTTTTTACCCCCTTCCTAGCTAATCTATAGCTATCCATTGCACTACCTGAGCCTTCAAGCCTCATCCTGACATAAGCCTCCTTTTTCTTCTTAACCAGCAAATCAACTCTTTTCGTACACCAAGGCTCTCTTACTCGTCCATTTTCTCCCTGCCTGACAGGGACATACTTATCAAGGACTCTCAGCAGCTGCTCCTTGAATAAGCACCACATTCCAGATGTTCCCAGTCGCTGTAGTTCCCTAGTCCAATCTACGCACCCTAATTCTCTCCTGATGGCCTCATAATTACCCTTCCCCCAGCTATAACTACAGCCCCAGCTTCATGCCTATCCCTGTCCATCACTAAGGTGAACGTAACCGAATTGTGGTCACTATCACCAAAATGTTCACTAACTTCCAAGCCTAACACCTGGTCTGGCTCATTGCCCAGGTCAGTATTTTGTGTCAGTATTTTGTGTCAGTATTCGCCAAAGAGAAGGACTTGATGAATAACGAGTCTGGGAAAGGGTGTGTAGATAGTTTGAGTCATGTTGAAATAAAGTGGAGGAGGTATTGGTATTCTTGAGAAACATCAAGCTAGACAAGTCTCCAGGACCTGATGGAATATACCCCAAAATACTGAGACAATCAAGGGAGGAAATTGCTGGAGCCTTGAGAGAAATCTTTGTATCCTCACTGGCAACACGGGAGGCCCCAAAGGATTAGAGAATAGCCAATGGGGCCCCTGCTGTTTGTAATTTTTATAAATGATCTGGATGAGGGTATTGAGGGATGGATTAGTAAATTTCCGGATGACACCAAAGTCGGAGGAGTGGTAGATAGTGAAGAGGGGTGTTATAGTTTGCAGAAAGACTTGGACAAGTTGCAGAGCTGGGCCAAGAGGTGGCAAATGGAGTTTAATGTGGAAATGTGTGAGGTAATGCACTTTGGCAGGAATAATAAATGTGTCAAGTATAGGGCTAATGGTAGGATTCTTAATAGTGTTGATGAACAGAGGGATCTTGGTGTATATGTGCATAGATCCCTGAAAGTTGGCAATCAAGACGATAAGGTTGTTAAGAAGGCATATGGAATCTTAGCTTTTATTGGTAGGAGGATTGAATTTCGGAGCCGCAACGTCATGTTGCAACTGTACAAAACTCTAGTGCGGCCGCATTTGGAGTATTGTGTGCAGTTCTGGTCCCCACATTATAAGAAAGATGTGGAGGCATTGGAGAGGGTACAGAGGAGGTTACCAGGATGTTGCCTGGTATGGAGGGCAGGTCTTATGAGGAGAGGCTGAGGGATTTGAGGTTGTTTTCGTTAGAAAGAAGGCGGCTAAGAGGAGACCTTATTGAAACATATAAGATGATTAGAGGTTTAGATAGGGGGACAGTGATAGCCTTTTTCCTAGGATGGAGAAAGCTAGCACGAGGGGACATAGCTTTAAATTAAGGGGTGGTGGTTATAAGACGGATGTCAGAGGTAGGTTCTTTACCCAGAGGGTGGTTCGGGAGTGGAATGCCCTGCCTGCAGCAGCCTGATGTGAATGGTAGGGAAATTATTGGAGAGGATTCTTCGAGACAGGATTTATTTCCACTTGGATAAATTAGTGAGAGGCAACATGGTTTTGTGAAAGGGAGGTTGTGTCTCAAGAACTTGACTGAATTTTTCAAGGAAGTAATGAAGATGATTCATGACAGTAGGGCAGTTGGTATTGACTGCATGGACTTCATAGCCTTTGACAAGGTCTTCGACAAGGTCTTCCATGGCAGAAGGTGAAGTTGCTTGAGATCAGAGGTGAGCTGGCAAGATGGATACAGATCTGGCTCAATCATAGAAGATAGAGGGTAGCAGTGGAAGGGTGCATTTCAGAATGCAGGGCTATGATAAGTGGTGTTCCTCAGGGATCAGTGCTGGGACCACTGCTGTTTGTAATATATATAAATGATTTGGAGAAAAATGTAACTGGTTTGATTAGTAAGTTTGTGAATGACACAAAAGTTGGTGGATTTGCAGATAGTGATGAGCATCATCAGAGGATACAGCAAGGTATAGATCAGTTGGAGACTTGGGTAAAGAGATGACAGATGGAGTTTAATCTGGACAAATGTAAGATAATGCATTTTGGAAGGTCTAATACAGATAGGAAATGTACAGTAACTGGCAGAACCCTTAGTAGTATTGATAGGTAAAAGGATCTGGGTGTACAGGTACACAGGTCACTGAAAGTGGCAGGTGGAGAAGGTGGTCAAGACATGCTTGCCTTTATTGGCCGGGCACTGCATTTAAAAATTGACAAGTCATTTTGCATCTTGATAGAACTTTAGTTAGGCCGCACTTGAAATATAGTGTTCAATTCCGGACTCCACACTACCAAAGGATGTAGAGGTTTTAGAGAGTGTTCAGAAAAGATTTACCAGGATATTGCTTGGAGGACATTAGCTATGAGGAGTGGTTGGAAAAACTTGACTTATTCTGACCGGAACAACAAAGGTTGAGGGGCGATCTGATAGAAGTCTACAAGATTATGAAGGGTTAGGATTAGGGTTAGGGTGGATAGTCAGAAGCTTTTTCCCAGGTGGAAGAGTCAATTACTAAGGGGCATAGGTTTAAGGTGCGAGGGACAAGGTTTAAAGGAGATGTACAAGGCAAGTCTTTTACACAAGTGGCGTGTGCATGGAGCCCGCAGCCGGGGGAGGTAGTGGAAGCAGATATGATAGTGACATTTAAGGGACATCTTGACAAATATATGAATAGATTGGGAATAGAGGGAGCTGGTCCCCAGAAGAGTAGAGAGTTTTAGTTCAGACAGACAGCATGATCAGTGCAGGCTTGGAGGGCTGAAGGGTCTGTTCCTGTGCTGTAATTTTCTTTGTTCTTTGTTCCTGGGTGCTAGCTGGCCGGCATTTATTGCCCATCTCTAGCTGCCTTCTTGAATTGCTGCAATCCCCATATTCTGTTGGATGACCCACAATGCCATTAGGGAGAGAATTCCAGGATTTTCACCCAGTAACCGTGAAGGAACGATGATACATTTCCAAGTCAGGATGGTGAGTGGCTTAGAGGGAAACTTGCAGGTGATGATGTTCCCATTGATCTGTTGGCTTTATCCTTCGAGATGGAAGTGGTCGTATGTTTGGAAGATGCTGTCTAAGGATCTTTGGTGAATTGCTGCAGTGCATCTTGTAGATGGTACACACTGGAGCTACTGAGCATCGGTAGTGGAGGGAGTGGATGTTTTTCGATGTGGTGTCAATCAAGCGGAGCTGCTTTGTTCTAGATGGTGTGAGGCTTCTTGAGTATTGTTGCAATTGCACCCATCCAGGCAAGTGGGGTGTATTCCATCACACTCCTGACTTTGCATTGTAGATGGTGGACAGGCTTTGGTGAGTCAGGAAGTCAGTTGTATGCTGCAGTATTCCGAGCCTCTGCCCTGTTCTTGTAGCCACTATGTTCATGTGGTGAGTGCAGTTGAGTTTTTGGTCAATGGTAATCCCAAGGGTGTTGACAGTGAGGGATTCAGTGATGGTAACACAATCGAATGTTAAGAGCAGTATCAGAGTGTCTTTTATTGGTGATGGTCATTGCGTGGCATTTGGGCAACACGGTGGCAAAATGGTTAGCACTCTGCCTCACAGAGTGAGGAATAACAAATGTGTAGAGTATAGGGCTAATGGTAGGACTCTTAATAGTGTTGAAGAACAGAGGGATCTTGGTGTATATGTGCATAGATCCCTGAAAGTTGGCAATCAAGTCGATAAGGTTGTTAAGAAGGCATATGGAGTCTTAGCTTTTATTGTAGGGGGATTGAATTTCGGAGCCGCAACGTCATGTTGCAACTGTACAAAACTCTAGTGCGGCCGCGCTTGGAGTATTGTGTGCAGTTCTGGTCCCCGCATTATAAGAAAGATGTGGAGGCATTGGAGAGGGTACAGAGGAGGTTTACAGGATGTTGCCTGGTATGGAGGGCAGGTCTTATGAAGAGAGGCTGAGGGATTTGAGGTTGTTTTAGTTAGAAAGAAGGCGGCTAAGAGGAGACCTTATTGAAACATATAAGATGATTAGAGGTTTAGGTAGGGTGGACAGTGATAGCTTTTTTCCTAGGATGGAGAAAGCTAGCACGAGGGGACATAGCTTTAAATTAAGGGGTGGTGGTTATAGGACGGATGTCAGAGGTAGGTTCTTTACCCAGAGGATGGTAAGGGTACGGAATGCCCTGCCTGCGTCAGTTGTAGATGCGCCAAGTTTGGTGGCGTTTAAGAGGTTAGTAGATAAGTTTATGGACGAAAAGGGAATGGTTTAGGTTAGAGGGTCATTGCTTTTTCCTAATTGGTTGGCGCAACATCGAAGGCCAAAGGGCCTGTTCTGCGCTGTAATGTTCTGTATTCTATGTTCACAGGCTAGCGTCCCAGGTTCAATTTCGGTCTTGGGTGACTGTGTGGAGTTTACACATTCTCCATGTATCTGTGTGTGTTTCCCCCAGATGCTCTGGTTTCCTCCCACAATCCAAAGATGTGCGGGTTAGCTTGATTGAACATGCTAAATTGACCCTAGTATCAGGGGATTAGCAGGGTAAATATGTGGGGTTATGGGAATAGGACCTGGGTGGGATTGTGGATGGATAGACTTGATAGATCGAATGGCCTCCTTCTGTACTATAGGGATCCTATTCTATAAGGAATATCACTTGCCACTTATCAGCCAAAGCCTGGGTATTGTCCAGCTCTAGTTGCATTTAAATATAGACTGCTTTAATATCTAAGGAGTTATGGATGGTGCTGAACATTGTGCAATTATTGGCGAACATCCCTACTTCTGACATTATGATGGAGAGAAGGTCATTGATGAAGCAGCTGAAGATGGTTGTGCCTGGGACACTACCCTGAAGAACTCAGCTGACCTTCCTGACTAAAGGTTTCAAATATTCTGTTTGAATGGTAGGTTAATGTATTTCATGATCTCTGGTTTTACTTTACAGCTGTTTGCCTGCAGTAGTTCACATTTCAAACTTGTTTGATTAAGCGGGAGATTATACATCTGGCTCAGTGTGAATAACCAACAGACCGAGCAAGCTGATTGCTTCAAACAAAATGGAACGAATTCATCACGGATTTCACAAACGCAAAACATTAGCTAAGAAAAGGGTTCGAAGGATGTCCACCGAGGATATGATGAAGTTCATGAAAAACAATGGATTTGTTTTGTTCACCGTGGTTGCTGTGATTGTTGGTTAGTACTGTCAGATACTACAGTCCAAAATCAATTTGAAGATGTGCAAGTCCCAGCAATCAGCCCTATTTACACATTGACACATCCTTCCCCAGATACCCATTATCCACCTGCAAATATCCCCAACTGTTTGAGAGGATCATATCCTCCATCCCAATGCTTTTCATTGCTTCTCTGTGATATCCATCATCCCTAGTCTTGTTGTTGCACAGCCCCGTATTCATCACAACCTATTCCCTCTCTCTTGTGCTATCACCAAAACTTTATCTCAATCCTAAATTAATCCCACTGTCCCAACACTCCCTGTTACTCACTCCCCAGCACTGTATTTCCAAATGTTAATGAAACAGAGCAGTCTGAACAAAGAACAAAAAACAGCATAAGAAAAGGCCTTTTGACCCTCCAAGCCTGTGCCGACACATAGCCCTTTCTAAGCTAAATATCTTTTGCCTCCTTGTGGTCCAAAGAACAAAAGGACGAAGAACAAAGAAAATTACAACACAGGAACAGGCCCTTCGGCCCTCCATGCTGCCTGACTGAACTAAAACCTCCTACCCTTCTGGGGTCCATATCCCTCTATACCCTGCCTATTCATGTATTTGTCAAGAAGCTTCCTAAACAATGGTCTTGTATCTACTTCTACCACCTCTTCTGGCAGCGCATTCCAGGCACTCACCACTCTCTGTGTAAAAAAATTTGCCTTTCATGTCTCCTTTAACTTTTCTTTCATTTATTTTAAACCTATGGTCCCTAGTAATTGCCATTTTTACCCTGGGAAAAAGACTCCACTATTCTCTCATAATCTTGTAGATTTCTATCATGGTTGCCCCTCAACCTTCGACATTCCAGTGAGAACAAACCAAATTTCTCCAATTTTTCCTCATAGCTAATACCTTCCAAGCTAGGCAACAACCTTGTAAACTTTTTCTGTATCCTCTCTCTGATGATGCGGCAACCAGAATTGTATGTGAATGTCACCTAACTAAAGGTCTATACATAGACATGCTTTGCTAATTTTTATACTCTATGCCCTGACCAATGAAGGTAGATATGCCGTACACGTTCCTGATCACCTTAGTCACTTGTGTTCCCAATTTCAGGGAACTGTGGACCTGTATATTTACATAGAACATAGAACATAGAACAATACAGCACAGAACAGGCCCTTCGGCCTTCGATGTTGTGCCGACCAAAATAAAAAGCAATGCCCCTCCTAACTAAACCATTCCCTTCTCATCCATAGACTTATCAACTAACCTCTTAAACGCCACCAAACTTGGCGCATCTACAACAGCTGCAGGCAGGGCATTCCACTCCCTAAATCACTCTTTGAGTAAAGAACCTACCTCTGATATCCGTCCTATAACTCATACCCCTTAATTTAAAGCTGTGTCCCCTCGTGCTAGCTTTCTCCATCCTAGGAAAAAGGCTATCACTGTCCACCCTATCTAAACCTCTAATCATCCTATATGTTTCAATAAGGTCTCCTCTTAGCCGCCTTCTTTCTAACGAAAACAACCTCAAATCCCTCAGCCTCTCTTCATAAGACCTGCCCTCCATACCAGGCAACATCCTGGTAAACCTCCTCTGTACCCTCTCCAATGCCTCCACATTTCTTATAATGTGGGGACCAGAACTGCACACAATACTCCAAGTGCGGCCGCACTAGAGTTTTGTACAGCTGCAACATGATGCTGCGGCTCCTAAATTCAATCCCCCTACCAATAAAAGCTAAGACTCCATAAGCCTGCTTAACAACTTTATCCACTTGACTGCCTACTTTCAGGGATCTATTGACACATACACCAAGATCCTTCTGTTCCTCAACACTATTAAGAGCCCTACCATTAGCCCTATACTCTACACATTTATTGTTCCTGCCAAAGTGCATTACATCACACTTTTCCACATTAAACTCCATTTGCCACCTCTCGGCCCAGCTCTGCAACTTGTCCAAGTCCCTCTGCAAACTATAACACCCCTCTTCACTATCTACCACTCCACCGACTTTAGTGTCATCTGCAAATTTACTGATCCATCCCTCAATACCCTCATCCAGATCATTTATAAAAATTACAAACAGCAGGGGCCCCAAAACAGACCCCTGAGGCACACCACTTGTCACCGAACTCCACGATGAATATCTCCCATCAACACCACCCTCTGTCTTCTATCTGCCAGCCAATTCCTAATCCAATTAGCTAAATCACCCTCTATTCCACACATCTGCATTTTCTGTAGAAGTCTTCCATGGGCCACTTTATCAAACGCCTTACTAAAGTCCATATATACTACATCAACCGCCTTACCCCCATCCACCTCTCTGGTCAATTTCTCAAAAAACTCAATGAGGTTAGTAAGGCATGACCTACCCTTCACGAAACCATGCTGACTATCCCCAATCAATTCATTTCTCTCTAAATAACTATAAATCCTATCCCTAATAATTCTCTCCAATACCTTGCCCACAACAGAAGTAAGACTCACTGGCCTATAATTCCCTGGAAGGTCTCTCTTCCCTTTCTTAAACAATGGGACCACATTCGCTATCCTCCAGTCCTCCGGAACCACACCCGTAACCAACGAGGACCTGAAGATCAGAGCCAGAGGCTCTGCAATCTCCTCTCTTGCCTCCCAGAGAATCCTAGGGTAAATCCCGTCCGGCCCAGGGGACTTATCCAACTTCAAAACCTCGAGAATTTCTAACACATCCTCCCTATCTACTACAATACTCCCCAATTTGCAACCCTGTACCTCAGTGCTCTCCACAGCTACATTTCCAGCACTCTGCGTGAATACCGAAGAGAAATATTTATTCAGTGCCTCGCCAATCTCTTCAGGCTCCACGCACAACTTCCCACTGCTATCTATGACTGGCCCTAATCTTGCCCTAACCAATCTTCTATTCTTAACATATCGAAAGAAAGCTTTAGGATTCTCCTTAATCCTATCAGCCAACATCTTCTCGTGTCCCCTCTTAGCTCTCCTCCATTCACTTTTTACCTCCTTCCTAGCTAATCTATAGCTATCCATTGCACTACCTGAGCCTTCAAGCCTCATCCTGACATAAGCCTCCTTTTTCTTCTTAACCAGCAAATCAACTCTTTTCGTACACCAAGGCTCTCTTACTCGTCCATTTCCTCCCTGCCTGACAGGGACATACTTATCAAGGACTCTCAGCAGCTGCTCCTTGAATAAGCACCACATTCCAGATGTTCCCAGTCCCTGTAGTTCCCTAGTCCAATCTACGCACCCTAATTCTCTCCTGATGGCCTCATAATTACCCTTCCCCCAGCTATAACTACAGCCCCCAGCTTCATGCCTATCCCTGTCCATCACTAAGGTGAACGTAACCGAATTGTGGTCACTATCACCAAAATGTTCACTAACTTCCAAGCCTAACACCTGGTCTGGCTCATTGCCAGCACCAAATCCAATGTAGCCTCACCTCTAGTTGGCCTATCTACATACTGAGTCAAAAAACCTTCCTGCACACTCTGTACGAAAACTGACCCCTCTAACGAGCTAGAGCTATAGCTATTCCAATCAATATTAGCAAAGTTAAAGTCCCCCATCACAATTACCCTACTACTTTCACTCCTAATCAGAATTGACTTCGCAATCCTTTCCTCAACCTCTCTAGAACTATTAGGAGGTCTGTAAAAGACTCCAACAGGGTGACCTCTCCTCTCCTGTTTCTAATCTCAGCCCATACTACCTCAACAGACAAGTCCTCATCAAACTTCTTTTCGATCACCGTGATACAGTCTTTGACCAGTAACGCCACTCCTCCCCCCCTTCTACCCCCTTCTCTACTCCGACTAAAGCATTTGTACCCCGGAACCTGCAACATCCATTCCTGTCCCTGCTCTACCCAAGTCTCTGAAATGGCCACAACATCGAAGTTCCAGGTACTGGTCCAAGCTGCAAGTTCCTCCCCCTTATTGCGAATACTCCTTGCATTAAAGTATACGCATCTCAAACCATGCCCCACCCCACCCTTACGCCGCTGTGTTTTACAACTCTCCTCTATAACCCCCTTACTCTCATCCCTCTCGGCACCCCAACTACTTAGGATCCCACCCCCCCCCCGAATCAGTTTAAAGCCCCCATCATAGCCTTAGCAAATTTTCCCCCCAAGATATTAGTCCCCCTCTGGTTCAGGTGTAGACCATCTCTCTTGAAGAGGTCCCACCTATCCCAGAATGAGTCCCAATTGTTAAGGAACCTGAACCCCTCCCTCCTGCACCATCCACGCAGCCATGAGTTCAAACTATCCCTTTCTCTGTTCATCTCTAAACTATCCCTTGGCACAGGCAAGAGTCCAGAGATAACCACTCTGCCTGTTATGGACCTAAGCTTCCACCCTAACTCCATAAATTTCTGTTTAATATCCCCTTCCCTTGTCCTACCTACATCATGTGTCCCCACATGAACTATGACTTGGGGCTGACTCCCCTCACCCTTAAGAATCCTAAAAACCCGATCTGCGACATCCTGGACCCCAGCCCCTGGGAGGCAACACACCAGCCCTGAGTCCCGTTTATTACTATTTACCCTCCTATCTGTCCCTCTAACTATGGAGTCTCCTATAACTAGGCCTAACCTCTTATTCCCCCCACCCACCTGAGCATTCTCAGCAGTCTCACCCCCAGAGACCTGCTCCCTTTGGTCAGCTCCAGTTGATTCTCCCTCAACTGTAGCCTCCAAGACAGAAAATTTATTTTGGAGGGGAACAGCCCCAGGGGATTGTCTCCCCGATTGCTTCTTACCCCTCCTCCTAATAGTTTACCCAATTATCACTTATAATTATCAATTATTTGGATTCCTCAATGCTAATATTTCTATTGGGTTCTACTATTTACAATATACTTCCCTCCTGCATTAGATCTTCCAAAATGCGTCAAATTTTTCCAGATTAAATTCCATCTGCCATTTCTCTGCCCAAGTCCCCAGTCTATCTATATCCTGCTGCATCCTCTGACAATCCTCCTCACTATCTGCAGCTTTGTATCATCCGCAACTTACCAATCAGACACCAACATTCTCCCCTAAATCACTTATATATCTTACAGACAGGATCAGGCAAGCTAGGGAAGTGTTTATCTGGAGTAAGAGGAATTATGAAGCTATCAGGCAGAAATTAGAGACACAAATTGGAAGGAGGTTTTCTCGGGGAAATGTAATGAAGTAAGGTGGCAGATTTTCAAGGAATGTTTGGATGGAGCTCTGCACGACAACATTCCAATGAGACAGAGAAGTTTTGATAGGTTATGGGAACTGTGGTGCACGAAAGTTGTAATGAATCTAGTCAAAAAGAAAAAAGTGTACAAAAGGTTCAGGAAATGAGGCAATGTTAGGGATCTAGGGGAGTATATGGCTTGTAGGAAGGAACTTAAGAAGAAAATTAGGAGAGCCCAAGAAGTTATCGACTGGTGAGTTTAACTTCAGTGGTTGGTAAGTTGATGGAAAAGATCCTAAGGGACAGGATTTATGAACATTTGGAGAAGTTTAGTATGATCAGAAGTAGTCAGCATGGCTTTGCTAAAGGCAGATCGTGCCTTATGAGTCCAGTTGAATTTCTTGAAAATGTGATAAACAATTGACGAAGGAAGAGCAGTAGATGTGGTTTATATGGACTTCAGCAAGGTGTTTGATAAGGTCCC
The DNA here is from genome assembly GCA_024679065.1 of Sphyrna mokarran. NCBI lineage: Eukaryota > Metazoa > Chordata > Chondrichthyes > Carcharhiniformes > Carcharhinidae > Sphyrna > Sphyrna mokarran. Next base: position 768,583 of record JAGIQG010000006.1, read on the forward strand.
CCATGCAAGACTGATTGAGAAAGTGAGGGGGCATGGGATCCAAGGGGATGTTGCTTTGTGGATCCAGAACTGGACCGACAGACAGAGAGTGGTTGTGGATGGGTCTTTTTTTGCGTGGAGGTCGGTCACCAGTGAAGTGCCCAAGGGATCTGTTCTGGGACCCTTCCTGTTTGTAATTTTTATAAATGACCTGGATGAGGAAGTAGAGAGATGGGTTGGTAAGTTTGCCCATGACACGAAGGTCAGAGGTATTGTGGATAGTCTGGAGGGATTTCAGAAGTTGCAGCGAGACAAGGATGCAAGACTGGGCGGAGAAGTGGACTTCAACCCAGATGAACGAGTAGAGGTACACTTTGGCAGGTCAAATGGGATAAAGGAACATAATATTAAGGGTAAGACTCTCAGCAGTGTGGAAGATCAGAAGGATCTTGGGGTCTGGGTTCATAGGACTCTCAAATCAGCTTCGCAGGTAGAGGATGTGTTTAAGGAGGCCTTTATCAATCGAGGAACTTAGTTTAGGAGTTGGGAGATAATGCTGCAGTTTTAAAAAACCTTGGTCAGACTCCACTTGGAGTACTGTTTCGGCAGGATTTAAACTAATATGGAGGGGGAGGGGCTGAAACCGATATCTCGGTAGAGAGCGAGATGGGAGATAGAGTAAGCTTGGATGAGAAGAAATGCACCAGGGAGAAGGAGATTCCGAGTGGGCTTGGAGGTCTGGAGTGTGTCTGTTTCAATGCGAGGAGCGTAACAGGAAAAACGGATGAACTTAGGGCCTAAATGTTTGCGAGGAACGTGGATGTGGTTGCAGTGATGGAGACGTGATTAAAGGAAGGGGAGCAGTGGCAACTGAACATTCCTGGGTATAAGTATTTCAGGCGTGACAGAGGAGGGTCCAGAAGAGGTGGGGGAGTGGCGTTGTTAGTTAAGGAGAGCATCACAGTGGTGCAGAGGGAGGACAATACAGAGGAGTTAGGAGTGGAGTCGCTGTGGGTGGAGCTGGGGAATAGAAAGGGGGTGATTACTATGCTAGGAGTGTATTATAGGCCACCCAACAGCCCGCAGGTAGTTGAAGAAGGCATATGTAAAGACATTTTGGATAGGTGCAGAAAGAACAGAGTCATTATAGTGGGAGATTTAAATCTCCCGAGGATGGATTGGAAGGTACCTAGAGCTGGGGGTTTGGACGGGCAGGAATTTGTAAAATGTGTATTGGAAGGATCGTTGGAGCAGTATGTGGCTAGCCCGACTAGAGAAGGGGCTATATTGGATTTAGTTCTGAGTAATGAGCCAGGGCAGGTGGTTGATGTTGTAGTGGGGGAACATGTGGCTAAAAGTGACCACAATTCTGTCTACTTTAGGATACAGATGGAAAAGGATGCTAGTTGCCTTAGGGGCAGGGTGCTGAATTGGGGGAAGGCTAACTACGGTCGAATTAGGCAGGAACTTAGGGAAACTGATTGGGAACGGTTGTTTGAGGGTAAGTCCATGCTAGGCATGTGGGACTCTTTCAAGGGAATACTGAAAATGTTGCAAGAAAGATAAGTGCCAGCGAAGAGGAAAGATGGGAAAGATAGGATTAGAGACCCATGGATTACGAGGGATATCGAGGACTTGCTTAGGAAGAAAAGAGAGGCGTATGATAGGTCAAAGCAGCTGGGAACGGAGACAGCGTTGGAGGAATATAGAGAGAGTAGGAGGGAGGTCAAACGGGTAGTTAGAAGGGCAAAAAGGGGGCATGAAATGATTTTGGTGGATAGGATTAAGGAAAATCCAAAAGCTTTTTACTCCTATGTTAGGAATAAAAGGGTGGTTAGAGGAAAAATCGGACCTCTTAAGGACAGAGGAGGGGAACTGTGCTTAGAGCCCAAGGGAATGGCGGAGATCCTGAATGAATACTTTGAGTCGGTATTCACGAAGGAGAGGGGCTTGTTGACAGCTCCTGTCTCTGAGGGAGCTGTGGACCAGTTGAGGGAAATATCCATACCAAGGGAGGAAGTGTTAGAGCTTCTAAGTAGAATCAAAACTGATAAATCTCCGGGGCCTGATGGCATTTATCCCAGGCTGCTTAGGGAGGTGCGAGGTGAAATTGCTGGGCCTCTGACGCAAATCTTTGTCTCTTCCTTGGACACAGGTGAGGTCCCAGAGGACTGGAGAATAGCTAATGTTGTACCGTTGTTTAGAAAGGGTAGTAGGGATAACCCTGGAAATTATAGGCTGGTGAGTTTGACGTCAGTGGTAGGGAAGCTGTTGGAGGGGATTCTTAGACATAGGATGTATAGGCACTTAGAGCGTTGCAATCTGATTAGGGATATGCAGCATGCATTTGTTAAGGGGAGGTTGTGCCTTACAAATCTGGTAGAATTTCTTGAGGAGGTGATGAAAACAGTGGACGAAGGGCGAGCTGTTGATGTCGTCTATATGGATTTTAGTAAGCATTTGACAAAGTCCCTCATGAGAGGTTAGTTGAGAAGGTCAAAGCTCATGGGATACAAAGACAGGTAGCTAGATGGATAAGTAACTGGCTTAGTAATAGGAGACAGAGAGTAATAGTGGAAGGGTGTTTCTCTAGCTGGAGGTCGGTCACTAGTGGTGTGCCGCAGGGCTCGGTACTGGGACCTCTTCTATTTGTAATATATATAAATGACTTGGAAGAGGGAGTAAGTGGAGTGATCAGCAAGTTTGCAGACGATACAAAGATGGCTGGACTTGCGGATAGTGAGGAGCATTGTCAGGTGATGCAGCAGGACATAGATAGGCTGGTAGCTTGGGCAGACAGATGGCAGATGGAATTCAATCCTGATAAATGTGAGGTGATGCATTTCGGGAGAAAGAATGTAGTGGGGAGGTATATGATAAAGGATAGACCTATTAAGAGTATAGAAACGCAGAGGGACCTGGGGGTGCAGGTGCACAAGTCTCTGAAGGTGGCAGAGCAGGTGGAGAAGGTTGTGAAGAAAGCATATAGTATGCTAGCCTTTATAGGAAGGAGTATAGAGTACAAGAGCTGGCCTTTAATGTTGCAGTTGTATAAAACGTTGGTTAGACCTCATTTGGAATACTGCGTCCAGTTCTGGTCACCTTACTACCGGAAGGACGTGGAGACTCTGGACAGAGTGCAGAGGAGATTTACCAGGATGCTGCCTGGTATGGAAGGTCTGAGTTACGAGGAGAGATTAGGCAAACTGGGACTGTTTTCCTTAGAAAGACGTAGACTTAGAGAAGATCTAATAGAGGTGTACAAGATTATGAGGGGTATAGATAGAGTAAACAGGGTTAAGCTTTTTCCTAGGATGGACTCGAATAGCACGAGGGGTCACGGGCTTAGGGTGAGGGGGGTAAGATATAATTTGGATGCTAGAGGGAGTTTTTTCACACAGAGGGTGGTGGGGGTATGGAATGCGCTGCCAAGTAAAGTGGTGGAGGCAGGCACTCTGGAGTTATTTAAGAAATACTTAGATGGGCACATGAACAGAATGGGAATGGAGGGGTATAGAAAACTGATTTAAAATAGGGATCATGAGCCTTGGCAGTCCCTGGGAAGTGTGTAAATAGATGATGATATTGATGTACTTGTTTTTATCCTACAGGTGCTTTGGTCCACCTTGTTGTCTAACAAGGGGCATACACGTGATGGTTCGTGAGAGGGCTGCTCTTGGATATTTTTTCGAGAGTATCCTAGTGCTTCATGTCGTTAGTATTCGCTTGACGTAGACCATTTGATGGGCAACACGACAGCTCAGTGACTATCGCTGTGCTGTGCAGATACATGGATTTGGGCCTGTGTCTGTGGGAGTTTGCGCATTCTCCCCGTGCTTGCGTGGGGTTTTGCCGGGTGCTCCCACATCCCAAAGATGTGCTCTTAGGCTAATTGGCAAAACAAATTCTCCCTAAATTGTCTCAAGTTTGGTTTTTAATCCATAGATCTATAAACATTGACAGGGATCACAGATAGAGGTGGGAACATCGAGGTGGCAGCGCGGGCTCGTTGGGCCAAAGGGCCTGTTTCCCTTGTTTTGTTCTTTGTACTGTGCTCAGTTCTAGTCGCCTCATTACAGAAAGGATGTAGAAGCCATAGAAAGGGTGCAGAGGAGATTTACAAGGATGTTGCCTGGATTGGGTGGCATGCCTTATGAGGATAGGTTGAGAAAGCTTGGTCTTTTCTTCTTGGAGAGACGAAGGATGAGAGGTGACCTGTCTGAGGTGTATAAGATGTTGAGAGGTATTAGAACATAGAACATAGAACACTACAGCACAAACAGGCCATTCAGCCCACAAGTTGTGCCAATCATATTTATATTTACCAGGCCATGGAACTATCTGTAACTACCAATCCCATTAAATCCCATGTACTCATACAGAAGTCTCTTAAAAGACCCCAGCGAGTTCGCTTCTACCACCACTGATGGCAACCGATTCCATTCGCTCACCACGCTCTGAGTGAAAAACTTACCTCTAACATCTCGGGGTGAGGCTACATTGGATTTGGTGCTGAGCAATGAGCCAGACCAGGCGTTAGATTTGGAAGTTGGTGAACATTTTGGTGATAGTGACCACAATTTGGTTACGTTCAACTTAGTGATGGATAGGGATAGGCATGAAGCTGGGGGCAGTAGTTATAGCTGGGGGAATGGTAATTATGAGGCCATTAGGAGGGAATTAGGGTGCATAGGTTGGACTAGGAAACTACAGGGACTGGGAACATCTGAAATAGAACATAGAACATAGAACATAGAACAATACAGCACAGAACAGGCCCTTCGGCCTTCGATGTTGTGCCGACCAAAATAAAAAGCAATGCCCCTCCAACTAAACCATTCCCTTCTCTTCCATATACTTATCAACTAACCTCTTAAACGCCACCAAACTTGGCGCATCTACAACAGCTGCAGGCAGGGCATTCCACTCCCTAATCACTCTTTGAGTAAAGAACCTACCTCTGATATCCGTCCTATAACTCATACCCCTTAAATTTAAAGCTGTGTCCCCTCGTGCTAGCTTTCTCCATCCTAGGAAAAAGGCTATCACTGTCCAAAATGTGGAGCTTATTCAAGGAGCAGCAACTGCGAGTCCTTGATAAGTATGTCCCTGTCAGGCAAGGAGGAAATGGTCGAGTAAGGGAACCATGGTGTACTAAAAAAGTTAATTCGCTGGTTAAAAGGAAAAAGGAGGCTTATGTCAGGATGAGGCTTGAAGGCTCAGTTAGTGCAATGGATAGCTATAGATTAGCCAGGAGGGAGCTAAAGAGTGAGTTGAGGAGAGCTAAAAGAGGACACGAGAAGACTTTGGCTGATAGGATCAAGGAGAATCCTAAAGCTTTCTTTAGATATGTTAAGAATAGAAGATTGGTTAGGGCAAGATTAGGGCCAGTCAGAGACAGCAGTGGGAAGTTGTTCGTGGAGCCTGAAGAGATTGGAGAGGCACTGAACAAATATTTCTCTTCGGTATTCACGCAGGGAGATGTAAATGTAGTTGTGGAGAACACTGGGATACAGGGATGTAAACTGGAAAGTATTGAAGTAGATAAGGAGAATGTGCTCGATATTCTTGAGGGTTTGAAGTTAGATAAGTCCCCTGGGCCAGTCGGGATTTACCCTAGGATTCTCTGGGAGGTGAGAGAAGTGATTGCAGAGCCTCTGGCTCTGATCTTCAGGTCGTCGTTGGTTACAGGTATAGTGCCGGAAGACTGGAGGATAGTGAATGTGGTCCCATTGTTCACGAAGGGGAATGGAGACTTTCCGGGGAATTATAGACTGGTGAGTCTTACTTCTGTTGTGGCAAAGTATTGGAGAGAATTATTAGGGATAGGATTTATAGTTATTTAGAGAGAAATGAATTGATTGGGGATAGTCAGCATGGTTTTGTGAAGGGTAGGTCGTGCCTTACTAACCTTATTGAGTTTTTTGAAAAAGTGACCAAAGAGGTGAATGGGGGTAAGGCAGTTGATGTGCTATATATGGACTTTAGTAAGGCGTTCGATAAGGTGGCCCGTGGAAGGCTTCTGCAGAAAATGCAGATGTATGGGATTGAGGGTGATTTAGCTAATTGGATTAGGAATTGGCTAGCAGATAGAAGACAGAGGGTGGTGGTTGATGGAAATTGTTCATCATGGAGTTCGGTTACAAGTGGTGTACCTCAGGGATCTGTTTTGGGGCCCCTGCTGTTTGTAATTTTTATAAATGATCTGGATGAGGGTATTGAAGGATGGATTAGTAAATTTATGGATGACACCAAAGTCGGAGGAGTGGTAGATAGTGAAGAGGGGTGTTACAGTTTGCAGAGGGATTTGGACAAGTTGCAGAGCTGGGCCAAGAGGAGGCAGATGGAGTTTAATGCGGAAAAGTGTGAGGTAATTCACTTTGGCAGGAATAACAAATGTGTAGAGTATAGGGCTAATGGTAGGACTCTTAATAGTGTTGATGAACACAGAGATCTTGGTGTATATGTGCATAGATCCCTGAAAGTTGTCAATCAAGTCGATAAGGTTGTTAAGAAGGCATACGGAGTCTTAGCTTTTATTGTTAGGGGGATTGAATTTCGGAGCCGCAACGTCATGTTGCGACTGTACAAAACTCTAGTGCGGCCGCACTTGGAGTATTGTGTGCAGTTCTGGTCCCCGCATTATAAGAAAGATGTGGAGGCATTGGAGAGGGTACAGAGGAGGTTTACCAGGATGTTGCCTGGTATGGAGGGCAGGTCTTATGAAGAGAGGCTGAGGGATTTGAGGTTGTTTTCGTTAGAAAGAAGGCGGCTAAGAGGAGACCTTATATTGAAACATATAAGATGATTAGAGGTTTAGATAGGGTGGACAGTTATAGCCTTTTTCCTAGGATGGAGAAAGCTAGCACAAGGGGAAGTAGCTTTAAATTAAGGGGTGGTAGTTATAGGACGGATGTCAGAGGTAGGTTCTTTACCCAGAGGGTGGTAAGGGTATGGAATGCCCTGCCTGCTGCAGTTGTAGATGCACCAAGTTTGGTGGCGTTTAAGAGGTTAGTAGATAAGTTTATGGATGAAAAGGGAATGGTTTAGGTTAGAGGGTCATTGCTTTTTTGTAATTGGTCAGCGCAACATCGAAGGCCGAAGGGCCTGTTCTGTGCTGTAATGTTCTATGTTCTATCTCCTTTGTACTTGCCCCCCAGCACCTTAAACCTGTGTCCTCTCTCAGCCCTGGGAAATAGCCTCCGAGAATCCACTCTATCTATTCCTCTCAACATCTTATAAACCTCTATCAGGTCACTTCTCAACCTTCGTTTCTCCAGGGAGAAGAGACCTAGCTCTCTCAACCTATCTTCATAAGGCCTGCCCCCCAATCCAGGCAACATCCTTATAAATCTCCTCTGCACCCTCTCAATAGCTTCCACATCCATCCTATAGTGAGGCGACCAGAACTGCACACAGTACTCCAAGTGGGGTCTGACAAGGGTCTTATAAGGGTATTGATCAGGTGGACTCTCAGAGGCTTTTTCCCAGGGCTGAAATGGGTGCCACAAAAGGACACAGGTTTAAGGTGCTGGGGAGCAAGTACGGAGGAGATGTTGGGGTAAGTTTTTCACTTGGAGGGTGTTGGGTGAGTGGAATCGGCTGCCGTCGGTGGTGGTGAAGGTCAATTCAATAGGGTCTTTTAAGTGATTTCTGGATGAGTGCATGGGATTTAATAGGATTGAGGTAAGCCTAGTAGGCAGAGATATGATCAGTGCAACTTGTGGACTGAAGAGCCTGTTTGTGGCTGTAGTTTTTCTATGATTCTATAAATAACAGGGCTCCGAGCACTGATCCCAGTAGAACACCACTGGTCACAGATCTCCAGTCAGAAAAACACTCTTCAACAGCTACTCTCTGTCCAAACCAGTTCTGTATCTTGCCAGCTCACTGTGGATTTTATGTGACTTCACCTGCTGAATCAACTTTCTGCCTGGTCTGATTCCCATTCTTTGTCCCCAGGTATCATACTCGGTTTCTGTCTCAGGGACTATCAGATGAATTTCCGGCAGATTAAGTATTTTTCCTTCCCAGGAGAACTACTGATGCGGATGTTACAGATGTTGGTGATGCCTCTCATCATTTCCAGTTTGGTCACAGGTAGGATCCTATTAACAATGCAAATTCATTTTCATTAGACTGTCTCAAGTTCTTTATCGATGTTTTAACTTGTACGCGGTTGCTCAAAGAGAGAACGTGCATTTATAACACTATTTGTGACCTCAGTACTCGCCAAAGTGACAGGCAATGAGGTCATTTGAATTGCAGCCACATTTTCTTTTTATTTGTGGGACATGGGTGAATAGCATTTATTACTCATCCCTAGTTACCCTCAAACTGGGTGATTTGCTAGGCCAAATCAGAGGACAGTTGAGAGTCAGCCACATTGTGTGGCTCTGGAGTCATATGTAGGCCAGACCAGGTAAGGATGGCCGATTTCCTTCCCTAAAGAACATTAGTGAACAATATGAGTTTTTGACAATCAACAATAGTTTCATGGTCACGATTAGGTCCTTAATTTAGGATATTTGGCAAAGAAACATTCTACCAGGCTAATAAGATAGAGAAAGTTGACAGAAAATATAGAACATAGAACACTACAGTACAAACAGGCTCTTCGGTCCACAAATTGTGCCGATCATATCTACACTTACCAGGCCATAGAACTATCTGTAACTCCCAATCCCATTAAATCCCAAATACTCATCCAGAAGTCTCATAAAAGACCCCAGTGAGTTCGCCTCTACCGTCACTGACGGCAGCCGATTCCATTCACTTACCACCCTCTGAGTGAAAAACTTATCTCTAACATCTCCTCTGTACTTGCCCCCCAGCACCTTAAACCTGTGTCCTCTCGTAGTGACCATTTCATCCCTGGGAAATAGCCTCTGAGAATCCATCCTATCTATTCCTCTCAACATTTTATAAACCTCTATCAGGTCGCCTCTCAACCTTCGTCTCTCCAGGGAGAACAGTCCCAGCTCCCTCAACCTGTCTTCATAAGGCATGCCTCCCAATCTAGGCAACATCCTTGTAAATCTCCTCTGCACCCTTTCAATAGCTTCCACATCCTTCCTATAATGAGGCGACCAGAACTGTACACAGTACTCCAAGTGGGGTCTGACAAGGGTCTTATGAAGTTGTTCTGAGGGAAGATGTATTAGCAATTTTGAAAAACCTGAAGGTTGATAAGTCACCTGGGCCAGATGGGATACATCCCAGTATACTTTGGGAGGCAAAGGATGAGATTGTGGAGCCTTTAGCTTTGATCTTTGGGCCCTCACTGTCCATGGGGATTGTCACAGTTAGAAGTCTGACAACATTTGATAGTAAACTTGCAAGCTTTCATAGAACATAGGAGATGTTGGGGATCTAGAGAAGTATAAGGCTTATAGAAGAGAGCTTAAAAAGGAAATTAGGAGAGCCAGAAGGGATCATGAGAAGGCCTTGGCTGGTAGGATTAAGGAGAATCCCAAGGCCTTCTACAAATATGTGAAAAGTAAAAGGATGAGAAGAGAAGGGATAGGACCTATAAAAGGTGAAGGGGGAAAAGTCTGTATGGAACCGGAAGAAATGGCAGAGGTGCTTAATGAGTACTTTGCCTCAGTATTCACAGTGGAAAGTGATCTGGGAGGATGCACTACAAGTTTGTGGCAGACTGAAAAGATTGAGTATGTAGATATTAAGGAAGCGGATGTGTTAGAACTTTTAAATGCTATCAAGATAGACAAGTCTCCGGGACCAGATGGGATGTACCCCAGGTTATTGTGGGAGGTGAGGGATGTCATTGCAGAGCCCCTGGCGATGATCTTTGCGTCGTCGATGGAGACGGGAGAGGTTCCGGAGGATTGGAGGATTGCGGATGTGGTCCCTATTTTCAAGAAAGGGAACAGGGATAGTCCTGGAAATTACCGACCGGTGAGTCTGACCTCAGTGGTTGGTAAGCTGATGGAGAGGCTTCTGAGGGACAAGATTTACGAGCATTTGGAGAAGTTTAGGTTGATTAGAAATAGTCAGCATGGTTTTGTAAAAGGCAGGTCGTGCCTTACGAGCTTAATTGAGTTCTTCGAAAATGTGACTGAACACATTGACGAAGGAAGAGCAGTGGACGTGGTGTACATGGACTTCAGCAAGGCATTTGACAAGGTCCCACATGCAAGACTCCTTGAGAAGGTGAGAGGCCATGGGATCCAAGGGGCTTTGGCCTTGTGGATCCAGAACTGGCTTGCCTGCAGAAGGCAGAGGGTGGTTGTGGATGGCTCTTTTTCTGCATGGAGGTCGGTCACCAGTGGAGTGCCCCAGGGATCTGTTCTAGGACCCTTGCTGTTTGTCATTTTCATAAATGACCTGGATGAGGAAGTGGAGGGATGGGTGAGTAAGTTCACCGATGACATGAAGGTCGGTGGTGTTGTGGATGGTCTGGAGGGATGTCAAAAGTTGCAGCAGGACATCGACAGGATGCAAGACTGGGCGGAGAAGTGGCAGATGGACTTCAACGCGGATAAATGTGTTGTGGTCCATTTTGGCAGATCCAACGGGATGAATGAGTACACTATCAAAGGTAGGAGCCTTAGCTGTGTGGAAGAGCAGAGGGATCTTGGGGTCTGGGTCCATAAGACTCTCAAATCGGCCTCCCAGGTGGAGGATGTGGTTAAGAAAGCTTACGGTGTACTGGCCTTCATTCATCGAGGGATTGAGTTCAGGAGTCAGGAGGTAATGCTGCAGCTTTATAGGACCCTTGTCAGACCACACTTGGAGTACTGTGCGCAGTTCTGGTCGCCTCACTATAGGAAGGACGTGGAAGCTATTGAAAGGGTGCAGAGGAGATTTACAAGGATGTTGCCTGGATTGGGAGGCATGCCTTATGAAGACAGGTTGAGGGAGCTGGGACTGTTCTCCCTGGAGAGACGAAGGTTGAGAGGCGACCTGATAGAGGTTTACAAGATGTTGAGAGGAATAGATAGGGTGGACTCTCAGAGACTATTTCCCAGGGCTGAAATGGTCGCGACGAGAGGGCACAGATTTAAGGTGCAGGGAAGCAAGTACAGAGGGGATGCTAGGGGAAAGTTTTTCACTCAGAGGGTGGTGAGTGAATGGAATCGGCTGCCGTCGGTGGTGATCGAGGCGAACTCGCTGGGGTCTTTTAAAAGACTTCTGGATGAGTATATGGGATCCAATGGGATTGGGGGTTATAGATAGGTCTATGGCTGGATAGGTTTTGATGTGTTCGGCACAACTTGTGGGCCGAAGGGCCTGTTTGTGCTGTAGTGTTCTATGTTCTATGAAAGACCCTATGCTTATAGAAACATAATATTATGAAGGGAATAGATAAGATGGAAGCAGGGAAGTTTTCCACTGTTGGTTGAAACTAGAACTAGGGACCATAGCCTAAAATAAGGGGACTGAGTTGAGGAGGAGCTTCTTCACACAAAGGGTTGTGAATCTGTGGAATTCCCTGCCCAGTGAAGCAGTTAAGGCTACCCCATTGAACATTTTTAAGGCAAGGATAGATAAATTTTTGAACAGTAAAGGAATTAAGGGTTATAGTGAGCGGGTGGGTAAGTGGTGCCAAGTCCACAAAAAAATTAGCCATGATCTTATTGAATGGCGGAGCAGGCTCAGGGAGCCAGATGGCCGATTCTTGCTCCTAGTCCTTATGTTCTGATGTCCTTCAAATTTGACTATATGTAGAAGTTTTGAGATCTCCTTTTTTGTCTTTGTGAAACATTCCGGGATTTTTCAATTTTGATGTTACTTAAATTCATATTGTTGGTTTTGCAAATTTATGACAGTGTTTTCCTTTTTCTTGCTCATGTACACAATTGTGATCTGAATGTTTGAATGTGATAGGTATGGCAGCGCTGGACAGCAAGGCCTCTGGTAAAATGGGTCTACGAGCAGTTATTTACTACACAACCACCACTGTCCTGGCAGTGATCATTGGGATCATTATAGTGCTGATCATCCACCCAGGCGGAGGAGAAAAGGAAATGATGCACCGTGAGGGGAAGATCGAAGAAGTGCATTCAGCTGATGCATTCATGGATTTAGTCAGGTCTGACACGCTTCCAAACATCTAACCATAAACCAAAATGTCATGTGCGTGATTGTATGTGTGCAGGAATAGAACATAGAACATAGAACAATACAGCACAGAACAGGCCCTTCGGCCTTCAATGTTGTGCCGACCAAAATAAAAAGCAATGCCCCTCCAAACTAAACCATTCCCTTCTCTTCAATATACTTATCAATTAACCTCTTAAACGCCACCAAACTTGCCGCATCTACAACAGCTGCAGGCAGGGCATTCCACTCCCTAATCACTCTTTGAGTAAAGAACCTACCTCTGATATCCGTCCTATAACTCATACCCCTTAATTTAAAGCTGTGTCCCCTCGTGCTAGCTTTCTCCATCCTAGGAAAAAGGCTATCACTGTCCACCTATCTAAACCTCTAATCATCTTATATGCTTCAATAAGATCCCCTCTTAGCCGCCTCCTTTCTAACGAAAACAACCTCAAATCCTTCAACTCTCTTCATAGGACCTGCCCTCCATACCAGGCAACATCCTGGTAAACCTCCTCTGTACCCTCTCCAATGCCTCCACATCTTTCTTATAATGTGGCGACCAGAACTGCACACAATACTCCAAGTGCGGCCGCACTAGAGTTTTGTACAGTTGCAACATGATGCTGCGGCTCCGACTAAATTCAATCCCCCTACCAATAAAAGCTAAATTAGCTAAATCACCCTCTATTCCACACATCTGCATTTTCTGTAGAAGTCTTCCATGGGCCACCTTATCAAACGCCTTACTAAAGTCCATATATACTACATCAACCGCCTTACCCCCATCCACCTCTCTGGTCACTTTCTCAAAAAACTCAATGAGGTTAGTAAGGCATGACCTACCCTTCACGAAACCATGCTGACTATCCCCAATCAATTCATTTCTCTCTAAATAACTATAAATCCTATCCCTAATAATTCTCTCCAATACCTTGCCCACAACAGAAGTAAGACTCACTGGCCTATAATTCCCTGGAAGGTCTCTCTTCCCCTTCTTAAACAATGGGACCACATTCGCTATCCTCCAGTCCTCCGGAACCACACCCGTAACCAACGAGGACCTGAAGATCAGAGCCAGAGGCTCTGCAATCTCCTCTCTTGCCTCCCAGAGAATCCTAGGGTAAATCCCGTCCGGCCCAGGGGACTTATCCAACTTCAAACCCTCGAGAATTTCTAACACATCCTCCCTATCTACTACAATACTTCCCAATTTGCAACCCTGTACCTCAGTGCTCTCCATAGCTACATTTCCAGCACTCTGCGTGAATACCGAAGAGAAATATTTATTCAGTGCCTCACCAATCTCTTCAGGCTCCACGCACAACTTCCCACTGCTGTCTATGACTGGCCCTAATCTTGCCCTAACACTTCTATTCTTAACATATCGAAAGAAAGCTTTAGGATTCTCCTTAATCCTATCAGCCAACATCTTCTCGTGTCCCCTCTTAGCTCTCCTCAATTCACTTTTTACCTCCTTCCGGCTAATCTATAGCTATCCATTGCACTATCTGAGCCTTCAAGCCTCACCATCCTGACATAAGCCTCCTTTTTCTTCTTAACCAGCAAATCAACTTTTTTCGTACACCAAGGCTCTCTTACTCGTCCATTTCCTCCCTGCCTGACAGGGACATACTTATCAAGGACTCGCAGCAGCTGCTCCTTGAATAAGCACCACATTCCAGATGTTCCCAGTCCCTGTAGTTTCCTAGTCCAATCTATGCACCCTAATTCTCTCCTGATGGCCTCATAATTACCCTTCCCCCAGCTATAACTACTGCCCCCAGCTTCATGCCTATCCCTGTCCATCACTAAGGTGAACGTAACCGAATTGTGGTCACTATCACCAAAATGTTCACTAACTTCCAAGCCTAACACCTGGTCTGGCTCATTGCCCAGCACCAAATCCAATGTAGCCTCACCTCTAGTTGGCCTATCTACATACTGAGTCAAAAAACCTTCCTGCACACTCTGTACGAAAACTGACCCCTCTAACGAGCTAGAGCTATAGCTATTCCAATCAATATTAGCAAAGTTAAAGTCCCCCATCACAATTACCCTACTACTTTCACTCCTAATCAGAATTGACTTCGCAATCCTTTCCTCAACCTCTCTAGAACTATTAGGAGGTCTGTAAAAGACTCCCAACAGGGTGACCTCTCCTCTCCTGTTTCTAATCTCAGCCCATACTACCTCAACAGACAAGTCCTCATCAAACTTCTTTTCTATCACCGTGATACAGTCTTTGACCAATAACGCCACTCCTCCCCCCCTTCTACCTCCTTCTCTACTCCGACTAAAGCATTTGTACCCCGGAACCTGCAACATCCATTCCTGTCCCTGCTCTACCCAAGTCTCTGAAATGGCCACAACATCGAAGTTCCAGGTACTGGTCCAAGCTGCAAGTTCCTCCCCCTTATTGCGAATACTCCTTGCATTAAAGTATACGCATCTCAAACCATGCCCCACCCCACCCGTACACCGCTGTGTTTTACAACTCTCTTCTATAACCCCCTTACTCTCATCCCTCTCAGCACCCCAACTACTTAGGATCCCACCCCCCCCCCGAATCAGTTTAAAGCCCCCATCATAGCCTTAGCAAATTTTCCCCCCAAGATATTAGTCCCCCTCTGGTTCAGGTGTAGACCATCTCTCTTGAAGAGGTCCCACCTATCCCAGAATGAGTCCCAATTGTTAAGGAACCTGAACCCCTCCCTCCTGCACCATCCACGCAGCCATGAGTTCAAACTATCCCTTTCTCTGTTCATCTCTAAACTATCTCTTGGCACAGGCAAGAGTCCAGAGATAACCACTCTGCCTGTTATGGACCTAAGCTTCCACCCTAACTCCATAAATTTCTGTTTAATATCCCCTTCCCTTGTCCTACCTACATCATGTGTCCCCACATGAACTATGACTTGGGGCTGACTCCCCTCACCCTTAAGAATCTTAAAAACCCGATCTGCAACATCCTGGACCCCAGCCCCTGGGAGGCAACACACCAGCCCTGAGTCCTGTTTATTACTATTTACCCTCCTATCTGTCCCTCTAACTATGGAGTCTCCTATAACTAGGCCTAATCTCTTATTCCCCCCACCCACCTGAGCATTCTCAGCAGGCTCACCCCCAGAGACCTGCTCCCTTTGGTCAGCTCCAGTTGATTCTTCCTCAACTGTAGCCTCCAAGACAGAAAATTTATTTTGGAGGGGAACAGCCCCAGGGGATTGTCTCCCCGATTGCTTCTTACCCCTCCTCCTAATAGTTACCCAATTATCACTTTTAGGAGTTACAATCTCTTTGTTACTCCTGCCTATATCCTCCTCAACCTCTCGAATTACCCTGAGCTCCTCTAATTCCAGCTCCAGCTCCTTAACACGATCCTCAAGGAGCTGCAAATGTGCACACTTCCTGCAGGTGTAATCAGCAGGAACACTACTGGTGTCCCTCACCTCATACATACCGCAGGAGGTGCAACGTAGTGCCTGCACTGCCATTACTGTTACTTTAATTTCCAGGAAACCTTCCTCATTGTCCACTACACCTCCAATCTTCGTATCATCAGCAAATGTGCTGATCCAATTTACCACATTATCATCCAGGTTATTGACATAGATGATAAACAACAGTATACCCAGCATTGATACACCGCTAGTCACAGGCTTCCACTCAGAGAAGCAATCCTCCACTACCACTCGCTGGCTTCTTCCATCGAGTCAATGTCTAAACAAAGAACAAAGAACAAAACAAAACAGCATGGGAAACAGGCCCTTCGGCCCAACGAACCTGTGCCACTACCCTGATGTTCTCACCTCTACTCGTGATCCCTGTCTATGTTTATTGAAACATGTTTATATGTTTATATAAACCTCTCTATGTATACCTAGCATCTGAACCTTCCTAACTAACCTCCCATCTGGGACCTTGTTAAAGGCCTTACTGAAGTCCATGTAGACAACATCCACTGCCTTCCCTTTATCCACTTCCCTGGTAACCTCCTCAAAAAACTCTAATAGATTAGTTAAACATGACCTACACTGCACAAAGCCATGTTTACTCTCCCTGTCCATTCACGAATTTGTAGATCCTATCTCTTAGCACTCCTTCCAATAATTTACCTACTACTGACATCAAATACACTGGCCTATAATTTCCCGGATTACTTTTTCAGCCTATTTTAAACAATGGAACAACATGAGCTATTCTCCAATCATCCGGCACCTCATGCATGGATACTGACATTTTAAACATATCTGCCAGGGCCCCTGCAGTTTCAACACTAGTCTCCTTCAAGGTCCGAGGGAATACCCTGTCTGGTCTTGGGGATTTACCTACTCTGATTTGTCTCAAGATGACAAGCACCTCCTTCCCTTTAATATGGAAAGATTCCATGACCTCCCTACTTGTTTGCCTCATTTCTGTAGGCTCCATGCTGGTTTCCTTATAAATATGGATGCAAAAAACCCACTTAATATCTCCCCCATTTCTTTTGGTTCCATACAAAGCTGACCAATCTGATCTTCAAGAGGACCAATTTTATCCCTTACTAGAACATAGAACATAGAACATTACAGCGCAGTACAGGCCCTTCGGCCCTCGATGTTGCGCCGGCCAGTGGACCCTCTAACCTAAACCATTCCAATATCATCCATATGCCTATCCACTGAACATTTGAATGCCCCCAAAGTAGGCGAGTCCACAACTGCTGCAGGCAGGGCATTCCACGCTCTCACCACCCTCTGTGTAAAGAACATGCCTCTGACATCTGTCCTATAACTACCACCTCTTAATTTAAAGTTATGTGCCCTCGTGTTGGTCATCACCATCCGAGGTAAAAGGCTCTCACTATCCACCCTATCCAATCCCTTGATCATCTTATACGCCTCAATTAGGTCACCGCGTAACCTTCTTCTCTCTAATGAAAATAACCTCAGGTCCCTCAGCCTTTCCTCATAAGGCCTTCCCACCATACCAGGCAACATCCTGGTAAACCTCCTCTGCACCCTTTCCAATGCTTCCACATCTTTCTTATAATGCGGCGACCAGAACTGTACGCAATACTCCAAGTGCGGCCGCACCAGAGTTTTGTACAGTTGTAACATAACCTCACGGCTCCTAAATTCAATCCCTCTACCAATAAAAGCTAACACACCGTACGCCTTCTTAACAACTTTATCAACCTGGGTGCCAACTTTCAAAGAGCTATGTACTTGTACCCCAAGATCCCTCTGCTCGACAACGCTATTAAGGGTCCTTCCATTAACCCTATATTTCATATGCCTGTTATTCCTACCAAAGTGAATCACCTCACACTTATCCGTATTGAATTCCATTTGCCACCTCACGGCCCAGCTCTGCAACCTATCTATGTCCCTCTGCAAACTGTAACATCCATCCTCGCTGTCTACAACTCCCCCCACTTTGGTATCGTCAGCAAATTTACTAATCCAACCCTCTACACCCTCATCTAGGTCATTTATAAAAATGACAAACAGCAGTGGCCCTAAAACAGATCCTTGAGGTACACCACTTGTAACTGCACTCCAGGTTGAATATTTCCCATCAACCACCACCCTCTGTCTTCTATCAGCTAGCCAATTCCTAATCCAAACTGCTAAATCACCTTCAATCCCATGCATCTGCACTTTCTGCAGTAGCCTACCATGGGGAACCTTATCAAACGCTTTGCTAAAATCCATATACACTACATCAACTGCCTTACCCTTATCTACCTCTTTGGTCACCTCCTCAAAAAACTCAATAAGGTTTGTGAGGCACGACCTACCCTTCACAAAACCGTGCTGACTATCCTAATCAATTTATTCCTCTCTAGATGCTTATAAATCCTATCTCTTATAATTCTTTTCAAGACCTTGCCCACAACAGAAGTCAGGCTCACCGGTCTATAATTTCCAGGATGGTCCCTACTCTCCTTTTTGAACAAAGGGATAACATTTGCCATCCTCCAGTCTTCCGGCACAATACCTGTAGCTAACGACGACATGAAGATCAAAGCCAAAGGCTCTGCAATCTCCTCTCTAGCCTCCCAAAGAATCCTAGGGTAAATCCCATCTGGCCCAGGGGACTTATCAATTTTCATACCCTCAAGATTCGCTAATACCTCCTCCTTATGAACCTCAATCCTACCTAGTCTACAACCTGGTATCGCAGTATTCTCCCCGACAACACTGTCTTTCTCCTGCGTGAATACTGACGAAAAATACTCATTCAGTATCTCTCCTATCTCCTCAGGCTCCACGCACAATTTCCCACTGCTATCTCTGACTGGCCCTAATCTTGCCCTAACCAATCTTTTATTATTTATATACCTGTAAAAAGCTTTAGGATTCTCCTTAATCCTATCCGCCAAAGTCTTCTTGTGTCCTCTTCTAGCTCTTCCCAACTCCCTCTTTAGCTCCTTCCTGGCTGATTTATAGCTCTCCAGTGCCCTAACTGAGCCTTCACGTCTCATCATTATATAAGCCTCCTTCTTCCTCTTCACCAGAGATTCAACTTCCCTAGTACACCATGGTTCCCTCACTCGACCACTTCCTCCCTGCCTGGCAGGTACATATTCATTAAGGACATGCAGAAGCTGTTCCTTAAATATGCTCCACATTTCAGATGTCCCCAGCCCCTGCAATTTCCTGCTCCACCCTATGCATCCTAAATCTCTCCTAATAGCCTCATAATTACCTTTCCCCCAGCTATAACTACTGTTATTCGGTACGTGCCCATCCCTTTCCATCACTAAGGTAAACGTAACCGAATTGTGGTCACTATCACCAAAGTGCTCACCCACCTCCAAGTCTAACACCTGGTCTGGTTCATTACCCAGTACTATTCTTTTGCTCTTAATATATTGGATTAGTAAATTTGCAGATGACACTAACGTCGGTGGAGTGGTAGATAGTGAAGATGGGTGTTATAGTTACATATAAGATGATTAGAGGTTTAGATTCTTTACCCAAAGGGTGGTTCGGGAGTGGAATGCCCTGCCTGCAGCAGTTGTAGATGCGCCAAGTTTGGTGGCGTTTAAGAAGTTAGTTGATACGTATATGGAAGAGAAGGGAATGGTTTAGTTTGGAGGGACATTGCTTTTTATATTGGTCGGCGCAACATTGAAGGCCGAAGGGCCTGTTCTGTGCTGTAATATTCTATGTTCTATGTTCTATACCTGTAGAAGCTCTTAGGGTTATCCTTCACGTTGACTGCCAAAGCAACCTCATGTCTTAAACATAGAACATAGAACATAGAACAATACAGCACAGAACAGGCCCTTCGGCCTTCGATGTTGTGCCGACCAAAAAAAAAAGCAATGCCCCTCCAAACTAAACCATTCCCTTCTCTTCCATATACTTATCAACTAACCTCTTAAACGCCACCAAACTTGGCGCATCTACAACAGCTGCAGGCAGGGCATTCCACTCCCTAACACTCTTTGAGTAAAGAACCTACCTCTGATATCCGTCCTATAACTATACCCCTTAATTTAAAGCTGTGTCCCCTCGTGCTAGCTTTCTCCATCCTAGGAAAAAGGTATCACTGTCCACCCTATCAAACCTCTAATCATCTTATATGCTTCAATAAGATCCCCTCTTAGCCGCCTCCTTTCTAACGAAAACAACCTCAAATCCTTCAACCTCTCTTCATAGGACCTGCCCTCCATACCAGGCAACATCCTGGTAAACCTCCTCTGTACCCTCTCCAATGCCTCCACATCTTTCTTATAATGTGGCGACCAGAACTGCACACAATACTCCAAGTGCGGCCGCACTAGAGTTTTGTACAGCTACAGAAGGTCTTCTTTTAGCCCTCCTGATTTCTTTTTTAAGTAGTTTCTTGTACTGTTTATACCCAAGTATCTTATTTGTTCCCTGTTGCTTATACATGTCTGCTATGAGAGGACACAGGTTTAAGGTGCTGGGGGGCAAATACAGAGGAGATGTTAGAACATAGAACATAGAACATAGAACAATACAGCACAGAACAGGCCCTTCGGCCTTCGATGTTGTGCCGACCAAAATAAAAAGCAATGCCCCTCCAAACTAAACCATTCCCTTCTCTTCCATATACTTATCAACTAACCTCTTAAACGCCACCAAACTTGGCGCATCTACAACAGCTGCAGGCAGGGCATTCCACTCCCTAATCACTCTTTGAGTAAAGAACCTACCTCTGATATCCGTCCTGTAACTCATACCCCTTAATTTAAAGCTGTGTCCCCTCGTGCTAGCTTTCTCCATCCTAGGAAAAAGGCTATCACTGTCCACCCTATCTAAACCTCTAATCATCTTATATGCTTCAATAAGATCCCCTCTTAGCCGCCTCCTTTCTAACGAAAACAACCTCAAATCCTTCAACCTCTCTTCATAGGACCTGCCCTCCATACCAGGCAACATCCTGGTAAACCTCCTCTGTACCCTCTCCAATGCCTCCACATCTTTCTTATAATGTGGGGACCAGAACTGCACACAATACTCCAAGTGCGGCCGCACTAGAGTTTTGTACAGTTGCAACATGATGCTGCGGCTCCTAAATTCAATCCCCCTACCAATAAAAGCTAAGACTCCATATGCCTTCTTAACAACTTTATCCACTTGACTGCCTACTTTCAGGGATCTATTGACACATACACCAAGATCCTTCTGTTCCTCAACACTATTAAGAGCCCTACCATTAGCCCTATACTCTACACATTTATTGTTCCTGCCAAAGTGCATTACCTCACACTTTTCCACATTAAACTCCATTTGCCACCTCTCGGCCCAGCTCTGCAACTTGTCCAAGTCACTCTGTAAACTAAAACACCCCTCTTCACTATCTACCACACCACCAACTTTAGTATCATCTGCAAATTTACTGATCCATCCCTCAATACCCTCATCCAGATCATTTATAAAAATCACAAACAGCAGGGGCCCCAAAACAGACCCCTGAGGCACACCACTCGTCACCGAACTCCACGATGAATATCTCCCATCAACCACCACCCTCTGTCTTCTATCTGCCAGCCAATTCCTAATCCAATTAGCTAAATCACCCTCTATTCCACACATCTGCATTTTCTTAGAGGTAAGTTTTTCACTCAGAGGGTGGTGAGTGAATGGAATCGGTTGCCGTCAGTGGAGGTAGAGGCGAACTTGCTGGGGTCTTTTAAGAGACTTCTGGATGAGTACATGGGATTTAACGGGATTGGGTGTTACAGATACTTCTATGGCTTGGTAGGTATAGGTATGATTGGCACAACTTGTGGGCCGAAGGGCCTGTTTGTGCTGTAGTGTTCCATGTTCTATGTTCTATCTCTTTCTTCTTCTTTATCAGAATTCCAATATCCCTCGAGAACCAAGGTTCCTTATTCTTATTCACTTTGCCTTTAATCCTGACAGGAATGTACAAACTCTGCACTCTCAAATTTATCCTTTGAAGGCCTCCCACTTACCAATCACATCATTGCCAGAGAACAGTTTATCCCAATCCACGCTTTTTAGATCCTTTCTCATTCTTTAAATTTTTGGCCTTTTTCCAGTTCAGACCCTCAACCCAAGGACCAGATCTATCTTTATCCATGATCAGGTTGAAACTAATGGCGTTATGATCACTGGAACCAAAGTGTTTCCCTACACACACTTCCATCACTTGTCCTTACTCATTTCCTAATAGGAGATCTAATATTGCATCCTCTCTAACTAGTACCTCTATATATTGATTTAGAAAATTTTCCTGAATGCATTTTCAAACTTTATCCCGTCTAGACCTTTAACAGTATGGGAGTCCCAATCTCAACCTTCGTCTCTCCAGGGAGAAGAGACCTAGCTCCCTCAACCTATGTTCATAAAGCATGCCCCCCAATCCAGGTAACATCCTTGTAAATCTCCTCTGCATCCTCTCAATAGCTTCCACATCCTTCCTGTAGTGAGGTGACCAGAATTGAACACAGTACTCTAGGTGGGGTCTGACAAGGGTCTTATAAAGTTGCAGCATTACCTCCCGACTCTTAAACTCAATTCCTCGATTAATGAAGGCCAGTACACCAATCCCCTACTATCACAACTTTATATTTCTGGCAGTTGGTTGCTGTCTCTTTGCAGATTTGCTCTTTGCTGACTATTGGGTGGTCTATAATACAACCCCATTAATGTGGTCATACCTTTCCTGCTTCTCAACTCCATCCATATGGCCTCTGTAGACAAGCCTTCTAATCTGTCCTGCCTGAGCACTGCTGCAACATTTTCCCTGACTAGCAATGTCACCACCATCCCCCACCCCACCCCACCCTGCATTCCTCTGCCTCTATCATGTCTAAGGTAGGTGGGACCTCTACAAAAGATATGGTCTGCACCTAACCAGAGGGGTACCAGTATCTTGGGAGGAAAATTTGCCAGTGATCTTTCAGAGAGTTTAAACTGATTTAGAAGGGAGATGGGAACCTGAATTGTAGCTCCAATGTACAGGAGGTTGAGAATAGGGAGATCATGGATAAGGTTTCAAGGTCGCAGCAGTGTATTGGCAGGCAGGAGGGTGGTTTGAAGTGTGTATACTTTAATGCTAGGAGCATACACAATAAGTTGGGTGAACTTGCAGCCTCGGTTGGTACCTGGGACTTTGATGTTGTGGCCATTTCGGAAACATGGATAGAGCAGGGACAGAAATAGTTACATAGAACATAGAACATAGAACACTACAGCACAAACAGGCTCTTCGGCGCACAAGTTGTGCCGATCATATCAGTACCTACCAGGCCACAGAACTATCTGTAATTCCCAATCCCATTAAATCCCATGTTGTTGCAGGTTCCTGGGTTTAGATGTTTCAGTCAGAGCAAAGAAGGTCGTAGAAGAGGGAGACGTGTGGCATTGTTAGTCAAGGACTGTATTACAGTGGCAGAAAGGACATTTGATGTGATCCTGTCTATTGAGGTAGTATGGGCTGAGATTAGAAACAGGAAAGGAGAGGTCACCCTGCTGGGAGTTTTTTATAGGCCTCCAAAAAGTTCCAGAGATATAGAGGAAAGGAGCGAAAGTAAAAGGGTAGTTGTTATGGGGACCCTTAACTTTACAAATATTAGAACATAGAACATAGAACACTACAGCACAAACAGGCCCTTCGGCCCACAAGTTGTGCTGATCATATCAGTAATTAGCAGGCCATAGAACTATCTGTAACTCCCAATCCCATTAAATCCCATGTATATATTCAGAAATCTTTTAAAATACCCCAGCGAGTTTGCCTCTACCACCACCGACGGCAGCCGATTCCATTCACTCACCACCTGCTGGGTGAAAAAATTACCCCTGACATCTCTGTACTTGCTCCCCAGCACCTTAAACCTGTGTCCTCTCGTAGTGACCATTTCAATCTTGGGAAATAGTCTCTGAGAATCCACCCTATGTATTCCTCTCAACATTTTATAAACCTATTGATTGGAAAAGCTATAGTTCAAGTACGTTAGAGGGGTCAGTTTTTGTCCAATGTGTGCAGGAAGGTTTCCTGACACAGTATGTAGATAGGCCAAGGGGTGAGGCCACATTGGACCAGGTGTTAGACTTGGATGTAGGTGAGCACTTTGGTGATGGTGACCACAATTTGGTAATGTTTACCCTAGTGATGGAAAGGAAGAGTATATACCGAAGGGCAGAAGTTATAGCTGGGTGAAAGGTAATTATGAGGCTATTAGACAAGATTTAGGATACATAGGTTTGAGTAGGAAACTGCAGGACTGAAATATGGAGCTTATTCAAAGAACAGCTACTGTGAGTCCTTGATAGGACTGTCAGGCAGGGAGGAAGTGGTTGAGCAAGGGAACTGTGGTGTACTAAGGAAATTGAATCTCTAGTGAAGAGCAAGAAGGAGGTTTATGCAAAGATGAGACACGAAAGCTCAGTTAGGGCACTAGATAGTTACTAATTAGCCAAGAAGGCACTAAAGAGAGAGTTAAGACGAGCTAGAAGAAGGCATGAGAAGACTTTGGCAGATAGGATCAAGCAGAACTCTAAAGCTTTCAATAGGTACATCAAGAATAAAAGATTGGTTAGGTCAAGATTAGGGCCAGTCAGAGACAGCAGTGGGAAGTTGTCATGGAGTCTGAAGAGATAGGAGAGGCACTGAATGAATATTTTTCATCAGTATTCACACAGGAAAAAGTCAACGTAGTCAAGGAAAATACTGAGATACAGGCTTTTAGACTAGACGGGTTTTGAGGTACATAAGGAGGTGTTGGCAATTCTTGAGACTATGAAAATAGATAAGTCCCCTGAGCTGAATGGGATTTATCGTAGGATTCTCTGGGAGGCTAGGGAGGAGATTGCAGAGCCTTTGGCTTTGATCTTTATGTCATCATTGGTTACAGATATAGTGCCAGAAGACTGGAGGATAGCAAATGTTGTCCCCATGTTCAAGAAGGGGAGTAGAGTCAACCCTGGTAATTATAGACCAGTCAGCCTTACTTCTGTTGTGGGCAAAGTTTTGGAAAGGATTGAAAGAGATAGGATTTATAATCATCTAGAGAGAAATAATTTGATTAGGGATAGTCAACACAGTTTTGTGAAGGGTAGTACGTGCCTCACAAACTTTATTGAGTTGTTTAAGAAGGTGACCACAGAGTGGATAAGGGTAAAGCAGTTGATGTGGTGTATACGGATTTCAGCAAAGCGTTTGATGAGGTTTCCCATGGTAAGCTACTGCAGAAAGTACAGATGCATGGGATTGAAGGTGATTTAGCAATTTGGATTAGGAATTGGCTAGCTGATATCAACTGATATATACCCAATGGAGGGTCATTGCTTTTTCCTAATTGGTGGCGCAACATCGAGGGCCAAAGGGCCTGTTCTGCGCTGTAATGTTCTATGTTCTATGATATAAGACAGAGGATCGAGGTTAATGGGAAATATTTAACCTGGAGTTCAGTTACTAATAGTGCTCTGCTCTGGCACTCTGGTTCCCATCCCTCTGCAAATCTAGTTTAAACGCTCCCTAATAACACTAGCAAACCTGCCTGCAAGTATATTGGTCCCCTTATAGTTTAGGTGTAACACATCTGTCCTGTATAGGTCCCACTTGCCCCAGAAGAGGTACTAATGATCTAGAAATCTGAAACCCTGCTCCCTACACCAGTTCCTCAGCCATATGTTCATCTGCCCAAGCATCCAAGGAATTTAGAAAGCCAAGGGGGGATCTTATAGAGACACATAAGATAATGAAGGGGATGGATAGGGTAGAGGTAGAGAGATTCTTCCTACTTAGAAAGATAGCAGGACAAGAGGGCACAGCCTCAATATAAGGTGGGGAGGCAGTTTGGATCGGAGGCGAGGAGGAACTTCTTCACTCAGAGGGTGGTGAATCTCTGGAATTCTCTGTCCATTGAAGTGGTGGAGGCCCCCTCGCTGAATATATTTAAGTCATAGCTAGATAGATTTCTGTTAGACAAGGGGATTAAGGGTTATGGTGAGAAAGCGGGAAAGTGGAACTGATCCACTTCAGATCAGTCATGATCTTATTGAATGACAGGGCAGGCTCAAAGGTAGATGGCCTATTCCTGCTCCTATTTCTCATCTTCTTACGTTCTTATCCTACTCTTACCCTCACTGGCATGTTGCACAGGTAGCAATCCTGAGATTACTACCCTCAGGGTCCTGCTTTTTAACTTTCTATCAAGCTCTCTATACTCACTCTTCAGGAACTCCACACTCTTCCTTCTGATGTCATTGGAACGAATGTGTGCCACAACATCTGGCTGATCACCTTCCCATTTTAGAGTGCTGTGCACGCGATCAGGGACATCCCTGACCCTGGCATCCGGAAGCAACAAACCATCCGAGAGTCTCTGTTAAGATCACAGAACCTCCTGTTTGTACCTCTGACTATTGAGTCCCGCTCTCCTCTTCTTCCCTGTCCCTTCTGTGCTGCAGAACCAGACTCAGTGCTAGAGATCCGGCTGCCGCAGCTTGTCCCAGGTAAGGAATCCTCTACAACAGTATCCAAAGCAGTATACCTGTTATGGAGGGGAATGGCTACAGGGGAACCCTCCTCTATCTGCCCTTTCCTCTTCCCTCGCCTGACGATAACTCAATTATCTGTGCTGTGCCTCTGGCACAACTACCTCCCTGAAGGTACTTCTCATTCTCCTGAATGATCCAGAGATCATCCAGCTCCTGCTCCAGTTCCCTAATGCGGTTTGTTAAGAGCTGTAGCTGGATGCACCTCCCATAGGCCAGTCTCCCTGACTTCCCACATGCAGCAAGAGGAGCATTCAAACATTCTGCCTGGCATTCTTTCTAATCTTTCTACTTTTAAATAGTAGAACCCTTAGGAATATTGACAGGCAGAGGGATCTGGGCGTACATGTCCACCGACCACTGAAAGCGGCAATGCAGGTGGATAAGGTAGTCAAGAAAGCATACCGCATACTTGCCTTCATTGGTTGGAGCATTGAGTATAAAAACTGGCAGTTGTACAGGACCTTAGTTAGGCCTTGTTTGGAATATTGTGTTCAATTCTGGTCACCACACCACCAGAACGATGTGCATGCTTTGGACAGGATACAGAAGAAGTTCATCAGTATGTTTTCTGATCTAGAGGCTATTAGCCATGAGGAGAGGTTAGATAAACTCGGTTTGTTCTCATTGGAATGACGGAGGTTGAGGGGTGACCTATAGTGGTTTACGAGATTATAAGTGGCATGGACAGAGTGGATAGTCAGATCTCTTTCCTAGAGTAGAAAAGTCAAGTACTCGGGGATACAGATTTAAGGAATGTGGGGAAGAGTTTAGAGGAGATGTGCAAGACAAGTTTCTTACACAGAGGGTAATGAATTTCTAGAGCACGCTGCCCAGGGAGGTGGTGGCAGCAGGTATGCTAGTGGCATTTAACGACCATCTAGACAAATACATGAATAACATGGGAATAGAAGCATACGGACTCTATAAGTGCATACAGTTTTAGCTTAGGTAGGCATCGTGATCAGTGCACGCCTGAAGGGCTGAAGGGCGTGTTCCTGTACTGTACTGCTTTTTGAATCTCATCCACATTTTCCTGTCTTCTTCCCATAACCCTTGACCCCCTTATTGATCAGGAATCTATCTCTGACCCGGTGTCCACAGCCCCCTGTGACAATGAGTTCTACAGATTCAGCGCTCTCTGGCTGAAGAGATTCCTCCTCATCTCTGTTTTAAAGGAGCATCCCTTCACTCTAAGATTCTCGAGTTCTAGTTTCTCTCACTAGTGGAAATATCCTCTTCCTGTATTCTGCCTTCCCACCTTGCTGCATTCACCCATAGCTCTGCAGCTTACAGCCTTATGTAATTGTGAGTGTATGCGATTGCACATAAGTTACAGTGGTTAGCATCATTGCCTCACAGTGCCAGGGATCCAGTTTAGATTCTAGCCTTGGGTGACTGTCTGTGTGCAGTTTGTACATTCTCCCAGTGTCTGTGTGGGTTTCCTCTAGGTTCTCTGGTTTCCTCCCACAATCCAAAGATGTGTGAGTTAGGTGGATTGACCATGCTAGATTGCCCGTTAGAATCCGAGAGACTAGCAGGATAAATACATGGAGCTGGGCCGAGAGGTGGCAAATGGAGTTTAATGCGGAAAAGTGTGAGGTAATTCGCTTTGGCAGGAATAACAAATGTGTAGAGTATAGGGCTAATGGTAGGACTCTTAATAGTGTTGATGAACAGAGGGATCTTGGTGTATATGTGCATAGATCCCTGAAAGTTGGCAATCAAGGCGATAAGGTTGTTAAGAAGGCATATGGAGTCTTAGCTTTTATTGGTAGGGGGATTGAATTTAGGAGCCGCAGCATCATGTTGCAACTGTAAAAAACTCTAGTGCGGCCGCACTTGGAGTATTGTGTGCAGTTCTGGTCCCCACATTATAAGAAAGATGTGGAGGCATTGGAGAGGGTACAGAGGAGATTTACCAGGATGTTGCCTGGTATGGAAGACCATACCAGGACTGAACCATGGAACTTTGCCCATGGAAGGCTTCTGCAGAAAATGCAGATGTATGGGATAGAGGGTGATTTAGCTAATTGGGTTAGGAATTGGCTAGCAGTTAGAAGACAGAGGGTGGTGGTTGATGGGAGATATTCATCGTGGAGTTCGGTGACAAGTGGTGTACCTCAGGGGTCTGTTTTGGAGCCCCTGCTGTTTGTAATTTTATAAATGATCTGGATGAGGGTATTGAAGGATGGATTAGTAAATTTGCAGATGACACTAAAGTCGGTGGAGTGGTAGATAGTGAAGAGGGGTGTTATAGTTTGCAGAGGGACTTGGACAAGTTGCAGAGCTGGGCCGAGAGGTGGCAAATGGAGTTTAATGTGGAAAAGGGTGAGGTAATGCACGATGGCAGAAATAATAAATGTGTAGAGTATAGGGCAAATGGTAGGATTCTTAGTAGTCTAGATGAACAGAGGGATCTTGGTGGGTATGTGCATAGATCCCTGAAAGTAGGCAGTCAGGTCGAGAAGGTTGTTAGGAAGGCATATGGAGTCTTGGCTTTTATTGGTAGAGGGATTGAATTTCGGAGCCGCAACGTCATGTTGCAACTGTACAAAAACTCTAGTGCGGCCGCACTTGGAGTATTGTGTGCAGTTCTGGTCCCCACATTATAAGAAAGATGTGGAGGCATTGGAGAGGGTACAGAGGAGGTTTACCAGGATGTTGCCTGGTATGGAGGGCAGGTCTTATGAGGAGAGGCTGAGGGATTTGAGGTTGTTGTCGTTAGAAAGGAGGAGGCTAAGAGGGGACCTGATCGAAACATATAAGATGATTAGAGGTTTAGATAGGGTGGACAGTGATAGCCTTTTTTCCTAGGATGGAGAAAGCTAGCACGAGGGGACACAGCTTTAAATTAAGGGGTGATAGTTATAGGACGGATATCAGAGGTAGGTTCTTTACCCAAAGGTTGGTTCGGGAGTGGAATGCCCTGCCTGCAGCAGTTGTAGATGCGCCAAGTTTGGTGGCGTTTAAGAGCTTAGTTGATAAGTATATGGAAGAGAAGGGAATGGTTTAGTTTGGAGGGGCATTGCTTTTTATATTGGTCGGCGCAACATCGAAGGCCGAAGGGCCTGTTCTGTGCTGTAATGTTCTATGTTCTATGTTCTGTGGAAGGCAGACATTATGAAGAAAGGCTGAGGGATTTGAGGTTGTTTTCGTTAGAAAGAAGGCGGCTAAGAGGAGACCTTACTGAAACATACAAGATGATTGGAGGTTTAGATAGGGTGGACAGTGATAGCCTTTTTCCTAGGATGGAGAAAGCTAGCACGAGGGGACATAGCTTTAAATTAAGGGGTGGTAGTTATAGGACGGATGTCAGAGGTAGGTTCTTTACACAGAGGGTGGTAAGGGTATGGAATGCCCTGCCTGCTGCAGTTGTAGATGCGCCAAGTTTGGTGGCGTTTAAGAGGTTAGTAGATAAGTTTATGGACGAAAAGGGAATGGTTTAGGTTGAAGGGTCATTGCTTTTTCCTAATTGGTCGGCGCAACATCGAGGGCCGAGGGGCCTGTTCTGCGCTGTAATGTTCTATGTTCTAATGTTCTATGTTCTATAGGAATAAGGCTTCTGCACTGGAGGGAGTTTGTGACTCTATGATTTTGTGTGTGTGTGTGTGTGTGTGTGTGTAAGGCTTTAAAGTGTAAGTTGATAGGGATTCATCAATGTTCAGTCACATTTTCAAAGAACTCCACTAGGCTCGTAAGGCACAATCTGCCCTTGTCAAAGCCATGTTGACTATTTCTGATCAAGCTAAACTTCTCCAAATGCTCATAAATCCTGTCCCTCAGGATCCTCTCCATTAACTTACCAACCTCTGAGGTCAGACTCACCGGTTGCTAATTTCCTGGCCTATCCCTAATCCCTTTCTTGAAAATAGGAACCACATCCGCAATCCTCCAGTCCTCTAGAACCTCTCCCATCTCCATTGACAACGCAAAGGTCATTGCCAGGGGCTCTGCAATTACTTCCCTCACTTCCCACAGTAACCTGGGGTACATCCCATCCAGTCCCGCGACTTATCTATCTTGATAGAATTTAAAAGTTCCAACACATCCTCTTTCTTAATATCCAAATACTCAATCTTTTCAGTCTGCTGCAAACTTGCAGTACAACCTCCCAGATCACTTGCCACCGTGAATACCGGGGCAATGTATTCATTAACCACCGCTGCCATTTCTTCCAGTTCCACACAAACTTCTCCTCCTTCATCTTTTAAAAGTCCAATCTCTTCACTTCTCATCCTCTTGGGATTCTCCTTAATCTTACCCGCCAAGGCCTTCTCATGATCTCTTCTGGCTCTTCTAATTTGCTTTTTAAGCTCCTTTCTACAAGTCTTATACTCCTCTAGATTCTTAACATCTCCCAGTTCTGTGAACCTTCTGTACACCTTTCTTTTCTTCCTGACTAGATTCATCACAACCTTTTCTTTGTTCTTTGTGTGTGTGTGTGTGTGTGGTATGCTTGTCTGTGTGTTTCCATATGATCTCACAGAAAGTTATAACATTCTAACAGGGTTAGACAGAGTCGATTCAGAAAGAATGTTCCCATTGATGGGATAGTCCAGAACTGGGGATCATAAACTGAGGATAATGTGGAACCTTTTTAGAACTGAGGTGAGAAGAAAATGTCTTCACCCAGAAAGTAGTAAATGTGTGAAATTCACTACCACCAAATGTAGTTGAAGCCAAAATGCTGCCTCATTTTGGAGATAATACATTTAAATCTCATTAATAGATAATGGCTCAAGCTAAGATCCCTGTAGCTCCTACAACTGAGCCAATTTTGAATCCACTTGACCTGTATTACCCTGTATCCCATGTAAATGTACCTTCTTTGCAAGTCTTCCATGTTAGCTTGCAGGTACAGCAGGTAATTAAGAAGGCAAATGGAATTTTGTCCTTCATTGCTAGAGGGATGGAGTTTAAAAACAGCGAGGTTATGTTGCAGCTGTATAAGGTGCTGGTGAGGCCACACCTGGAGTTACTGTGTATAGTTTTAGTCCCCTTGAGAAAGGATATACTGACATTGGAGGGGGTGCAGAGGAGATTCACTAAGTTGATTCTGAAGTTGAGAGGATTGTCGTATGAGGAGAGACTGAGTAGAATGGGGCTATACTCATTGGAATTCAGAAGAATGAGGGGAGATCTTATAAAACATATAAGGTTATGAAGGGAATCGATAAGATAGAAGCAGGGAAGTCGTTTCCACTGCAGGTGAACTAGAACTAGGGGGCATTGTCTCAAAATAAGGGGAAGCAGATTCAGGACTAAGTTGAGGAGAACTCCTTCACACAAAGGGTTGTGAATTTGTGGAATTTCCTGCCGAGTGATGTAGTTAAGGCAACCTCATTGAATGTTTTTAGAACATAGAACATAGAACATTACAGCGCTGAACAGGCCCTTCAGCCCTCGATGTTGCGCCGACCAATTAAGGAAAAGCAATGACCCTCTAACCTAAACCATTCCCTTTTCATCCATAAACTTATCTACTAACCTCTTAAACGCCACCAAACTTGGCGCATCTACAACTGCAGCAGGCAGGTCATTCCATACCCTTACCACCCTCTGGGTAAAGAACCTACCTCTGACATCCGTCCTATAACTACCACCCCTTAATTTAAAGCTATGTCCCCTCGTGCTAGCTTTCTCCATCCAAGGAAAAACGCTATCACTGCCCACCCTATCTAAACCTCTAATCATCTTTTTAAGGCAAGGATAGATAGATTTTTGAACAGAAAAGGAGTTAAGGGTTATGGTGAGCGGGTGAGTAAGTGGAGCTGAGTCCACAAAAAGATCGGCCATGATCTTATTAAATGGCGGAGCAGGCTCAAGGGCCAGATGGCCGACTCCTCTCCTAGTTCTTATGTGGGACTTTGTCAAAGGCTTTGCTGAAATCCATATAAACTACATTGACTGCACTGCGCTCATCTACACACCTGGTCATCTGCTCAAAAAACTTAATTAAATTTGTTAGGCATGAACTCCCTCTGATGAAGTCATGCTGACTATCCCTGATCAAGCTTTGCTTTTCCAAGTAGAGATAGGTTCTCTTCTTCAGATGTTTCTCTAATAGTTCCCCTACCACTGATGTGACAGCCATTGATATGTAGTTCCCTGGTTGAAGACTCTTGATGAAGAATTCCATTACATTCCATAATTTCCATCAAGGTAAAGGAGAATCCAAAGAGATTCTACAAATGCATAAAGGGCAAAAAAGTAATTAGGAAGAGAGTAGGGCCCTTTAAGGATCAACAAGATCATCTATATGCAGATCCACAAGAAATGGGTGAGATTCTAAATGAATATTTTTCATCAATATTTACTGTTGAGAAAAGCATGGATGTTAGGGAACTTGGAGAAGTAAACAGTGATGCCCTTGAGGAATGTACATATTACAGAGAAGGAGGTGCTGGAAGTCTTAAAGCACATCAAGGTAGAAATATTCCTGGGGTCTGATGAAATGTATCCCAGGACATTGTCAGAGGCTAGGGAGGAAATTGCTGGTGCACTAGCAGAGATTGAAGGGTGGCAAATGTTGTGCCTTCATTTAAAAAGAGCTGCAGGGAAAAGCCTGGGAGCTAAAGGCTGGTTAGCCTGTAGTAGGTAATCTGTTAGAAGGTGTTCTGAGACATAAGATCAACAGCGATTTAGAGGTAAGGATTGATTAGGGACAGTCAGCGTGGCTTTGCAAGTGGAAAATCATGTTTCGCAAATTTGATTAAGTTTTTTGAAGGGATAACCAGAAGGTAGATGAGGGCAGTGCAGTTGATGTTGTCTACATGGACTTTAGCAAGGCCTTTGACAAGGTACCGCATGGTAGATTGTTGCATAAGGTTAAATCTCACGGAATCCAGGATGAGGTATCTAAATGGATACAAAATTGGCTGGATGACAGATGACAGAGGGTGGTTGTAGAGGATTGCTTTTTAATCTGGAGGCCTGTGACCAGCAGTGTGCATCAGGAATCAGTGCTGGGTCCACTGTTATTTGCCATTTATATTAATGATTTGGATGAGAATTTAGGAGGCATGATTAGTAAGTTTGCAGATGACACCGAGATTGGTGGCATAGTGGACAGTGGAGAACGTTATACGGATTGCAACGGGATCTTGACCAATTGGGCCAGTGGGCTGACGAATGGCAGATAGAGTTGAATTTAGACAAATGCAAGGTGATGCCTTTTAGTATATTGAACCAGGGCAAGACTTATTCAGTTAATGGTAGGGCGTTGGGGAGAGTTACAGAACAAAGAAATCTAGGGCTACAGATTCATAGTCCTTGAAAGTGGAGTCACAGGTGAACAGAGTGGTGAAGAAGGCGTTCGACATGCTTGGTTTCATCGGTGAGAACATTGAATACAGGAGTTGGGATGTCTTGTTAAAGTCGTACAAGACATTGGTAAGGCCACACTTGGAATACTGTGTACAGTTCTGGTCACCCTATTATAGAAAGGATATTATTAAACGAGAAAAAGTGGAGAAAAGATTTACTAGAATGCTACCAGGACTCGATGAATTGAGTTACAAGGAGAGGCTGGATAGACTGGGACCTTTTTTCTCTGGAGCGGAGAAGACTGAGGGGTGACCTTATAGAGGTTTATAAAATAATGAGGGGCACAGATCAGCTAGATATTCAAAATCTTTTCCCAAAGGTAGGGGAGTCTAAAATTAGAGGGTATAGGTTTAAGGCGAGAGAACAGAGATACAAAAGTGTCCAGAGGGCAATTTTTTCATACTGAGAGTGGTGAGTATCTGGAACAAGCTGCCAGGGGTAGTAGTAGAGGTGGAATTATTTTGTCTTTTAAAAAGCAGTAAAACAATTACATGGGTAAAATGGTTACAGAGGGATATGTGGCAATTGGGACTAGTGTAGGGGCTTCAAAAAAGGGTGGCATGGAGAAGTTCTATTTCCATGCTGTAAACCTTTATGATGGTTTGAGTTATGAGGAAAGACTGGCAGCTCTGGGGCAATACATTAAGGAACCAAGAAGGGATTCGAGGAGTACCCTTTCCTTCCAGAGGGTTAACATAGAACATAGAACATTACAGCACCCTTTGGCCTTCGATGTTGCGCTGACCAATTAATAAAAAGCAGTGACCCTCTAACCTAAACCATTTCCTTCTCTCCCATATACTTATCAATTAACCTCTTAAACGCCACCAAACTTGGCGCATCTACAACAGCTGCAGGCAGGGCATTCCACTCCCTAATCACTCTTTGAGTAAAGAACCTACCTCTGATATCCGTCCTATAACTCATACCCCTTAATTTAAAGCTGTGTCCCCTCGTGCTAGCTTTCTCCATCCTAGGAAAAAGGCTATCACTGTCCACCCTATCTAAACCTCTAATCATCTTATATGCTTCAATAAGATCCCCTCTTAGCCGCCTCCTTTCTAACGAAAACAACCTCAAACCCTTCAACCTCTCTTCATAGGACCTGCCCTCCATACCAGGCAACATCCTGGTAAACCTCCTCTGTACCCTCTCCAATGCCTCCACATCTTTCTTATAATGTGGGGACCAGAACTGCACACAATATGCCAAGTGCAGCCGCACTACAGTTTTGTACAGTTGCAACATGACGTTGCGGCTCCGAAATTCAATCCCCCTAACAATAAAAGCTAATATGCCTCCTTAACAACCTTATCAACTTGATTGCTAAATTTCAGGGATCTATGCACATGTACACCAAGATCCCTCTGTTCATCAACACTATTAAGAAACCTACCATTAGCCCTATACTCTACACATTTGTTATTCCTCCCAAAATGAATTACCTCACGCTTTTCCGCATTAAACTCTATTTGCCACCTCTCGGCCCAGCTCTACAACTTGTCCAAGTCTCCCTGCAAAGTATAACACCCCTCTTCACTGTCTACCACTAGTCCGACTTTGGTATCATCCGCAAATTTACTAATCCATCCTTCAATACCGTCATCCAGATCATTTATAAAAATTATAAACAGCAGGGGCACCAAAACAGATCCCTGAGGTACACCATAGAACATAGAACCACTTGTAACCGAACTCCATGATGAATAATTTCCATCAACCACCACCCTCTGTCTTCTATCAGCTTGCCAATTCCTAATCCAATTAGCTAAATCACCCTCTATTCCACACATCTGCATTTTCTGCAGAAGCCTTCCATGGGCCACCTTACCGAACGCCATACTAAAGTCCATATATACCACATCAACTGCCTTACCCCCATCCACCTCTTTGGTTACTTTTTCAAAAAACTCAATAAGGTTAGTAAGGCATGACCTACCCTTCACAAAACCATGCTGACTGTCCCCAATCAATTCATTTCTCTCTAAATAACTATAAATCCTATCCCTAATAATTCTTTCCAGTACTTTGCCACAACAGAAGTAAGACTCACCGGTCAATAATTCCCCGGAAAGTCTCTATTCCCCTTCTTGAACAATGGGACCACATTAGCTATCCTCCAGTCTTCCGGCACTACACCCGTAACCAACGACGACCTGAAGATCAGAGCCAGAGGCTCTGCAATCGCCTCTCTCGCCTCCCAGAGAATCCTAGGGTAAATCCCGTCCGGCCCAGGGGACTTATCTAACTTCAAACCCTCAAGAATATCTAGCACATCCTCCTTATCTACTTCAATACTTTCCAGTTTGCAACCCTGTATCCCAGTGTTCTCCACAACTACATTTACATCTCCCTGCGTGAATACTGAAGAGAAATATTTGTTCAGTGCCTCTCCAATCTCTTCAGGCTCCACGCACAACTTCCCACTGCTGTCTCTGACTGGCCCTAATCTTGCCCTAACCAATCTTCTATTCTTAACATATCTAAAGAAAGCTTTAGGATTCTCCTTGATCCTATCAGCCAAAGTCTTCTCGTGTCCCCTTTTAGCTCTCCTCAACTCACTCTTTAGCTCCCTCCTGGCTAATCTATAGCTATCCAGTACACTAACTGAGCCTTCAAGCCTCATCCTGACATAAGCCTCCTTTTTCCTTTTAACCAGCGAATTAACTTTTTTAGTACACCTTTTAGTACACCTAAAAGTTTAGTACAACTTTTTTAGTTCCCATACTTGACCATTTCCTCCTTGCCTGACAGGGACATACTTATCAAGGACTCGCAGTAGCTGCTCTTTGAATAAGCTCCACATTTCAGATGTTCCCAATCCCTGTAGTTTCCTAGTCCAACCTATCCACCCTAATTCCCTCCTTATGGCCTCATAATTACCATTCCCCCAGCTATAACTACTGCCCCCAGGTTCATGCCTATCCCTATCCATGACTAAGGTGAACATAACAGAATTGTGGTCACTATCACCAAAATGTTCACCAACTTTCAAGTCTAACACCTGGTCTGGCTCATTGCCCAGCACCAAATCCAATGTAGCCTCTCCTCTAGTTGGCCTATCTACATACTGAGTCAAAAAACCTTCCTGCACACTTTGTATAAAATAAGCTTCACATTTCAGATGTTCCCAGTCCCTGTTGTTTCCTAGTCCAATCTATGCACCCTAATTCCCTCCTATTAGAACATAGAACATAGAACATTACAGCACAGAACAGGCCCTTCGGCCTTCGATGTTGTGCCGACCAAAATAAAAAGCAATGCCCCTCCAAACTAAACCATTCCCTTCTCTTCCATATACTTATCAATTAACCTCTTAAACGCCACCAAACTTGGCGCATCTACAACAGCTGCAGGCAGGGCATTCCACTCCCTAATCACTCTTTGAGTAAAGAACCTACCTCTGATATCCGTCCTATAACTCATACCCCTTAATTTAAAGCTGTGTCCCCTCGTGCTAGCTTTCTCCATCCTAGGAAAAAGGCTATCACTGTCCACCCTATCTAAACCTCTAATCATCTTATATGCTTCAATAAGATCCCCTCTTAGCCGCCTCCTTTCTAACGATTGGCCTCATAATTACCATTCCCCCAGCTATAACTACTGCCCCCAGCTTCATGCCTATCCCTATCCATGACTAAGGTGAACATAACTGAATTGTGGTCACTATCACCAAAATGTTTACCAACTTCCAAGTCTAACACCTGGTGTGGCTCATTGCCCAGCACCAAATCTAATGTAGCCTCATCTCTAGTTGGCCTGTCTACATACTGAGTCAAAAAACCTTCCTGCACACTTTCTATAAAAACTGACCCCTCTAACGAGCTAGAGCTATTGCTATTCCAATCAATATTAGTAAAGTTAAAGTCCCCCATAACAATTACCCTATTACTTTCACTCCTGTCCAGGATTGACTTTGCAATCCTCTCCTCTTCCTCTCTAGAATTTTTAGGAGGTCTATAAAAGACTCCCAACAGGGTGACCTCTCTTCTCCTGTTTCTAATCTCAGCCCATACTACCTCAACAGACAAGTCCTCATCAAACTTCCTTTCTGTCACCGTGATACAGTGTTTGACTAATAATGCCACTCCACCCCCACTTCTACCTCCTTCGCTACTCTGACTGAAGCATTTGAACCCCGGAACCTGCAACAACCATTCCTGTCCCTGCTCTATCCATATCTCTGAAATGGCCACAACATCGAAGTTCCAGGTACTGATCCAAGCTGCAAGTTCCTCCACCTTATTGCGAATACTTCTTGCATTAAAGTATACGCATTTCAAACCACGCCCTACACCACCTGTACGCTGCTGTGCTTTACAGTTCTCATCTATGACTCCCCTATTCTCATCCCTCTTAACATCCAAGCTACTCAGGATCCCACCCACCCACCCGAATCAGTTTAAACCCCCCTGCATAGCCTTTGCAAATTTCCCCCCCAAGATATTGGTTCCCCTCTGGGAATCTGTTGAAGAGTCAATCAAATCGGAGCCTGGGAAAACTGATCTTTCTTAAACCCATTCCCAGGTGAAGAGAGAACCAATCTTGGGCCTGCATCAATCAAGCTCTTTGGCATCATTAGTGCAAGCTGAAAGGATTTAGTTTCATGATCAGGAATATGACAGGGGAATGGAGTGAACCGAGAACAGTGTGGAATGACTGAGACCGAACTGAATTGATTGATGGATACCACAAACATAGAACATAGAACACTACAGCACAAACAGGCCCTTCGGCCCACAAGTTGTGCCGATCATATCTATACTTACCAGGCCATAGAACTATCTGTAACGCCCAATTCCATTAAATCCCATGTACTCATCCAGAAGTCTCCTAAAAGATCCCAGCGAGTTCACCTCTACCACCATTGATGGCAACCGATTCCATTCACTCACCAACCTCTGAGTGAAAAACGTATCCCTAACATCTCCTCTGTACTTGTCCCCCAGCATCTTAAACCTGTGTCCTCTCGTAGCGACCATTTCAGCCCTGGGAAATAGCCTCCGAGAATCCACCCTATCTATTCCTCTCAAAATCTTACAAACCTCTATCAGGTCACCTTTCAACCTTCGTCTCTCCAGGGAGAAGAGACCTAGCTCTCTCAACCTATCTTTATAAGACCTGCCTCCCAATCCAGGCAACATCCTTGTAAATCTCCTCTGCATCCTCTCAATAGCTTCCACATCCTCCCTATAGTGAGGTGACCAGAACTGCACACAGTACTCCAAGTGGGGTCTGAAAAGGGTCTTATAAAGTTGCAGCATTACCTCCTGACTCCTAAACGCAATCCCTCTATTAATGAAGGCCAGTACACAATATGCCTTCTTGACCACTTGCTCCACTTGCAGGGCAGATTTAAGAGTCCTATGGACCCAGACCCCAAGATCCTTCTGCTCCTCAACACTGTCAAGACTCCTACCCTTGATATTATACTGTTTCATCCCATTGGTCTTGCCAAAATGGACCACCACACATTTATCCGCGTTGAAGTCCATCTGCCACTTCTCCGCCCAGTCTTGCATCCTGTCTATGTCTTGCTGCAACTTCAGACATCCCTCTAGACTATCCACAACACCACCAACCTTCCTATCATTGGTGAACTTACTAACCCAACCCTCCACTTCCTCATCCAGGTCATTTATGAAAATGACAAACAGCAGGGGTCCCAGAACAGATCCCTGGGGCACTCCACTGGTGACCGATCTCCATGCAGAAAAAGACCCATCCACAACTACACTCTGCCTTCTGTAGGCAAGCCAGTTCTCGATCCACAAGGACAAAGCCCCTTGGATCCCATGCCCTCTCACCTTCTCAAGAAGTCTTGCATGGGGAGCCTTATCAAATGCCTTGTTGAAATCCATGTGAACCACGTCCACTGCTCTTCCTTCGTCAATGTGTTCAATCACATTTTTGAAGAACTCGATTAGGTTCGTAAGGCATGATCTGCCCTTAACAAAGCCGTGTTGACTATTTCTGATCATATTGAACTTCTCTAAATGCTCATAAATCCTATCTCTCAGAATCCTTTCCATCAACTTACCGACCACTGAGGTCAGACTCACTGGTCAGTAATTGCCCGGGCTATCCCTGTTCCCTCTCTTGAAAATAGGCACCACATCCGCAATCCTCCAATCTTCCAGAATGTCTCCTATCTCCATTGACAATGCAAAGATCATCGCCAGGGGCTCTGCAATCACTTCCCTCACCTCCCACAGTAACCTGGTGTACATCCTATCTGGACTTGGCAACTTATCTACCTTGATGGAATTTAACAGTTCCAACACATCCTCTTTCTTAATATCCACATACTCAACCTTTTCAGTTTGCCGCAATCCTGTAGTACAATCCCCCAGATCACTCTCCAGTGTCAATACTGAGGCAAAGTACTTATTAAACACCTCTGCCATTTCTTCTGGTTCCACACAGATTTTTCCCCCTTTACCTTTTATAGGTCCTATCCCTTCTCTTCTCATCCTTTTACTCTTCACATATTTGTAGAATGCCTTGGGATTCTCCTTAATCCTATCCACCAAAGCTTTCTCATGACCCCTTCTGGCTCTTCTAATTTCCTTTTTAAGCTCCCTTCTACAAGTCTTATATGCCTCGAGATCCTAAACATCCTCTAGCTCCCTGAACCTATTGTACAACTTTCTTTTCTTCCTAACTAGGTTCATCATAACCTTTGTGCACCACGGTTCTCTCGACCTACCAAAACCTCCTTGACTCACCGGAACGTTGTCGTGCAGAGCTCCAGACAAACATTCCTTGAAAATCCGCCACCTTCCTTCAGTACTTTTCCCCAAGAACATTTCCTTCCAGTTTACTCTTCCAATTTCCTGCCTAATGATTTCATATTTCCCCCTACTCCAGATAAACACCTTTTTATCCTGCCTGATCCTATCTCTTTCTAATGCTATCGTGAAGGAGATACAATTATGATCACCATTTCCGAGATGTTCTCCTACCGTGAGATCCGACACCTGTCTGGTTCATTAGCCAGCACCAGGTCAAGTACAGCCTCTCCTCTCATCGGCTTATCCACGTACTGTGTCAGGAAACCCTCCTGAACACACCTAACAAACTCCTCACCATCCGAACCCCTTACCCTGGGGACATTCCAGTCAATGTTTGGGAAATTAAAGTCTCCCATCATGACAATTCTGTTATTTCTACATCTCTCTAGGATCTGTTTCCCTATCTGCACCTCAACATCCCTGTC
Source organism: Sphyrna mokarran (assembly GCA_024679065.1). NCBI lineage: Eukaryota > Metazoa > Chordata > Chondrichthyes > Carcharhiniformes > Carcharhinidae > Sphyrna > Sphyrna mokarran. The sequence continues at coordinate 809,167 of JAGIQG010000006.1, forward strand.
ACTATTGGGCGGCCTATAAAAAACACCCAGCAAAGTTTTTGACCCCTTGCTGTTCCTAACTTCCACCCACAGAGACTCCGTAGACAGTCCCTCCACGGCATCCTCCCTCTCTACAGCTGTGACACTGTCCCTGATCAACAATGGCACTCCCCCACCTCTTCACTAAGGGAAGCCTTCACTATGACACCAAACACAGTTTGTCCCTGGAGTAACTCCAGATATAACACTTATAGAACATAGAACAAAGAACATTCCAGCGCAGTACAGGCCCTTCAGCTCTTGAAGTTGCGCCGATGGAACCAATTTTATGACTCTCTAACCTAAACTATTCCAATGCTATCCATTTACAAGATGTTTATAAGATGTTGAGAGGAATAGATGGAGGGATTCTCGGAGGCTATTTCCCAGGGCTGAAATGGTCGCTACGAGAGGACACAGGTTTAAGGTGGGGGGGGGGAGAGTACAGAGGGGATGTTAGGAGTAAGTTTTTCACTCAGAGGGTGGTGAGTGAATGGAATCGGCTGCTGTCAGTGGTGGTCGAGGCGAACTCGCTGGGGTCTTTTAAGAGGCTTCTGGATGAATATATGGGATTTAATAGGATTGGGAGTTACAGATAATTCTATGGCCTGGTAGGTACTGATATGATTGCCACAACTTGTGGGCCGAAGGGCCTGTTTGTGCTGTAGTGTTCTATGTTTTATATGCCTATCCACTGACCATTTGAATACTCTTAAACTTGGCGAATCCGCAACTGCTGCAGGCAGGGCATTCCCGCCCTTACTACCCTCTGAGTAAAGAACCTACCTCTAACATCCATCCTATAACTACCACCCCTTAATTTAAAGTTATGTCCCCTCATGTTATCCATCTCCATGCAAGGAAAAAGGCCTTTATTTATTCCTTTCTTTCTTTCTTTCTTTCTTTATTCCACAGGAATATGTTCCCCCCTAATCTGGTGGAGGCTTGCTTTAAACAGGTAGGAGTCAAATCTCAATAAATTGCCAAGTCATACAAGGCCAATGGAAAAAACAAACTTTCAGATCCATCTTTCACTGTGCAGGCAAACTATTTGGTTTATTTCTATTACTATGAAGATAGGTTGAGAGAGCTGGGACTCTTCTCCCTGGAGTGACGAAGGTTGAGAGGTGACCTGATAGAAGTTTATAAGATGTTGAGAGGAATAGATAGGGTGGATTCTCGGAGGCTATTTCCCAGGGGTGAAATGGTCACTACGAGAGGACACAGATTTAAGGTGCTGGGGGGTAAGTACAGAGGAGATGTTAGAGGTAAGTTTTTCACTCAGAGGGTGGTGAGTGAATGGAATCAGTTGCCGTCAGTGGTGGTAGAGGCGAACTCGCTGTGGTCTTTTAAGAGACTTCTGGATGAGTACATGGGATTTAATGGGATTGGGAGTTACAGATAGTTCCATGGCCTGGTAAATATAGATATGATCGGCACAATTTGTGGGCCGAAGGGCCTGTTTGTGCTGTAGTGTTCTATGTTCTATGTATTAAGTTAGATAAAATCAGAATTGTGGTGTTCATTTGAAGTTTCATAGGAAGTGGAATCTTTGCGTTAGGACAGAATTTTCAGTGGAGGTGGAACTGCAGAATGAGGTGAGGGAGGGTTTAAAACAACAGACTTTTATTTTCGTACAGCTGCTTCTTCTTTGCCTGTTTCCTGCGCTAGGGCCTTGTGACCTCATTTCAAGTGCATACACGAATGCAGCAGAGTTCAGTAAGCCAATCGGAATAAATCCAAAGCATAACATTTTCTTAAATTAAATAGAACATAGAACATTACAGCGCAGTACAGGCCCTTCGGCCCTCGATATTGCACCGACCAATGGAACCAATCCAATGATCCTCTATCCCAAACTATTCCAATGTTATCCATATTGATTAGGGAGTGGAATGCCCTGCCTGCAGCTGTTGTAGATGCGCCAAGTTTGGTGGCGTTTAAGAGGTTAGTGGATAAGTATATGGATGAGAAGGGAATGGTTTAGTTTGGAGGGGTATTGCTTTTTATTTTGGTTGGCACAACATCGAAGGCCGAAGGGCCTGTTCTGTGCTGTATTGTTCTATGTTCTATGTTCTATATGCCTATCCACTGACCATTTGAATGCCCTTAAAGTTGGCGAGTCCACAACTGCTGCAGGCAGGGCTTTCCATGCCCTTACTACTGAGTAAAGAACCCACCTCTGACATCCATCCTATAACTACCACCCCTCAATTTAAAGCTATGTCGCCTCGTGTTATCCATCTCCATCCGAGGAAAAAGACTCTCACTATCCACCCTATCTAACCCTCTGATCATCTTGTATGCCTCAATTAAGTCACCTCTTAACCTTCTTCTCTCTAATGAAAACAACCTCAAGTCCCTCAAGCCTTTCCTCATAAGACCTTCCCACCATACAAGCCAACATCCTGGAAAATCTCCTCTGCACCCTTTCCAATGCTTTCACATCTTTCTTATAATGCAGCGACCAGAACTAGCAATACTCCAAGTGCAGCAGCACCAGACTTTTGTGTAGCTGCAACATAATCTCATGGCTCCAAAATGCAATCCCTCTACCCATAAAAGCTAACACACTGTACACCTTCTTAACAACCTTATCAACCAGGGTGCCAACTTTCAGAGAGCTATGCACATGTACACCAAGATCTCTCTGCTCGTCAACACTACGAAGAGTCCTTCCATTAGTCCAATACTCTGTAATCCTGTAACTCCTTCCAAAGTGAATCACCTCACACTTTTCTACATTAAACTCCATTTGCCACCTCTCGGCCTAGCTCTGCAGCTTATCTATGTCCCTTTGCAAACTGTAACATCCACCCGCACTTTTCACAATTCCACCAACTTTAGTGCCATCTGCAAATTTACTAACCTATCCTTCGACACCCTCACCCAGGTCATTTATAAAAATGACAAACAGTAGTGGCCCCAAAACAGATTCCTGTGGTACACCACTAGTAACTGAACTCCAGGATGAATATTTCCCATCAACTACCACCCTCTGTTTTCTATCAGCTAGCTAATTCCTGATCCAAACTGCTAAATCACCCTCAATCCCATGCATCCGTACTTTCTGCAGTAGCCTACCATGGGGAACCTTATCAAACACGATATTGAAATCCATATACACCACATCCACTGCTTTACCCTTATCTACCTCTTTGGTCACCTTCTCAAAGAACTCAATAAGGTTTGTGAAGCACAACCTACCCTTCACAAAACCGTGTTGACTATTCCTAATCAAATTGTTCCTTTCTAGATGATTATAAATCTTATCTCTTATAATTCTTTCCAAATCCTTGCCCACAACAGAAGTAAGGCTCACCAGTCAATAATTTCCAGGATGGTCTCTGTTCCCCTTCTTGAACAAGGGGACAACATTTGCTAAGCTCCAGTCTTCCAGCATTATACTTGTTGCTAATGATGACATGAAGATCAAAGCCAAAGGTTCTGCAATCTCCTCCCTAGTCCCCCAGAGAATCTTAGGATAAATCCCATCTGGCCCAGGGTACTTGTCTATTTTCACACTTTCTAGAATTGCTAACACTTCCTCCTTATGTACCTCAATCCCGTCTAATCTAAAAGCCTGTATCTCAGTATTCTCGACTACATTGACTTTTTCCTGAGCGAATACTGACGAAAAAAATTCATTTGGCGCCTCTCTAATCTCTCCAGTCTCCACGCACAACTCCCCATCACTGTCCTTGACTGGCCCTAATCATGTCCTAATCAATCTTTTATTCCTGACATACCTATAGAAAGCTTTAGGGTTACCCTTGATGCTACCTGCCAAAGACTTCTCATGTCCTCTTCTGGCTCTTCTTAACTCTCTCTTTAGTTCCTTCCTGGCTAATTTGTAACTCTTCAGTGCCCTAACTGTGCCTTCACATCTCATCTTTACATAAGCCTCCTTCTTCCTCTTCACAAGAGATTCAACTTCCTTCATACGCTACGGTTCCCTCGCTCGACCACTTCCTGCCTGCCTGACAGGTACATATTTATTAAGAACTCGCAGTAGCTGCTCCTTGAATAAGCTCCACATTTCAGATGTTCCCAGCCCCTGCAGTTTCCTTACATTAATCGAGTTGGTGAGACATGACCTACTCTGTACGAAACCATGCTGCCTATCACTAACTAGTCCATTTTCATCCAAATGTGCATGTATCCTGTCCTGCAGTATGTTCTTCAAAAGCTTCCCCTCCACTGATGTCAGGCTCACGGGCGTATAATTTGGTGGATTATCCCTGCTTCCTTTCTTAAATAAGGGAACAACATTAGCTATTCTCCAGTCCTCAGGAAACTTGCCTGTGGTCAAAGAGAATGTGAAGATATCTATTAAGGCCCCAGCTTAACCAATTCGATTTTCAAGTTTGCTGATGACACCATCATAGTGGGTTGGATCTCAAACAATGACGGGACAGAGTACAGGAATGACATAGAGTATCTAGAGAACTGGTGCGACAACAATAATCTCTCCCTCAATGTCATCAAAATGAAGGAAATTGTCATCAACTTCATGAAGCGTAAAGGAGAACACGCCCCCGTCTACATCAACAGAGATGAAGTAGACAGGATGGAGAGCCTCAAATTTTCAGATGCGCAGATCACCAACAACATGTCCTGGTTCCCGCATACTGACATTATAGTTAAGAAAGCAACGCTGTTATTTTCTCAGAAGACTAAGGAAATTTGGCATGTCAGCTACGACTCTCACCAACGTTTACACCATAGAAAGCATTCTTTCTGGTTGTATCACAGCTTGGTATGGTTCCTGCTCTGCCCAAGACCTCAAGGAACTACAAAAGATTGTGAATGCAGCCCAACCCATCATGCAAACCAGTCTCCCATCCATTGACTCTGTCTACACTTCCCGCTGCCTTGGCAAACAGCCAGCATAATTAAAGACATCATCCCTCCCCAGTCATTCTGTCTTCCACCTTCTTCCATCAGAAAAAAAATACAGAAGTCTGAGGTTACGTACCAACTGACTCAAAAATAGCTTCTTCCCTGCTGCCGTCAGACTTTTGAATGGGCTTATCTTGCATTAAGTTGATTTTTCTCTACACCCTAGCTATGACTTAACATTACATTCTGCACTCTCTTGTTCCCTTCTCTGTGAATGGTATTCTTTGTGTGTATATTGCAAGAAACAATACTTTTCACTGCATACTAATACATATGGCAATAATAAATCAAATCAAATCAAAAAGCTATTCCTCTCTTTGCCTCCCAGAGTAACCTGGGATAGATCCCATCCTGGAATTCACAGAATCATTGCATCCATACAGAGCAGAAAGAAGCCACTGGGCCCATCAACAACAATTCCATCCATACCCTATCCCTGTAAACCTACATGTTTATCCCACTAATCCCCCAACACTAATGGGCAATTTAGTGGGCCAATTCTAAGCTGCACATCTTAAGACTGTGGGGGGAAACTGGAGCACCTGGAGGAAGTCCACACAGACATGGGAAGAACGTGCCAACTCCACACAGTCACCCAAGGCCAAAATTGAACCCGGGTTCTTCGTGCTGTGAGGCAACAGTGCTAACCACTATTCCACCATGCCACCTTCTCAGTCTTCTAAACTCTTCTTCTCACAATAAAGGCCAACATATCAGTCACCTCTTTAGCACCTGCTGTACCTGCGCACTTACTTACAGCAACTGATGCATGACGACTCCAAGATCTCATTGAGTATTCACTTCTTTCAATTTACACCCATTCAAGTAATAAGCTATCATCCTGTTATTGCTACCCAAGTGGATAACCTCACAGTTATCCACGTTATACTGTATCTGCCATACAGATGCCCACACACTCAGTCTGTTCAAGTCACACTAAAGCATTTCTGCATCCTCCTCACAGTTCACCCTCCTGTCCAACTTTATATCATCCACAAATTAGGAGATAATACTTAAGACCATAAGAATAGGAGCAGGAGTCGGCCATTTGGCCTCTCAAGGCTGCTCCTCCATTTAATAAGATCATGGCTGATTTTTTTGTGGACATTCAGTTCCCTCTTCCAAATCATGAATATATAATATGAACAGTTGGGGTCCTCGCACTGATCTTTGCAGAATCCCACTAATCACTGACGGTCAATTAGATGAAGATCCATTTATGCCAACTCTTTGCTTCTACTAACCAACTTTCTATCCGTCTCAAGACTTTACTCTCCTTCTGTTTTTCACACTTCGTATAACTTCACATTTAGCTGTATTTGCTATGTGTTTTCCCACTCATTCAGCTTGTCTAAAACCTTGAAGCATCCTCTTCACAACTCAAATTTCACCCAGTTTTGTATCATTACCTGAAATCCCATATGCTTTAATTTTACATAGTAGTTTGTTAAGTGAGACCTTCTCAAAAGTCTTCTGAAAGTCTAAATAAACCACATCCAGTTATTCTACTTAGAGTCATAGAGGTTTACAGCATGGAAACAGGCCCTTTGGCCCAACTTGTTCATGCTGCCCTTTTTTTAAACACCTCAGCTATTCCCAATTGCCTGCATTTGGCCCATATCCTTCTGTGTCCACCTTATCCATGAAGAGTAAGATGACTTGACGAGTAGAGGGGTGTAGGAGTGGAGTTAAGAGAGAAATCAGGGGAGCAAAAAGGGGGCACAAGGCTGTTTTGGCAGATAAGGCAAAGGAAAATCCAAGAAGCTTATACATATACATAAAGTGCAAAAAGAGTAACAAGGGAGAGAGTAGAGCTCGTTAAGGATTAACAAGGTCATCTATGTGCGGACCCACAAGAGATGGATGATATCCTAAATGAATATTTCTCATTAGTATTTATTGTATTATACAATACAGTAAATCAGTATTAGATAATGTCTTTGTGTAAGACATTGGTGAGGCCGCATTTAGAGTATTGTGTGCAGTTTTGGTACCTAATTTTTATACAAAGTGTGCAGGAAGGTTTTTTGACTCAGTATGTAGATAGGCCAACTAGAGGTGAGGCTACATTGCATTTGGTGCTGGGCAATGAGCCAGACCAGGTGTTAGACTTGGAAGTTGGGGAACATTTTGGTGATAGTGACCACAATTTGGTTAAGTTCATCTTAGTGATGGATAGGGATAGGCATGAACCTGGGGGCAGTAGTTATAGCTGGCGAAATGGTAATTATGAGGCTATTAGGAGAGAATTAGGGTGCATAGGTTGGACTAGAAAACTACAAGGACTGGGAACATCTGAAATGTGGAGCTTATTCAAGGAGCAGCTGCTGCGAGTCCTTGATAAGTATGTCCCTGTCAGGCAAGGAGGAAATGGTCGAGTAAGGGAGCCATGGTGTACTCAAAAAGTTAATTTTCTGGTTAAAAGGAAAAAGGAGGCTTATGTCAGGATGAGGCTTGAAGGCTCAGTTAGTGCACTGGATAGCTATAGATTAGCCAGGAGGAAGCTAAAGAGTGAGTTGAGAAGAGCTAAAAGAGGACACGAGAAGACTTTGGCTGATAGGATCAAGGAGAATCCTAAAGCTTTCTTTAGATATGTTAAGAATAGAAGATTGGTTAGGGCAAGATTAGGGCCAGACAGAGACAGCAGTGGGAAGTTGTGCGTGGAGCCTGAAGAGATTGGAGAGGCACTGAACAAATATTTCTCTTCGGTATTCACGCAGGGAGATATGAATGTAGTTGTGGAGAACACTGGGATACAGGGTTGTAAACTGGAAAGTATTGAAGTAGATAAGAACATAGAACATAGAACACAGAACATTACAGCGCAGTACAGGCCCTTCGGCCCTCGATGTTGTGCCGGCCAGTGGACCCTCTAACCTAAACTATTCCAATATCATCCCTGAAAGTAGGCAGTTTCTCCCTGAAAGTAGGCAGTCAAGTCGAGAAGGTTGTTAAGAAGGCATATGGAGTCTTAGCTTTTATTGGTAGGGGGATTGAATTTCGGAGCTGCAACGTCATGTTGCAACTGTACAAAACTCTAGTGCGGCCGCACTTGGAGTATTGTGTGCAGTTCTGGTCCCCACATTATAAGAAAGATGTGGAGGCTTGGAGAGGGTACAGGGAGGTTTACCAGGATGTTGCCTGGTATGGAGGCGGTCTATGAAGAGAGGCTGAGGGATTTGAGGTGTTTTTCGTTAGAAGGAGGCGGCTAAGAGGGGACCTTATCGAAACATATAAGATGATTAGAGGTTTAGATAGGGTGGACAGTGATAGCCTTTTTCCTAGGATGGAGAAAGCTAGCACGAGGGGACACAGCTTTAAATTAAGGGGTGATAGTTATAGGACGGATATCAGAGGTAGGTTCTTTACCAAAGGGTGGTTCGGGAGTGGAATGCCCTGCCTGCAGCAGTTGTAGATGCGCCAAGTTTGGTGGCGTTTAAGAGGTTAGTTGATAAGTATATGGAAGAGAAGGGAATGGTTTAGTTTGGAGGGGCATTGCTTTTTATATTGGTCGGCGCAACATCGAAGGCCGAAGGGCCTGTTCTGTGCTGTAATGTTCTATGTTCTATGTTCTATATGCCAATCCACCGACCATTTGAATGCCCCCAAAGTAGGCGAGTCCACAACTGCTGCAGGCAGGGCATTCCACGCCCTCACCACCCTCTGTGTAAAGAACCTGCCTCTGACATCCGTCCTATAACTACCACCTCTTAATTTAAAGTTATGTCCCCTCGTGTTGGTCATCACCATCCGAGGAAAAAGGCTCTCACTATCCACCCTATCCAGTCCTTTGATCATCTTATACGCCTCAATTAGGTCACCGCGTAACCTTCTTCTCTCTAATGAAAATAACCTCAGGTCCCTCAGCCTTTCCTCATAAGGCCTTCCCACCATACCAGGCAACATCCTGGTAAACCTCCTCTGCACCCTTTCCAATGCTTCCACATCTTTCTTATAATGCGGCGACCAGAACTGTACGCAATACTCCAAGTGCGGCCGCACCAGAGTTTTGTACAGTTGTAACATAACCTCACGGCTCCTAAATTCAATCCCTCTACTAATAAAAGCTAACACACTGTACGCCTTCTTAACAACTTTATCAACCTGGGTGCCAACTTTCAAAGAGCTATGTACTTGTACCCCAAGATCCCTCTGCTCGACAACACTACTAAGGGTCCTTCCATTAGCCCTATATTTCATATGCCTGTTATTCCTACCAAAGTGAATCACCTCACACTTATCCGTATTGAATTCCATTTGCCACCTCACGGCCCAGCTCTGCAACCTATCTATGTCCCTCTGCAAACTGTAACATCCATCCTCGCTGTCTACAACTCCCCCCACTTTGGTATCGTCAGCAAATTTACTAATCCAACCCTCTACACCCTCATCTAGGTCATTTATAAAAATGACAAACAGCAGTGACCCTAAAACAGATCCTTGAGGTACACCACTTGTAACTGCACTCCAGGTTGAATATTTCCCATCAACCACCACCCTCTGTCTTCTATCAGCTAGCCAATTCCTAATCCAAACTGCTAAATCACCTTCAATCCCATGCTTCTGCACTTTCTGCAGTAGCCTACCATGGGGAACCTTATCAAACGCTTTGCTAAAATCCATATACACTACATTAACTGCCTTACCCTTATCTACCTCTTTGGTCACCTCCTCAAAAAACTCAATAAGGTTTGTGAGGAACGACCTACCCTTCACAAAACCGTGCTGACTATCCTAATCTATTTATTTCTCTCTAGATGCTTATAAATCCTATCCCTTATAATTCTTCCCAAGATTTTGCCCACAACAGAAGTCAGGCTCACTGGTCTATAATTTCCAGGATGGTCCCTACTCCCCTTTTTGAACAAAGGGACAACATTTGCCATCCTCCAGTCTTCTGGCACTATACCTGTAGCCAACGACGACATAAGGAGGATGTGCTAGATATTCTTGAGGGTTTGAAGTTCGTAAGTCCCTTGGGCCGGACGGGATTTACCCTAGGATTCTCTGGGAGGCGAGAGAGGCGATTGCAGAGCCTCTGGCTCTGATCTTCAGGTCGTCGTTGGTTACGGGTGTAGTGCCGGAAGACTGGAAAATAGCGAATGTGGTTCCATTGTTCAAGAAGGGGAAAAGAGACTTTCCGGGGAATTATAGACCGGTGAGTCTAACTTCTGTTGTGAACATAGAACATAGAACATTACAGCGCAGAACAGGCCCTTCGGCCCTTGATGATGCGCCGATCAATTAGGAACAAGCAGTGACCCTCTAAGCTAAACCATTCCCTTTTCATCCATAAACTTATCTACTAATCTCTTAAACGCCACCAAACTTGGCGCATCTACAACTGACGCAGGCAAGGCATTCCATACCTTTACCACCCTCTGGGTAAAGAACCTACCTCTGACATCTGTCCTATAACTACCACCCCTTAATTTAAAGCTATGTCCCCTCGCGCTAGCTTTCTCCATCCTAGGAAAAAGGCTATCACTGTCCACCCTATCTAAACCTCTAATCATCTTATATGTTTCAATAAGGTCTCCTCTTAGCCGCCTTCTTTCTAACAAAAACAACCTCAAATCCCTCAGCCTCTCTTCATAAGACCTGCCCTCCATACCAGGCAACATCCTGGTAAA
>JAGIQG010000006.1:1488099-1820649 GCA_024679065.1 Sphyrna mokarran
TGTGCTGGAAATGTAGCTGTGGAGAGCACTGAGGTACAGGGTTGCAAATTGGGGAGTATTGTAGTAGATAGGGAGGATGTGTTAGAAATTCTCGAGGGTTTGAAGTTGGATAAGTCCCCTGGGCCGGACGGGATTTACCCTAGGATTCTCTTGGAGGCAAGAGAGGAGATTGCAGAGCCTCTGGCTCTGATCTTCAGGTCGTCGTTGGTTACGGGTGTGGTTCCGGAGGACTGGAGGATAGCGAATGTGGTCCCGTTGTTCAAGAAGGGGAAGAGAGACCTTCCAGGGAATTATAGGCCAGTGAGTCTTACTTCTGTTGTGGGCAAAGTATTGGAGAGAATTATTAGGGGTAGGATTTATAGTTATTTAGAGAGAAATGAATTGATTGGGGATAGTCAGCATGGTTTCGTGAAGGGTAGGTCATGCCTTACTAACCTCATTGAGTTTTTTGAGAAAGTGACCAGAGAGGTGGATGGGGGTAAGGCGGTTGATGTAGTATATATGGACTTTAGTACGGCTTTTGATAAGGTGGCCCATGGAAGACTTCTACAGAAAATGCAGATGTGTGGAATAGAGGGTGATTTAGCAAATTGGATTAGAAATTGGCTGGCAGATAGAAGACAGAGGGTGGTGGTTGATGGGAGATATTCATCGTGGAGTTCGGTGACAAGTGGTGTGCCTCAGGGGTCTGTTTTGGGGCCCTGCTGTTTGTAATTTTTATAAATGATCTGGATGAGGGTATTGAGGGATGGATCAGTAAAATTGCAGATGATACTAAAGTTGGTGGTGTGGTAGATAGTGAAGAGGGGTGTTTTAGTTTACAGAGTGACTTGGACAAGTGGCAGAGCTGGGCCGAGAGGTGGCAAATGGAGTTTAATGTGGAAAAGTGTGAGGTAATGCACTTTGGCAGTAACAATAAATGTGTAGAGTATAGGGCTAATGGTAGGGCTCTTAATAGTGTTGAGGAACAGAAGGCTCTTGGTGTATGTGTCAATAGATCCCTGAAAGTAGGCAGTCAAGTGGATAAAGTTGTTAAGAAGGCTTATGGAGTCTTAGCTTTTATTGGTAGGGGGATTGAATTTATGAGCCGCAGCATCATGTTGCAGCTGTACAAAACTCTAGTGCGGCCGCACTTGGAGTATTGTGTGCAGTTCTGGTCGCCACATTATAAGAAAGATGTGGAGGAATTGGAGAGGGTACAGAGGAGGTTTACTAGGATGTTGCCTGGTATGGAGGGCAGGTCCTATGAAGAGAGGTTGAAGGATTTGAGTTTGTTTTTGTTAGAAAGGAGGCGGCTAAGAGGGGATCTTATTGAAGCATATAAGATGATTAGAGGTTTAGATAGGGTGGACAGTGATAGCCTTTTTTCCTAGGATGGAGAAAGCTAGCACGAGGGGACACAGCTTTAAATTAAGGGGTATGAGTTATAGTACGGATATCAGAGGTAGGTTCTTTACTCAAAGAGTGATTAGGGAGTGGAATGCCCTGCCTGCAGCTGTTGTAGATGCGCCAAGTTTGGTGGCTTTTAAGAGGTTAGTTGATAAGTATATGGATGAGAAGGGAATGGTTTAGTTAGGAGGGGCATTGCTTTTTATTTTGGTCGGCACAACATCGAAGGCCGAAGGGCCTGTTCTGTGCTGTATTGTTCTATGTTCTATGTTCTATACTTAAAGAATCTGTTTGGATTCACTTTAATTCTCTCAGCCAAAGTTATCTCGTGCGTTTTTGCCCTCTTAATTTCTTCCTTGAATATATTTCTGTATACTCTGTTTGATTTTGAATTGATTTGATTTATTATTGTCACATATACAGCGAAAGGTATTGTTTCTTGTCTGCTATACAGATAAAGCATTCTGCTCATAGAGAAGGAAATGAGAGAGTGTAGAATGTAATGTTATAATCATATGTATAGTATGAAGAAAGATCAACTTAATGCAAGGTAAGGCCATTCAAAAGTCTGACAGCATCAGGAAGAAGCTGTTCTTGAGTCAGTTGGTACGTGATCTTGGACATTTTTCCTTTCCTCCGAAAGGTGCATGGGATCCTCCAGGGTGCATGGGATCCTTTAATTATGCTGCCTGATTTGTCAGTAGAACATAGAACATTACAGCACAGTACAGGCCCTTCGGCCCTCAATGTTGCGCCGGCCAGCGGATCCCCTAAACTAAACTATTCCAATATCATCCATATGCCTATCCACCCAAATTTGAATGCCCCCAAAGTAGGCGAGTCCACAACTGCTGCAGGCAGGGCATTCCACGCCCTCACCACCCTGTGTGAAGAACCTGCCTCTGACATCCGTCCTATAACTACCACCTCTTAATTTAAAGTTATGTCCCCTCGTGTTGGTCATCACTATCTGAGGAAAAAGGCTCTCACTATCCACCCTATCCAGTCCTTTGATCATCTTATACGCCTCAATTAGGTCACTGCGTAACCTTCTCTCTAATGAAAATAACCTCAGGTCCCTCAGCCTTTCCTCATAAGGCCTTCCCACCATACCAAGCAACATCCTGGTAAACCTCCTCTGCACCCTTTCTAATGCTTCCACATCTTTCTTATAATGCGGCAACTAGAACTGTACGCAATACTCCGTGCGGCCGCACCAGAGTTTTGTACAGTTGTAACATAACCTCACGGCTCCTAAATTCAATCCCTCTAACAATAAAAGCTAACACACTGTACGCCTTCTTAACAACTTTATCAACCTGAGTGCCAACTTTCAAAGAGCTATGTACTTGTACCCCAAGATCCGTCTGCTCGACAACACTATTAAGGGTCCTTCCCTTAGCCCTATATTTCATTTGCCTGTTATTCCTACCAAAGTGAATCACTTCACACTTATCCGTTCTGAATTGCATTTGCCACCTCACGGCCCAGCTCTGCAACCTATCTGTAGAACACTACAGTAAAAACAGGCCCTTCGGCCCACAAGTTGTGCCGAACACATCAAAACCTATCCAGACATAGACCTATCGATAACTCCCAATCCCATTGGATCCCATATACTCATCCAGAAGTCTTTTAAAAGACCCCAGCGAGTTTGCCTCGGCCACCACCAACAGCAGCCAATTCCATTCACTCACCACCCTCTGAGTGAAAAACTTTCCCCTAGTATCCCCTCTGTACTTGCTTCCCTGCACCTTAAATCTGTGCCCTCTTGTCGCGACCATTGCAGCCCTGGGAAATAGTCTCTGAGAGTCCACCCTATCTAATCCTCTCAACATCTTGTAAACCTCTATCACTTGGAACTTGCAGCTTGGACCAGTACCTGGAACTTCGATGTTGTGGCCATTTCAGAGACTTGGGTAGAGCAGGGACAAGAATGGATGTTGCAGGTTCCAGGGTTCAAATGCTTTAGTCGGAGTAGAGAAGGAGGTAGAAGGGGGGGAGGAGTGGCATTATTAGTCAAAGACTGTATCACAGTGACAGAGAAGAAGTTTGATGAGGACTTGTCTGTTGAGGTAGTATGGGCTGAGATTAGAAACAGGAGAGGAGAGGTCACCCTGTTGGGAGTCTTTTACAGACCTCCTAATAGTTCTAGAGAGGTTGAGGAAAGGATTGCAAAGTCAATTCTGATTAGGAGTGAAAGTAGTAGGGTAATTGTGATGGGGGACTTTAACTTTGCTAATATTGATTGGAATAGCTATAGCTCTAGCTCGTTCGAGGGGTCAGTTTTCGTACAGAGTGTGCAGGAAGGTTTTTTGACTCAGTATGTAGATAGGCCAACTAGAGGTGAGGCTACATTGGATTTGGTGCTGGGCAATGAGCCAGACCAGGTGTTAGGCTTGGAAGTTGGTGAACATTTTGGTGATAGTGACCACAATTCGGTTACGTTCACCTTAGTGATGGATAGGGATAGGCATGAAGCTGGGGGCAGTAGTTATAGCTGGGGGAAGGGTAATTATGAGGCCATCAGGAGAGAATTAGGGTGCATAGATTGGACTAGGAAACTACAGGGACTGGGAACATCTGGAATGTGGAGCTTATTCAAGGAGCAGCTGCTGCGAGTTCTTGATAAGTATGTCCCTGTCAGGCAAGGAGGAAATGGTCGAGTAAGAGAACCTTGGTGTACGAAAAAAGTTGATTTGCTGATTAAAAGGAAAAAGGAGGCTTATGTCAGGATGAGGCTTGAAGGCTCGGTTAGTGCAATGGATAGCTATAGATTAGCCAGGAGGGAGCTAAAGAGTGAATTGAGGAGAGCTAAGAGGGGACACGAGAAGACTTTGGCTGATAGGATTAAGGAGAATCCTAAAGCTTTCTTTAGATATGTTAAGAATAGAAGATTGGTTAGGGCAAGATTAGGGCCAGTCATAGACAGCAGTGGGAAGTTGTGCGTGGAGCCTGAGGAGATTGGAGAGGTACTGAATAAATATTTCTCTTCGGTATTCACGCAGGGTGATGTAAATGTAGTTATGGAGAACACTGAGGTACAGGGTAGCAAACTGGAAGGTATCGAAGTAGATAGGGAGGATGTGCTAGATATTCTCGAGGGTTTGAAGTTGGATAAGTCCCCTGGGCCGGACGGGATTTACCCTAGGATTCTCTGGGAGGCAAGAGAGGAGATTGCAGAGCCTCTGGCTCTGATCTTCAGGTCGTCGTTGGTTACGGGTGTGGTTCCGGAGGACTGGAGGATAGCGAATGTGGTCCCGCTGTTCAAGAAGGGGAAGAGAGACCTTCCAGGGAATTATAGGCCAGTGAGTCTTACTTCTGCTGTGGTGGGCAAAGTGTTGGAGAGAATAATTAGGGATAGGATTTATAGTTAGAGAGGAATGAATTGATTGGAGATAGTCAGCATGGTTTTGTGATGGGTAGGTCTTGCCTTACTAACCTCATTGAGTTTTTTGAAAAAGTGACTAAGGAGGTGGATGGGGGTAAGGCGGTTGATGTGGTATATATGGACTTTAGTAAGGCGTTTGATAAGGTGGCCCATGGAAGACTTCTGCAGAAAATGCAGATGTATGGGATAGAGGGTGATTTAGCTAATTGGGTTAGGAATTGGCTAGCAGATAGAAGACAGAGGGTGGTGGTTGATGGGAGATATTCATCTTGGAGTTCGGTGACAAGTGGTGTACCTCAGGGGTCTGTTTTGGGGCCCCTGCTGTTTGTAATTTTTATAAATGATCTGGATGAGGGTATTGAAGGATGGATTAGTAAATTTGCAGATGACACTAAAGTCGGTGGAGTGGTAGATAGTGAAGAGGGGTGTTATAGTTTGCAGAGGGACTTGGACAAGTTGCAGAGCTGGGCCGAGAGGTGGCAAATGGAGTTTAATGTGGAAAAGTGTGAGGTAATGCACTATGGCAGAAATAATAAATGTGTAGAGTATAGGGCAAATGGTAGGATTCTTAGTAGTCTAGATGAACAGAGGGATCTTGGTGTGTGTGTGCATAGATCCCTGAAAGTAGGCAGTCAGGTCGAGAAGGTTGTTAGGAAGGCATATGGAGTCTTGGCTTTTATTGGTAGAGGGATTGAATTTCGGAGCCGCAACGTCATGTTGCAACTGTACAAAACTCTAGTGCGGCCGCACTTGGAGTATTGTGTGCAGTTCTGGTCCCCACATTATAAGAAAGATGTGGAGGCATTGGAGAGGGTACAGAGGAGGTTTACCAGGATGTTGCCTGGTATGGAGGGCAGGTCTTATGAGGAGAGGCTGAGGGATTTGAGGTTGTTTTCGTTAGAAAGGAGGCGGCTAAGAGGGGACCTTATTGAAACATATAAGATGATTAGAGGTTTAGATAGGGTGGACAGTGATAGCCTTTTTCCTAGGATGGAGAAAGCTAGCACGAGGGGACACAGCTTTAAATTAAGGGGTGATAGTTATAGGACGGATATCAGAGGTAGGTTCTTTACCCAAAGGGTGGTTCGGGAGTGGAATGCCCTGCCTGCAGCGGTTGTAGATGCGCCAAGTTTGGTGGCGTTTAAGAGGTTAGTTGATAAGTATATGGAAGAGAAGGGAATGGTTTAGTTTGGAGGGGCATTGCTTTTTATATTGGTCGGCGCAACATCGAAGGCCGAAGGGCCTGTTCTGTGCTGTAATGTTCTATATTCTATCAGGTCACCTCTCAACCTTCGTCTCTCCAGGGAGAACAGTCCCAGCTCCCTCAACCTGTCTTCATAAGGCATGCCTCCCAATCCAGTCAACACCCTTGTAAATCTCCTCTGCATCCTTTTAATAGCTTCCACGTCCTTCCTATAGTGAGGCGACCAGAACTGCGCACAGTACTCCAAGTGTGGTCTGACAAGGGTCCTATGAAGCTGCAGCATTAACTCCTAACTCCTGAACTCAATCCCTCGATGAATGAAGGCCAGTACACCGTAAGCTTTCTTAACCACATCCTCCACCTGGGAGGCCGATTTGAGAGTCTTATGGACCCCAGACCCCAAGATCCCTCTGCTCTTCCACACAGCCAAGACTCCTACCTTTATAGTGTTCTCATTCATCCCGTTGGATCTGCCAAAATGGACCACAACACAATTATCCGCGTTGAAGTCCATCTGCCACTTCTCTGCCCAGTCTTGCATCCTGTCGATGTCCTGCTGCAACTTTTGATATCCCTCCAGACCATCCACAACACCACCGACCTTCGTGTCATCCGCAAACTTACTCACCCATCCCTCCACTTCCTCATCCAGGTCATTTATGAAAATGACAAACAGCAAGGGTCCTAGAACAGATCCCTGGGGCACTCCACTGGTGGCCGACCTCCATGCAGAAAAAGAGCCATCCACAACCACCCTCTGCCTTCTGCAGGCAAGACAGTTCTGGATCCACAAGGCCAAAGCCCTTTGGATCCCATGCCCTCTCACCTTCTCAAGAAGTCTTGCATGGGGGACCTTGTCAAATGCCTTGCTGAAGTCTATGTACACCACTATCTATGTCCCTCTACAAACTGTAACATCCATCCTCACTGTCTACAACTCCCCCTACTTTGGTATCGTCAGCAAATTTACTAATCCAACCCTCTACACCTTCATCTGGGTCATTTATAAAAATGACAAACAGCAGTGGCCCCAAAACAGATCCTTGAGGTACACCACTTGTAACTGCACTCCAGGTTGAATATTTCCCATCAACCACCACCCTCTGTCTTTTATCAGCTAGCCAATTCCTAATCCAAACTGCGAAATCACCTTCAATCCCATGCATCTGCACTTTCTGAAGCAGCCTACCATGGGGAACCTTATCAAACGCTTTGCTAAAATCCATATACACTACATCAACTGCCTTACCCTTATCTACTGCTTTGGTCACCTCCTCAAAAAACTCAATAAGGTTTATGAGGCACGACCTACCCTTCACAAAACCGTGTTGACTATCCCTAATCAATTTATTTCTCTCTAGATGCTTATAAATCCTATCCCTTATAATTCTTTCCAAGACTTTGCCCACAACAGAAGTCAGGATCACCAGTCTATAATTTCCAGGATGGTCCCTACTCCCTTTTTTGAACAAAGGGACAACATTTGCCATTCTCCAGTCTTCCGGCACTATACCTGTAGCCAACGACGACATGAAGATCAAAGCCAAAGGCTCTGCAATCTCCTCTCTAGCCTCCCAGAGAATCCTAAGGTAAATCCCATCTGGCCCAGGGGACTTATCAATTTTCATACCCTCAAGATTCGCTAACACCTCCTCCTTATGAACCTCAATTCTGCCCAGTCTACAACCTGGTATCCCAGTATTCTCCCCGACAACATTATCTTTCTCCTGCGTGAATACTGACGAAAAATACTCATTCAGTGTCTCTCCTATCTCCTCAGGCTCCACGCACAACTTCCCACTGCTATCTCTGACTGGCCCTAATCTTGCCCTAACCAATCTTTTATTATTTATATACCTGTAAAAAGCTTTAGGATTCTCCTTAATCCTATCCGCCAAAGTTGTCTTGTGTCCTCTTCTAGCTCTTCTCAACTCCCTCTTCTTGGCTAATTTATAGCTCTCCAGTGCCCTAACTGAGCCTTCACGTCTCATCATTATATAAGCCTCCTTCTTCCTCTTCACCAGAGATTCAACTTCCCTAGTACACCGTGGTTCCCTCACTCAACCACTTCCTGCCTGCCTGGCAGGTACATATTTATTACGGACATAGAACATAGAACATTACAGTGCAGAACAAGCCCTTTGGTCTTCGATGTTGCGCCGACCAATTAGGAAAAAGCAATGACCCTCTAACCTAAACCATTCCCTTTTCGTCCATAAACTTATCTACTAACCTCTTAAACACCACCAAACTTGGCGCATCTACAACTGACGCAGGCAGGGCATTCCATACCCTTACCACCCTCTGGGTAAAGAACCTACCTCTGACATCCGTCCTATAACCACCACCCCTTAATTTAAAGCTATGTCCCTCGTGCTAGCTTTCTCCATCCTACGAAAAAGGCTATCACTGTCCACCCTATCTAAACCTCTAATCATCTTATATGTTTCAATAAGGTCTCCTCTTAGCCGCCTTCTTTCTAACGAAAACAACCTCAAATCCCTCAGCCTCTCTTCATAAGACCTGCCTTCCATACCAGGCAACATCCTGGTAAACCTCCTCTGTACCCTCTCCAATGCCTCCACATCTTTCTTATAATGTGGGGACCAGAACTGCACACAATACTCCAAGTGCGGCCGCACTAGAGTTTTGTACAGTTGCAACATGATGTTGCGGCTCCGAAATTCAATCCCCCTACCAATAAAAGCCAAGACTCCATATGCCTTCTTAACAACCTTATCGACTTGATTGCCAACTTTCACGGATCTATGCACATATACACCCAGATCCCTCTGTTCATCAACACTATTAAGAACAACAAAGAACAACACAGCATGGAAAACAGGCCCTTCAGCCCAATGAGCCCACGCCGCCATCCTAATGTCTTAATGACATATAGAGACCAATATAGGGACAATTTGTTACCCAATCATCCTAAGAGCACATTTTTGGGATGTGGGAGGAAACCGGAGCACCCGGAGAAAACCCACGCAACCACAGGGAGAACGCGCAAACTCCCACAGACACAGGCCCAATTCCATGTGTCTGCACAGCAACAGCGATAGTCTCTGAGCTGTCATGTTGCCCATCTGATGGTCCAGTTTAAGCATACACTAACGACGTGAAGCGCTAGGCCACTCCTGAAGTAACATCCTGGAGCAGCCCTCGCACGACCTGTCGAATGCATGCACCTTGTTGGTCAACAAGGTGGACCGAACAGTCTGTGGAAACAAATAAAGTATTTAAACAGTCCTCCTATATCCCTCTATCTGCAGACCGCTCATGTGGCTGTCCAAGAGACCCTTAAACAACCCTAGCGTGCCTGCTCCCACCACCTTACTCGGTAGTGCATTCCACACCCCCACTACCCTTTGTGTGAAAAAATGCCCTCTAATATTAGTCTTATACATAGCCCCCCTCACCCTAAGGCCGTGACCCCTCGTTCTATCCGAATCTAATGGTGGAAAAAGCTTACCACCATTTATCTATACCCCTCATAATCTTATATACCTCATACCTCTAATAGATCCCCTCTCAGGAATTAAGATTCCTACCATTAGCCCTATACTCTACACATTTGTTATTCCTGCCAAAGTGAATTACCTCACACTTTTCCACATTAAACTCCATTTGCCACCTCTCGGCCCAGCTCTGCAACTTGTCCAAGTCTCTCTGCAAACTATAACACCCCTCTTCACTATCTACCACTCCACTGACTTTAGTGTCATCTGCAAATTTACTAATCCATCCTTCAATACCCTCATCCAGATCATTTATAAAAATTACAACAGCAGGGGCCCCAAAACTGATCCCTGAGGTACACCACTTGTAACCAAACTCCACGATGAATATCTTCCATCGATATGCAGAAGCTTAAATATGCTCCACATTTCAGATGTCCCCAGCCCCTGCAATTTCCTGCCCCACCCTATGCATCCTAAATCTCTCCTAATAGCCTCATAATTACCTTTCCCCTAGCTATAACTACTGTTATTCGGTACGTGCCCATCCCTTTCCATCACTAAGGTAAACGTAACCGAATTGTGGTCACTATCACCAAAGTGCTCACCCACCTCCAAGTCTAACACCTGGTCTGGTTCATTACCCAGTACCAAATCCAATGTAGCCTCACCTCTTGTTGGCCTATCTACATACTGAGTCAAAAAACCCTCCTGCACACATTGAACAAAAACTGACGCCTCTAACGTACTTGAACTATAGCTTTTCCCATCAATATTTGCAAAGTTAAAGTCCCCCATTACAACTACCCTGTTACTTTCACACTTATCCAGGATCAACTTTGCAATCCCTTTCTCTACTTCTCTGGAACTTTTTGGAGGCCTATAAAAAAAACTCCCAACAGTGTGACCTCTCTTGTTTCTAATCTCAGCCCACAATAGGTAGGGCTCTTAATAGTGTTGAGGAACAGAAGGATCTTGGTGTATGTGTCAATAGATCCCTGAAAGTAGGCAGTCAAGTGGATAAAGTTGTTAAGAAGGCATATGGAGTCTTAGCTTTTATTGGTAGGGGGATTGAATTTAGGAGCCGCAGCATCATGTTGCAACTGTACAAAACTCTAGTGCGGCCGCACTTGGAGTATTGTGTGCAGTTCTGGTCGCCACATTATAAGAAAGATGTGGAGGCATTGGAGAGGGTACAGAGGAGGTTTACCAGGATGTTGCCTGGTATGGAGGGCAGGTCCTATGAAGAGAGGTTGAAGGATTTGAGGTTGTTTTCGTTAGAAAGGAGGCGGCTAAGAGGGGATCTTATTGAAGCATATAAGATGATTAGAGGTTTAGATAGGGTGGACAGTGATAGCCTTTTTCCTAGGATGGAGAAAGCTAGCACGAGGGGACACAGCTTTAAATTAAGGGGTATGAGTTATAGGACGGATATCAGAGGTAGGTTCTTTACTCAAAGAGTGATTAGGGAGTGGAATGCCCTGCCTGCAGCTGTTGTAGATGCGCCAAGTTTGGTGGCGTTTAAGAGGTTAGTTGATAAGTATATGGATGAGAAGGGAATGGTTTAGTTAGGAGGGGCATTGCTTGTTATTTTGGTCGGCACAACATCGAAGGCCGAAGGGCCTGTTCTGTGCTGTATTGTTCTATGTTCTATGTTCTATGTACCTCAGCAGACAAATCCACATCAAACGTCTTTTCTGCCACCGTAATGCTGTCCTTAACTAACAATGCCACTCCTCCCAATCTTCTACCACCACCTCTGCTCTGACTGAAACATCTGAACCACGGAACCTGCAACAACCATTCCTGCCCATGCTCTATCCAGGTCTCTGAAATGGCCACAACATCGAAGTCCCAAGCACCAATCCAGGCTGCAAGTTCATCCACCTTATTGCGTATGCTCCTCGCATTAAAGTATACAGACTTCAAACCACCCTCTTGTTTGCCACTATACTGCTGCGACCTAGAAACCTTATCCGTGACCTCGCTATTCACATCCTCCTGTATACTGGCACAACAATTCAGGTTCCCATCTCTCTCTCTCTCTCTCTCTCTCTCTCTCTCTCTCTCTCAAACCCCCCCGAATAGCACTGGCAAATTTACCCCCCAAGATATTGGTACCTCTCCGGTTCAGGTGCAGACCATCCCTCTTGTAGAGGTCCCACCTTCCCCAGAATGAGCCCCAATTGTCCAAATACCTGAACCCTTCCCTCCAGCACCATCCCTTTAGCCACGAGTTCAAATGTTCTCTCTCCCTATTCTTTTCTGTGCTATCCCACGGCACAGGTAACAAACCAGAGATAACCACTCCATTTGTTTTAGCCCTAAGTTTCCACCCTAACTCTCTGAATTTCTGCTTTATGTCCCCATCCCTTTTCCTACCAATGTCATGGGTACCTACATGCACCACAACTTGGGGCTGGTTCCCCTCCCCCTTAAGGATCCCGAACACTCGGTCAGAGATATCACTGACCCCAGCGCCCGGGAGGCAACATACCAACCGCGAGTCCCGCTCCTTCCCACAGACTCTCCTATCTATCCCCTTAACTAGGGAGTCCCCAATCACTAATCCAGATCTTTTCTTCCCCCTTCCCACCTGAGCATCAAGGACAGGCTCAACTCCTGAGACCTGTACTCCATGGCTTACCCCGGTTGTATCTTCATCCCCAACAGCATCCAAAGCAGAGTACTTATTACGTAGAGGAACAGCCTCAGGGCAACTCTGCACTGATTGCTTCTTACCCCTTCTAACAGTCACCCATGTATCACATTTGGGAGTAACTATCTCTCTGTAGCTTTTATCAGCAGCCATCTCTGCTTCCCTAATAATTCTTAGTTCCTCCAGTTCCAGCTCCAGGTCCCTAACACGGTCCTCAAGGAGGTGGAATTGGATGCACCTCTGGCAGGTGTAATCAGCTGGGACACTACTAGTGTCCCTCACCTCAAACATCCCACAGGAGGTACATCGCACTGCCTGCACTGCCATCACTATTACTTCCTTTACCCAGAAACAAATATAAACTTAAACTTACCCACTCACACTCCTAGTCGCTCTCCTTTTTTTATTAGGTTAGAGGAGGGGGGAGGGTTGGGATACTCTACACGTGTAGAATATCAGGATTCTTCACCTTCCCAATTTATGGAGGTCCAGATGAAAAAAAAACTCCTGCACAGGCCTCCCTGTGACTACTTCCTGTTTCCGGTTTTAAAAGTTTAAAAAAAACTAGAGACGATTTTTGGGGAAAAAAAACACAGAAATTTACTCACCAGCTCTCCTCACACCAGCCGCTCCCAAGGAACAATAAGCAGCGGCAAGTGTAGACAGAGTCAGTGAAAAGGAGTTTGGTTTACATGACAGATTGGGCTCTTTTCACGATCTTTTGTAGTTTCTTGAGGTCTTGGGCAGAACAGAACCTATACCAACCTGTAATACAAATAGAAAGAATGCTTTCTATGGTGCATCTGTAAACCTTGGTGAAAGTCGTGAGTTGAGAGAGGATTGAGTGGAGAAAGGGTTTAAATGAGCAAAGATTGATAGCCAAATTCCACATACATGAGGATGGGCTCAACCAGGATCTTGGGTTCATGTCACACTATCTGTAACCCCCACGACTTGCCTGGGCTTGCAAAATCTCACTAACTGTCCTGGCTGGAGAAAATGCACATCTCTTTAACCTGTGCTTAACCCCCTCTCTACTAACATTGTCTGTACCTTTTGAGACTTGATTACCTGGAAAGAGTTGCATTTCAACCATTATTTTGTAAATTGAGTTTGTGTCTTTATATGCCCTGTTTGTGAACAGAACTCCTGCTTACCTGTTGAAGGAGTTGTGCTCTGAAAACTAGTCGGCTACCAAATGAACCTGTTGGACTTTGACCTGGTGTTGTGAGATTTCTTACTTTCTTGTATAGGTCAGGGTCGCCTGACTTGAACTTCAGCAAGCAGTGGATATCCCTGTGCATCTGTGGTTTCCAGATGGAAAACACATCAATTTGCTTCTTTAGCACAAAGTCTTCTACACATTTACAAATGAAGTAAGTTACTGTAGTGGCATACTTGTTCAGGCTGGTCAGAGTTTTTAAATACTGATCTGTCCGCTGTCTCTAAGCAGTCCCGTTGGAGATCATTCGGTTCCTCAGACCAACAATCCATGACTCTGTTTGATGGATTCTCCTGCTTCAGTTTTTGCTTGTAAGCCGGGAGCAGGAACACAGCCTTCTGGTTTGATTTGCCAAAATGTGAGCGGGTAATAGAGAGTTAGACATATTTGATATTTGTGTGGCAGTGTTTGGGCCTCTGGTGGGACAGGAGATGTGTTCATGTTAACTTGGTAGGATGCCCTTGACTTTGGCCTGAATGAAGTCCCCAGCCACGATGGTCAAGGCCTCAGGATGCTTTGTCTCAAGACTATCCATAGTGGTGTATATTTCTTCCAGTGTGGTCCCCATGTCTGCGTAGGGTGAACATAGAACATGACACCACAATACAGGCCCTTCGGCCCTCGATGGTGTGCCGACCAATGGAACCAATCTAATGACACTCTAACCTAAACTATTCCAATGTTATCCATATGCTTATCCACTGACCATTTGAACGCCCTTCAAGTTGGCGAGTCCACAACTGCTGCAGGCAGGGCATTCCCTGCCCTCTAAGTAAAGAACCTACCTCTGACATCCGCCCTATAATTATCACCCCTCAATTTAAAGCTATGTCCCCTTGTGTTAGCCATCTCCATCTGAGGAAAAAGGCTCTCATTGTCCACCCTATCTAATCCTCTAATCATCTTTTGTATGCCTCAATTACGTCACCTCTTAGCCGCCTTCTCTGTTTTGAAAATAACCTCAAGTCCCTCAGCCTTTCGTCATAAGGCCTTCCCATCATACCAGGCAACATCCTGGGAAACCTCCTCTGCACCCTTTCCGATGCTTCCACATCTTTCTTATGATGCGGCGATCAAAACTGTACGCAATACTCCAAGTGCGGCCGCACCAGAGTTTTGTACAGTTGCAACATGATCTCAATGCTGCAAAATTCAGTCCCTCTACCAGTAAAAGCTAACACACTATATGCCTTCTTAACAACCTTATCAACCTGGGTGCCAGCTTTCAGGGATCTATGCACATGTACACCGAGATCTTTCTGCTCATCGACGCTACAAAGAGTCCTTCCATTAGCCCAATATTCTGTATTCCTGTTAGTCTTTCCAAAGTAAATCACCTTTCACTTATCTGTATTAAACTCCATTTGCCATCTCCCCTCCATTTGGAGGGGAGAAATCCAGTTCTGCAGCTTATCTATGTCCCTCTGCAAACTGCAACATCCATCCTCAGTGTCTACAACTCCAACTTCAGTGTCTTCCGCAAATTTACTAACCCATCCTTCTACACCCTCATCTAGGTCATTTATAAAAATGACAAACAGCAGTGGCCCCAAAACAGATCCCTGAGGTACACCACTAGTAACTGAACTCCAGATTGAATATTTCCCATCAACCACCACCCCTATCTTCTATCAGCTAGCCAATTTCTGATCCAAACTGTTAAATCACCATCAATCCCATACATCTGTATTTTCTGCAGGAGCCTACCATGGAGAACCTTATCAAATGCTTTGCTAAAATCCATATACACCTCATCAACTACTTTACCCTTATCCACATCTTTGGTCACCTTCTCAGAGAAGTCAATATGGTTTGTGAGGCGCGACCTACCTTTTACAAAACCACGTTGACTCTGCCTAATCAATTTATTTCTCTCCAGATGATTGTAAATCCTGTCTCTTATAATCCTTTCCAAAACTTTGCCCACAGCAGAAGTAGGTTCATCTTACTGATGACAGTAAGTCATCAAAAATGACTACCTCTGAACTGCTGGTTCAAGAGGGGGGAGGAAGGAGGGGGTTGGTGAGGGGTGGAGGAAGGAGGTGGTTGGTGAGGGGTGGAGGGGAGGGGGTGGTTGGTGGAGGGGGGGGGGAGGAAGGAGGGGGTTGGTGAGGGGTGGAGGGGGGGGGACCCAAAAGCCTGAGGCCCTGAATCTGCACAACAGATTTGAGGCTCTTGCTGCCGGTGCGAACAAGAATGAGGGCTACGAGGTGTATGAGCAAACTGCCCACGGCACAGTGATGCAGCCGGAGGCCAGAGAGCAGGAGAAGTAAAGAGAAATGTAGTGGTTATTGGAGATAGTGGGGTTAGAGGCATAGGCACTGTCCTTTGTGACAAGGATAAAGAACACCAAAGGGTGTGTTGCTTGCCTGGTGCTAGGATCCAGGATGTAGCGTCTGGGCTGCAGAGGAACCTAGAGTGGGAGGGGAGAAATCCGGTTGTTGTGGTTCATGTGGGAGCCAATGATATAGGCAAAATAGGAACTAAAGATCTGCAGAGGGAGTACGAAAATCTGGGTGCCAAATTAAAGAGGGGGGGTTTGCAGGGGTATGGGAAATTACAAAATCTGGAGTAAAGTAAAAGGTACGTGTGCAGGTGAATGTTGAGGATGTTCTGCCTATTAGAGGAGTAGGGGACATGGGAGAGCCTAGTAGTGTTTCAGCAAATAAGGTCCAGACAAAGACTGGTATAAAGGCACTTTACCTGAATGCACGAAGCATTCAGAACAAAGTGGATGAGCTGATGGCACAAATTGGCACAAATAAATATGATCTAGTGGCCGTTACGGAAACATGGTTGCAGTAGGACAGGGATTGGGAGCTGAATGTCCATGGTTATCAGATGTTTAGGAAGGATGGACAGGAGGAAATAGGGGGTGGGGTGGCTCTGTTGATTAAGGATAGTGTCAGGGCAGTGGTAAGAGAGGATATAGATCCCAAAGAGCAAAATGTGGAATTGCTGTGGATGGAGATAAAGAATAGTAAAGGGAGGAAGGTGCTGGTGGGTGTGGTCTATAGGCCCCCAAATAACAACTTTGAGGTGGGACGGGCTATAAACAAACAAATAAGAGATGTGTGCAGAAACCGAAAGGGGTTAGTAATGGGTGATTTCAATATGCATATTGACTGGGTGACACAAGTGGAACATGGTGGGCTGGAGGAAGAGTTCTTGGAATGCTGTCGGGATGGGTTCCTTGAACAGTATGTTACAGAACCGACGAGAGAGCGTGCTATCTTAGATCTGGTACTATGTAATGAGGTGGGTAGAATTAGGGATATTCATGTGAGGGATCCTCTGGGAACGAGTGATCGTAGTATGATAGAATTTATGATGCAGGTGGAGGATGAGATAGTAGTGTCCCAGACCTGTGTACTGTGTTTGAACAGAGGGGACTATGATGGGATGAGAGGAATTGGCGACTGTGGATTGGAGGAGTATGTTGGTTGGTAGGACAGCTGAGGAACAGTGGAGGATTTTTAAAGAGATCTTTTTCAGTACTCAACAGAAATATATTCCGATGGTGAAGAAGGACTGAAGGAGAAGGGAAAATCAGCCGTGGTTCTCGAGAAATTAAGGAGAGTATTAAATAAAAAGCTGAGGCATTCAGAGTGGCTAAAAATAGTGGGCGATCAGAGGATTGTGAAAGTTTCAAAACAACAGCAAAGAATGACTGAAAAGGTGATTAAAAAAGGAAAGATAGAATATGAGGCTAAACTAGCTCAAAATGACAAAAAGGACAGTAAATGTTTTTATAAATATATAAAGAATAGGAGAATGAACATAGAAGAACATAGAACATTACAGCGCAGAACAGGCCCTTCGGCCCTCGATGTTGCGCCGACCAATTAGGAACAAGCAGTGACCCTCTAACCTAAACCATTCCCCTTTCATCCATCAACTTATGTACTAACCTCTTAAACGCCACCAAACTTGGCGCATCTACAACTGACACAGGCAAGGCATTCGATACCCTTACCACCCTCTGGGTAAAGAACCTACCCCTGACATCTGTCCTAAAACCACCACCCCTTAATTTAAAGCTAAGTCCCCTCGTGCTAGCTTTCTCCATCCTAGGAAAAAGGCTATCACTGTCCACCCTATCTAAACCTCTAATCATCTTATATGTTTCAATAAGGTCTCCTCTTAGCCGCCCTCTTTCTAACGAAAACAACCTCAAATCCCTCAGCCTCTCTTCATAAGACCTGCCTTCCATACCAGGCAACATCCTGGTAAACCTCCTCTGTACCCTCTCCAATGCCTCCACATCTTTCTTATAATGCGGGGACCAGAACTGTACACAATACTCCAAGTGCGGCCGCACTAGAGTTTTGTACAGTTGCAACATGACGTTGCGGCTCCGAAATTCAATCCCCCTACCAATAAAAGCTAAGACTCCGTATGCCTTCTTAACAACCTTATCGACTTGATTGCCAACTTTCAGGGATCTATGCACATATACACCAAGATCCCTCTGTTCATCAACACTATTAAGAGTTCTACCATTAGCCCTATACTCTACACATTTGTTATTCCTGCCAAAGTGAATTACCTCACACTTTTCCGCATTAAACTCCATTTGCCACCTCTCGGCCCAGCTCTGCAACTTGTCCAAGTCTCTCTGCAAACTATAACACCCCTCTTCACTATCTACCACTCCTCCGACTTTGGTGTCATCCGCAAATTTACTAATCCATCCTTTAATACCCTCATCCAGATCATTTATAAAAATTACAAACAGCAGGGGCCCCAAAACAGATCCCTGAGGTACACCAGGGATGGCCAGAGTTAACGTTGGACCCTTGGAGAATGAGAGGGGGGATTTAGTGGTGGACGATAAGGATATTGCAGAGACCTTGAATAAGTTTTTTGTATCAGTCTTTACGGAGGAGGACATAAATAGCTTGCCCGAAATTAAGGATAGAAGGGTCCTTGCTGAGATTACAGTCACTAGAGAGGTGGTGCTTTGTAGGCTAATGAGGCTGAGGGTAGATAAGTCTCCGGGACCGGATGGAACGCATCCCAGGATTCTCAAGGAAATGGCAGAGGTGATAGCGGATGCCCTAGGAATTATCTTTCAAAATTCGCTGAACACCAGGAAAGTGCCGGAAGAATTGAAAACAGTTAATGTTACGCCGCTGTTTTAAAAAGGTAGCAGACAGAAGGCAGGGAATTATAGGCCGGTTAGTTTAACATCTGTAGAAGGAAAAATGCTTGAATCTGTCGTAAAGCAGAAATAACGAGGCACCTGGATACGAACTGTTTGATCAAGCAGACGCAGCACCGATTCAAAGAACAAAACAGCACGGGAAACAGGCACTTTGGCCCAACGAGCCCGTGTCGCCACCCCGATGTTCCCACCTCTACCCGTGATCCCTGTCTATGTTTATAAATCTATGGATTAAAAACCAAACTTGAGACAATTTAGGGAGAATTTGCTTTGCCAATTACCCTAAGAGCACATCTTTGGGATGTGGGAGGAAACTGGAGCACCTGGAGAAAACCTGTGCAAGCACGGGGAGAATGAGCAAACTCCCACAAACACAGGCCCAAATCCATGTATCGCACAGCACAGCGATAGTCACTGAGCTGTCATGTTGCCCATCAAATGGTCCAGGTCAAGCGCACACTAACGACTTGAAGCACTAGAATACTCTCGAAAAAATCCAAGAGCAGCCCCCTCACGACCCATCACGTGTATGCCCCTTGTCCGACAACCAGCTGGACCAAAGCACCTGTAGGATAAAAACAAGTACATCAATATCATCGTCTATTTACACACTACCCAGGGACTCCCAAGGCTCATGATCCCTATTTTAAATCAGTTTTCTATACCCTCTATTCCCATTCTGTTCATGTGCCCGTCTAAGTATTTACATAGAACATAGAACGATACAGCATAAACAGGCCCTTCGGCCCACGAGTTGCGCCGATCACATCTACCAATCCACAGACCTATCTATAACCCCCTATCCTATTCTTTTCCATATACTCATCCAGAAGTCTCTTAAAAGACCCCAGTGAGTTTGCCTCAACAACCTCCGACGGCAGTCGGTTCCATTCACTCACCACCCTCCGAGTGAAAAACCTACCCCTGACATCTCCTTTGTATTTGCTTCCCTGCACCTTAAATCTGTGTCCTTTCGTATTGACCATTTCCGCTCGGGGAAATAGTCTGAGAATCCACCCTATCTATTCCTCTCAACATTTTGTAAACCTCTATCAGGTCACCTCTCAACCTTCGTCTCTCCAGTGAGAAGAGTTCCAGCTCCCTCAACCTATCTTCATAAGGCCTTCCTCCCAATCCAGGCAGCATCCTTGTAAATCTCCTCTGAACCCTCTCAATAGCCTCTACATCCTTCCTATAATGAGGTGACCAGAACTGCGCACAATACTCCAACTGGGGTCTGACAAGAGTGTTATAGAGCTGCATCATTACCTCCTGACTCCTAAACTCAATTCCTCGATTAATGAAGGCCAGTACACCGTACGCCTTCTTGACCACTTCCTCCACCTGCGAGGCTGATTTCAGAGTCCTATGGACCCGGACCCCGAGATCCTTCTGCTCTACAACACAGCTAAGACTCCTACCTCTTATATTGTACTCCTTCATCCCATTATTCCTACCAAAATGGACCACTACACATTTATCTGCGTTGAAGTCCATCTGTCACTTCTCCGCCCAGTCTTGCATCCTGTCTATGTTCCGCTGCAACTTTTGGCATCCTCCAGACCATCCACAACCCCACCGATCTTTGTATCGTCGGCGAACTTGCTAACCCATCCTTCCACTTCCTCATCCAGGTCATTTATGAAAATGACAAACAGTAGGGGTCCCAGAACAGATCCCTGGGGCGCTCCACTTGTTACTGACCTCCATGCAGAACAAGACCTATCCACAACCACTCTCTGTCTTCTGTCGGCAAGCCAGTTCTGGATCCATGAGGCCAAAGCCTCTTGGATCCCATGCCCTCTCACCTTCTCCAGATGCCTTGCATGTAGGACCTTATCACACGCCTTACTAAAGTCCATGTACACTACGTCCACCACCCTTCCTTTGTCAATGTGTATTTCTTAAATAACTCCAGAGTACCTGCCTCCATCACTTTACTTGGCAGCGCATTTCATACCCCCACCACCTTCTGCATGAAAAAACTCCCTCTAGCATCCAAATTATATCTTACCCCTCTCACCCTAAGCCCGTGATCCCTCGTGCTATTCGAGTCCATCCTAGGAAAAAGCTTAACCCTGTTTACTCTATCTGTACCCCTCATGATCTTATACACCTGTATTAGATCTCCTCTAAGTCTACGTCTTTCTAAGGAAAACAGTCCCAATTTGCCTAATCTCTCCTCATAACTCAGACCTTCCATACCAGGCAGCATCCTGGTAAACCTCCTATGCACTCTCTCCAGAGTCTCCACGTCCTTCTGGTAGTAAGGCGACAGAACTGGACGCAGTATTCCAAATGAGGTCTAACCAATGTTTTATACAACTGCGGGAAGTCGTGCTTGACGAATTTATTAGAGTTCAATGAGGCGGTGACTAGTGCGGTAGATAGAGGGGAACCGGTGGATGTGGTGTTTTTGGATTTCCAAAAGGCATTTGATAATAGAACATAGAACATTACAGCGCAGAACAGGCCCTTCGGCCTTCGATGTTGCACCGACCAATTATGAAAAAAGCAATGACCCTCCAAACTAAACCATTCCCTTCTCTTCCATAAACTTATCAACTAACCTGTTAAAAGCCACCAAATTTGGCGCATCTACAACTGCCGCAGGCAGGGCATTCCACTCCCGAACCACCCTCTGGGTAAAGAACCTACCTCTGATATCCGTCCTATAACTATCACCCCTTAATTTAAAGCTGTGTCCCTTCGTGCTAGCTATCTCCACCCTAGGAAAAAGACCATCACTGTCCACCCTATCTAAACCTCTAATCATCATATATGCTTCGATAAGGTCTCACAAAAGATTGCTGCAGAAGGTTAAGGTACAGGGAGTTGGGGGTAGGGTATTAGACTGGATAGAGGATTGGTTGTCTAATAGGAAGCAGAGAATAGAGAAATGGGTGCTATTCTGATTGGCAGGGATCAGTGCTGGGGCCTCAACTATTTACCATTTACATAGATGATCCGGAGGAAAGGGCTGAGTGCAGGGTGACAAAATTTGCTGATGACATGAAGATGAGTGGAAAAGCAAATTGCGTGGAGGGTGTGGAAAGCCTACAGAGGGATCTGGATAGGTTGAGTGAATGGGCGAGGATCTGGCAGATGAAGTATAATGTTAGGAAGTGCGAACTTATCCACCTTTGGTAGGAATAATGGTAGGAAGAATTGCTATTTAAATGGCGAAAAGCTGCAGATCAGCCATGTGATCTGCTGCAGATCAGCCACAGATGCAGGTGCAGCAGGTGATCAAGAAGGCGAATGCAATGTTGGCCTTTATAGCGAGGGGGATAGAATATAAAAGTAGGGAGGTACTTTTGCGGCTGTATAGGGTGCTGGTGAGGCTGCAGCTGGAGTACTGTGTACAGTTTTGGACTCCGCATTCGAGGAAGAATATATTGGCCTTGGAGGGGATGCAGAGAAGGTTTACTCGGCTGATACCGGAGATGAGGGCGTTAGATTATGAGGAGAGACTGAATAGGCTAGGTCTGTACTCTTTGGAGTTTAGAAGGCTGAGAGGGGGGGGGATCTTATAGAGAGACATAAGATAATGAAGGGGATGGATAGGGTAGAGGTTGAGAGACTCTTCCCGCTTAACAAAGATAGCAGGACTAGAGGGCAAGCCTCAATTTGGTGGGGAGGAGGAGGGGGGTAACAACAGTTCAGGTTGGAGTTGCGGAGGAGTTTCTTCACGCAAAGAGTGGTGAATCTTTAGAATTCTCTGCCTGTTGAAGTGGTGAAGGCTTCCTCACTGAATATATTTAAGTCAAGAGTGGATAGGTTTTTAATTGACAAGGGAATTAAGGGTTACGGGGAGAAAGCGGAAAAGTGATGCTGAACAGCAAATACAAAGGAGATGTTAGGGGTAGGTTTTTCACTCAGAGGGTGGTGAGTGAATGGAACCGACTGCCGTCGGAGGTTGTTGAGGCAAACTCACTGGGGTCTTTTAAGAGACTTCTGGATGAGTATATGGAAAAGAATAGGATAAGGGGTTATAGATAGGTCTGTGGATTGGTAGATGTGATCGGCGCAACTCGTGGGCCGAAGGGCCTGTTTGTGCTGTATTGTTCTATATTCTATGAAGCACTGCAGATCAGCCATGATCTTATTGAATGGTGGGGCAGGCTCGAGGTGCTGGATGGCCTACTCCTCCTATTTCTTATGTTCTTATGTCTATGATTTGCAGGATGGTCACTTCTCCCCTTCTTGAACAAGGGGACAAAATTTGCTATCCTCCAGTCTTCCGGCACTATACCTGTAGACGATGACATGAAGACCAAAGCCAAAGGCTCTGCAATCTCCTCCCTAGCCTCCCAGAGAATCCTAGGGTAAATCCCATCTGCCCCAGAGGACTTATCTATTTTCATAGATCAGATGTAAACTTATGGGATGCAAACTGCCATCAGGATAACAGAAGTGAACTCCCATGAAAGATAGTAGGGGCGGCATTTTAGCATCAGGTATTCTGGATCTAAGATGCGGAAAATTGCCAGTGTTGCTATGCCTAGGCACCTCGAGATATTGATTTGGAAGCAGGTCCCACCTCTCCTAGCCTTGTCTGAGGCTGTTGTGCAGTCCATTCGATGGAATGAGAACCCCTCTGGTTGTAGGACCTTGTCCAGTGAAACAGCAGTGAGTCATGTCTCCGTGAAACAGAGCACACAGCAGTTCTTCAGTTCTGTTTGGAAAGTGAGTCTTACTCTAAGTTCCTCCGGCTTGTTTTCCCGAGATTGGACATGTGCCAGCAGCAAGCAGGAGTGGGGAGCTTTGGAACACTCTCACCTGCAGGCCTGCACATTTTTCACACTTAGAGTGACTGTTTCTTTTCAATCTGGGAGACAGAGAGAGTGGTTTGCGGTGTTAAGGATATGGTTTTGTCCAAGAGCTCTTCGTCTGCTTGGTGTGTGGACATAGGATTTGTTACCTTGCTTGATGGATCTGCACAGTCAGGCGTTCGGGGTTGCTGTCAAGTTGTGTTTTGGTTTCGCTGTTGTTGGATAGGTTGAAGGGCAGTAAGTGGATGATGCCCTTAGGGTCATTGTAACAGATGAGTCTGTGTATCAGGTTCCACAGTGTCACTGTCAGTTTGGGATCTTCCTTCAGAGGATCTCTAGTCTTGCAAGTAAATTAAAAAGGGCAGTGTTAGTGATTGTTAGGCTGTGAGAGTATGCTTCAAGAGAAATCCTTTGATTCCAACTGCTTGTACCTGAGCCATGCCTCCTTTTTTCCTGGGAGAACCTCAACAGGTTTTGTCGTCCAAGGTTCCCTACTCCTGCCCTTCACCTTAACAGGTACGTATAGACCTTGAACCCTAGCTATTTAACTTTTAAAAGTCTCCCACTTGGCAGAGTGGGAGACTTGCCGGAGCTGCCTCTGCCCTCAAACAAACTACTCTTGCTAGCTGTTATCTAATTCCATCAAAATTCGCCTTGCCCCAATATGACTTGTACCTGTAGATTAGTTCTGTCCCTTTCCATAAATGTTTTAAAATTTATGTAACTATGGTCACTAATCCCAAAGTGATCTCCTACCTTCACCTCAGTCACTCACCCTGTCGTATTTCTCAAGAGTGGGTCAAGTTTTGCTCTTTCCCAAGTAGGACTCTCCACATGCTGAGGAAACTTTCCTGAAGGCACTTAATAAATTCCACCCCATCTAAGCTCTTAACTCTGTGATAGTCCCAGTCTATATTGGGAAAATAAAAATCCACCACTATGACAACCCTATTAACTTGTGCAAGTCCCCCAGTCTTCCTGCATATTTATTCTTCTAATTCTAATTAGAAGAACTAATATGCAGGGAGACTGGGGAGAGATAATCTGCCAAATTTCCTTGTACTTACCCTCACTAGCATGTGGCATTGGAAGTAATACAGAGATTACCACCCTCGAGATCCTGCTTCTTAACTTTTTTTTTCCCTTGTTTGGAAAGGATATGTAAAGAGAAAAAGATTGACAAAAATGGATGTAGACCTCTTACAGTCAGAAACTGGAGAAATCATAAAGGAATTCTTTACTCAAAGAGTGATTAGGGAGTGGAATGCCCTGCCTGCAGCTGTTGTAGATGCGCCAAGTTTGGTGGCGTTTAAGAGGGTAGTTGATAAGTATATGGATGAGAAGGGAATGGTTTAGTTAGGAGGGGCATTGCTTTTTATTTTGGTCGGCACAACATCGAAGGCCGAAGGGCCTGTTCTGTGCTGTATTGTTCTATGTTCTATGAATAAAGAAACGGTAGAGGAATTAAATTTGTACTTTGCTTCAGTCTTCACAAAAAAAGATATGAATAATGTAGCAGAAGTTCTGAGAGAAACAAGTTTTAGTGAAGAGCTGAAGGAAATCAGCATTAGTAGAGAAATGGTTTTGGGGAAATTGGTGGGATTGCAGGTGGATAAATCGCCAGGTCCTGATGATCTTCATTTCAGACTACTTAAGGAAGTGGACCTGATAGTCATTTTTATAATTCTTTGGACT
This sequence comes from Sphyrna mokarran, assembly GCA_024679065.1. Classification (NCBI taxonomy): domain Eukaryota; kingdom Metazoa; phylum Chordata; class Chondrichthyes; order Carcharhiniformes; family Carcharhinidae; genus Sphyrna; species Sphyrna mokarran. The sequence continues at coordinate 1,513,063 of JAGIQG010000006.1, forward strand.
CTGCATTGGTTCTTACAGATTGGAGAGTAACTAATGTAAGCCTGCTATGTAAAAAGGAAGTTTGAGAGAAAACGAGGAACTATAGATCTGTGAGCCTAATGTCAGTGCTGGGGAAGTTGCTGGAGTCCTTCATCAGGGATTTCATAAGTCATCATTTGGAAAGCAGCGGTATGATCAGACAAAATCACCATAGATTTGCAAAAGAGAAATCGTGCTTGATGAATCTATTGGAGTTTGTTGAGGAAATAACTAGAAGAGTTCACAGAACTGGATCATAGGACACTCCAGTGTGGAAGAGGCCCTTCAGTCCATGGAATCTGCACTTACAAATGAAATGTCTTCTCCCCCTAATCCCACTTGCCAGCACTTGGCCCATAACCTTGAATGTTATGATGTGCCAAGTACTCATCCAGATGCCTTTTAAAGGATGTGGGGCATCCTGCCTCCATCACCCTCCCAGGCAGCACATTCCAGACTGTCATCACCCTCTGGGTAAAAATATTTTTCCTCAAATCCCCCCAAATCTCCCACCCTTCACTTTTACCTTATGTCCCCCTGTAACTGAACCTTCAACCAAGGGGAATTGTTGATCCTTATCCACCCTGTCCATGCCTTTTATAATCTTGAACATCTCGATCAGGTTGCCCTTTCTGCTCTAGAGAAAACAATGCAAGCTTATCCAATCTCTCTTCATAACTTAAATGTTCCATCCCAGGCAGCATCCTGGTGAATCTTCTCTGCATCCTGTCCAGTGCATTCACGCCCTTCCTATAATGTGCTGACCAGAACTGCACACAGTACTCCAGCTTTGGCCTCGTCCAGGTTCTATACAACTCCATCATGATCCCTCTGTTTTTGTAATCTGTACCTCGATTGATAAAGGCGAGTGTGCCATATGCCTTTTTTTTTACTACCTTATTAATCTGCCTTTCCATCTTCAGAGATCTCTAGACAAACACACCAAGGTCCCTTTGTTCTTTGGAACTTCTCAGTGTCAGACCTTTCGTAGTATACTTCCTTGTCAAGTAACTTCTGCCAAAGCGTATCACCTTATACTTTTTGGGGTTAAGTTCCATCTGCCGTTTACCTACACATTTGACCATCTTGCCTTCATTTTTCTATAACCCAAGACACTCAATTTCACTATCAACCACCTAGCCAATCTTTGTGTCATCAGCACTGATCCTGCCCCTCGCATCATCATCTATGCCATTTATATAAATGACAAACAATAGGGGGTCCAGCATGCTTCCCTGTGATACACCACAGGTCCATTACTAAAGTCACCTTTTAGAACTAAGGTGAAGAGAAATTTTTTCACCCAGAGGGAGGTGAATGCATGGAATTCACTAATACATATTAGTTGGAGGCCAAAGCGGTGTCTGATTGCAAGAAAAATTAGATTTCGCTTTTGGGACTAAAGGGATCTAGGGAGGGAAGAGGGATCAGGAAATTGAAGTCAAACAGCCATGATCACTATGAATGGGAAGTCTAAAATTAGACGGCATAGGTATAAGGTGAGAGGGAAGAGATCCTAAAATGTCCAGAGGAGCATTTTTTTTTCACACAGAGGTAGTGTGTGTCTGGAACAAATTACTAGAGATGATAGTAGAGGTGGGTACAATTTTGTCTTTTTAAAAGCACTTAGATAGTTACAGAGGGACAAGAGCCAAATGTGGGTAACTGGGATTAACTTAGGAATTTGAAAAGAAGAGTGGCATGGACAAGTTGGGCCAAAGGGTCTGTTTCCATGCTGTAAATTCTATGACTCTAGCAGGACTGAGGGGCCGAATGGCCTACTTGTTTCTGTTTCTATATGTTTCTATAAATATTCCCTCAAATGCAAGTCACGTCCCTTAATTGTCCCCTTCAGTACAAGTCTACCTGCCCTACAGTATGGCCTTAGCTCATGCTAACCAATAGTAGAACACGTTTCAAATTTAATGCCACATGACACTGTCCATCTTTACATGAATTTCCTTTCAATGAATTCCATCATCTGAAAAGCACATTTAACAGTTAATTGGTTAGATAGATGGAATATCTTCTGTCCGCAGGTTATTAGTACAAAATCTGGCACCCACAAGGTGTTGAACATGCCAGATTTTCCTGAATTTCCCGGTTCGCTAATGTCCTTTAGGGAAGGAAGTTTGCCATCCTTTCTTAGTCTGGCCTACATGTGAACCCTAAGCCAGAGCAATGTGATTTTCACTTAATAGCCTACTAAACTGTCCCAGTGGGTCACTCAGTTTGAGTGGACAACAAATGCACATCCTGGCAGTGATGCCCACGTGTCAAAGTACAAAGAAAATTACAGCACAAGAACAAGCCGTTCAGCCCTGCAAGCCTGCACTGATCATGGTATCCAAGTTAATTAAAACCCCCTACTCTTCCAGGGACCATATCCCTCCATTTCATCCTCATCATGTATTTGTCACAACACCCATAAGAACATAAGAAACAGGAGCAGGAGTGGGCCATCCAGCCCCTCGAGCCTGCCCCGCCATTCAATAAGATCATGGCTGATCTGCAGTGGTTCAGTACCACTTTCCCGCTTTCTCCCCATAACCCTTAATTCCCTTATCAATCAAAATCCTATCCACTCTTGAAGCCTCCACCACCTTATCAGGCAGAGAATTCCAAAGATGTACCACCCTTTGTGTGAAGAAACCCCTCCGCAACTCCGATCTGAACACCTCCCCCCCCCCCAAAAAAAAAAAATCTTGAGGCTGTGCCCTCTAGTCCTGCTATCTTTGCTAAGCGGGAAGAGTCTCTCAACCTCTACCCTATCCATCCCCTTCATTATTTTATACATCTCTATAAGATCCCCTCTCAGCCTTCTAAACTCCAAAGAGTACAAACTTAGTCTATTCAGTCTCTCCTCATAATCTAACGCCCTCATCTCTGGTATCAGCCTAGTAAACCTTCTCTGCACCCTCTCCAAGGCCAATATATCCTTCCTCGAAGGCGGCAACCAAAACTGCACAGAGTACTCCAGCAGCAGCCTCAGCAGCACCCTATACAGCTGCAACAGAACCTCCCTACTTTTATATTCTATCCCCCTTGCTATAAAGACTAACATTGCATTTGCCTTCTTAATCACCTGCAGACTGTGTTTCTGCAATTTGTGCACAAGGACCCCCAGGTCCCTCTGCACCATCACATGCTGCAGCTTTTCGCCATTTAAATAGGAATCCTTCCTACCATTATTCCTACCAAAGTGAATAAGCTCACACTTGCTAACGTTATGCACCCCTTAGAAGTTAATATCATATCTGCTTGCACTACCACCTCTGGCAACAAGTTCCAGGCACTCACCACCATCTGTGTAAAAAAAAAAAAACTGGCTCATACATCTCCTTTAAATGTTGTCCCTCACATCATAAACCTGTGCCCCCTAGTAATTGATTCCTCCACACTGGGAAAAAGCTTCTGATTATCCACTCTGTCCATGCCTGTTTTAAGCTTGTAGACTTTTATCGGGTCACGCCTCAACCTCTATCGTTCAAGTGAGAAGATGAGAACAAACCAAATTTCTCCAACCTCTCCTCGTAGCTATTGCCCTCCATACTAGACAACATTCTGGTAAATCTTTTCTGTACCCTCTCCAAAGCCTCCACATCCTTCTGGTAGTGTGGCGACCAGCATTGAACACTATATTCCAAGTACAGCCTAACTAAAGTTCTGTAAAGCTACAATATGACTTGCCAATTTTAAACTCAGTGCCCCAGCTGATGAAGGCAAGCTGCCTTCTTGACTGTCTTCTCCACCTGCATTGCCACTTTCAGTGACTTGTATACCTGTACACTCAGATCCCTTTGCTATCATTACTTTTATGAGTTCTGCCAGTTACCATATATTTTCTATTTGTATTAGAGCTTTCAAAATGTATTACCTCACGTGCCAGGGTGGCACAGTAGCACAGTGGTTAGCGCTGTTGCTTCAGAGCTTCAAGGTCCTATGGTTCGATTCTCGGCTCGGGTCACTGTTTGAGTAGAGTTTGCACATTTTCCTCGTGTCTGTATGGGTTGCCTCCAGGTACTCTGGCTTCCTCCCACAGTCCAAAGATAGAACATACATAGAACAATACAGCACAGAACAGGCCCTTCGGCCTTCGATGTTGTGCCGACCAAAATAAAAAGCAATGCCCCTCCTAACTAAACCATTCCCTTCTCATCCATATACTTATCAACTAACCTCTTAAACGCCACCAAACTTGGCGCATCTACAACAGCTGCAGGCAGGGCATTCCACTCCCTAATCACTCTTTGAGTAAAGAACCTACCTCTGATATCCGTCCTATAACTCATACCCCTTAATTTAAAGTTGTGTCCCCTCGTGCTAGCTTTTTCCATCCTAGGAAAAAGGCTATCACTGTCCACCCTATCCAAACCTCTAATTATCTTATATGTTTCAATAAGATCCCCCCTTAGCCGCCTCCTTTCTAACGAAAACAACCTCAAATCCTTCAACCTCTCTTCATAGGACCTGCCCTCCATACCAGGCAAAGATGTGCGGGTTAGGTTGATTAGCCATGCTAAGAAACTGCCTCTTAGTATCCAGGAATGCGTAGGTTAGTGGGTATAATATATGGGCCTAGGGCCTGGGTGAAATTGTGTTCGGTGTAGATTCGAGGGGCTGAACAGCCTCTTTTCTGCGCTGTGGCTTTCTATGATTTCTGATGATTTTTGTCCAGATTAAATTCTACCTGCCGTCTTTCTGCCCAAATCTCCAACTGATCTATGTCCTGCTGTATCCTCTGATGGTCCCCATTGCTATCTGCAAATCCACCAACCTTCATGTAGTCCGCAAACTTACTAATCAATCCAGTTACGTTTTCCTCCAAATCATTTAAGCAGTGAAGTCCCCAGCACTGATCTGAGGACCGCCACTTTATCACAGCCCTCCATTCAGATATGCATTCTTCCACCGCTACCCTCTGTCTTTGACCAAGCCAGTTCTGTATTCACCTTGCCAGCTCATCTCTGATCCCATGAGGCTTCATCTTAAGAGCATAAAAATATAAGAAATAGGAGCAGGAGTAGGCCATCCAGCCCCTCGAGCCTGCCCCACTATTCAATAAGATCATGGCTGATCTGCAGTGGTTCAGTACCACTTTCCCACTTTCTCCCCGTAATCCTTAATTCCCTTGTCAATTAAAAACCTATCCATCTTGACTTGAACATATTCAGTGAGGAAGCCTCCACCACCTCATCAGGCAGAGAATTCCAAAGATTCACCACCCTCTGCGTGAAGAAACCCTCCGCAATTCTGATCTGAACCCCCCCCCCCCCACCCCCCTCAAATCTTGAGGCTGTGCTCTCTAGTCCTGCTATCTTTGCTAAGCAGGAAGAGTCTCTCAACCTCTATGTTATCCATCCCCTTCATTATCTTATACATTTCTATAAGATCCCCTTTCAGCCTTCTAAACTCCAAAGAGTACAAACCTAGCCTATTCAGTCTCTCCTCATAATCCAACGCCCTCATCTCCGGTATCAGCCTAGTGAACCTTCTCTGCATCCCCTCCAAGGCCAATATGTCCTTCCTTCAATGCAGAGACCAAAACTGCACACAGTACTCCAGCTGCGGCCTCACCAGCACCCTATATCTTCTGCATCAGTTTTCCATCAGGGAGCTTGCCAGAGGCCTTACTGAGTCCATGTAGACAACTTCCACTGCCCTAGCTTCATCAATTATCAGTGTCACAATAGACTAAATTTTAGAAAATTGTTCTTTCCTTGTCCTGTAGGCATACCTTTCACCTGTATTGTCTGCAGTAGGCCCAGCCCGCCTCTCACTTCCCATTCAATATTTACGTGCCAGAAGGTTGTTTGGATTCCTTTTTATATTAACTGTATTCTATTTAGGTCAGTCATATTTTCCATTTCAGTTCCCTGTCGTGATTTCAGGCAAGATTAACAAGTTAACAAGAAAATCGTTAGATTGTAGCAAAGTGGTAAGATTTATTAAGTGCATAAAATATGACTTCGTAAATTGAACAGTTAGCAAATTAGATCATACTTCCTGTTTGGCTATGGATATCGGAATCCATAAAACATTGCACTGAATTCATCTTCCGTGTTTCTCAGACACTGATTTTGTCTTACATTGCTGTAGTTTCTATGGACTTCTTTACCTGTTTGGGCTTCTCGGATGATCCCTAGTGGAGGTAGTTCCTCTGCTTGACGTCAGTTTTCTTTCCGCTACAACGAACATGACTTTAATTTTTCTCATTTTACAAAACAGTTAATTATTCCTCCCTTTGCAAATCATTTCAGCCACTTGACCAGTTAGCAGGATTTTTGATTTCTGGTATCAACTGTACTTTAGGACAGAGGGCATTGAAGTACTTTTTTAAATTGAGAGAACATAGAGGGTTTATTGTTTGTCCTATTTTTGGAGCCACATCTTACAGACTCATTTGACTGATGTACTTCACCTGCTTAAACCATAAAGACAGTAAGAAGTCTCACAACACCAGGTTAAAGTCCAACAGGTTCATGGTAGCAAAAGCCACTAGCTTTCAGAGTGCTGCTCCTTCGTCAGGTGAGAGAGAGTTCTGTTCACAAACAGGACATATAAAGACACAAACTTAATTTACAAAATAATGATTGCAACGCGAGAGAGTTAAGCACCTGTGTTTAACCCCCTCTGCACTCACATTGTCTGTACCTTTAAGACTTGATTACCTGTAAAGATTCTCAGTCTAACCATTATTTTGTAAATTGAGTTTGTGTCTTTATATGTCCTGTTTGTGAACAAAACTCTGATGAAGAAGCAGCACTCTGAAAGCTAGTGGCTTTTGCTACCAAGTAAGCCTGTTGGACTTTAACCTGGTGTTGTGTTTATCCCAGTCCAATGGCGGCATCTCCACACCAGAAACCATTTAGAGTCACAGGGTTCTTGCCTCAGAGGGATCAAATCTGTAAATGTCAAGTGTCCTCATTAGTCTCCTGTCATTACCTGGTGTGGAGAGACTCCTTTTGACTCAATTTGCATCAAACACATTGGCAGCATGATAACCCCTTGGGTGAGGTAATCTGCAACATAGTTTGGAAGGTTCAGTTTCCCTTTCCACTACAGAATACGGAAGCAGGAAATATGGAACTTGTGCTTAATCCTCATGAATTCTTATAATGGAGCATTTTTCTAGTACAATTTGACCACTATCTACCTGTAATAGGAGACCTTGCTCTCTAAGATCCTGGTTGCTTTAAACAGTATTAGTTGTGTTGGAAAGCCTACGTCCATTAGGAGAACCAATTCACAATTAGCTCGGCATCATAGTAACTCTACAGTGCAGGTAGAGGCCATTCAGCTCATCGAGTCTGCACCGACCACAATCCTATCCCTATATCCCTACATATTTGACCCGTTAGTCTCTCTAACATACGAATCCCAGGACACTAAGAGGCAATTTAGTATGGCCAGTTAACCTAACCTGCACATCTTTAGACTGTGGGGGAGACCAGAGCATCTGGAGAAAACCCAATCAGACACGGAGAGAACGTGCAAACACCATACAGAAAGTGACCCAAGCCGGAAACTGAACCCAAGTCCCTGAAGCTGAGAAACAGCAGTGCTAATCACTATGCTACCGTGCCACATTAGCGAAGTCTGTTATTGGGTTGTGGGCCAGTAAAATACATTTATAGGCAACTACAAGGCCCTTCAGGAGAGGTGAAATTGGACATTGCTGACCAGCATTTGATGCCCATCTCTAATTGCTTTGAAATAGAACATAGAACATTACAGAGCAGTACAGGCCCTTCGGCCCTCGATGTTGCGCCGACCAGCGGACCTCTAACCTAAACTATTCCAATATCATCCATATGCCTATCCACTGACCGTTTGAATGCCCCCAAAGTACATAGAACGTAGAACATTAGCGCAGTACAGGCCCTTCGGCCCTCGATGTTGCGCCGGCCAGTGGACCCTCTAACCTAAACTATTCCAATATCATCCGTATGCCTATCCACCAAACATTTGAATGCCCCCAAAGTAGGCGAGTCCACAACTGCTGCAGGCAGGGCATTCCACGCTCTCACCACCCTCTGTGTAAAGAACCTGCCTCTGACATCCATCCTATAACTACCACCTCTTAATTTAAAGTTATGTCCCCTCATGTTGGTCATCACCATCCGAGGAAAAAGGCCCTCACTATCCACCCTATCCAATCCCTTGATCATCTTATACGCCTCAATTAAGTCACCGCGTAACCTTCTCTCTAATGAAAATAACCTCAGGTCCCTCAGCCTTTCCTCATAAGGCCTTCCCACCATACCAGGCATCATCCTGGTAAACCTCCTCTGCACCCTTTCCAATGCTTCCACATCTTTCTTATAATGCGGCGACCAGCACTGTACGCAATACTCCAAGTGCGGCCGCACCAGAGTTTTGTACAGTTGTAACATAACCTCACGGCTCCTAAATTCAATCCCTCTACCAATAAAAGCTAACACACCGTACACCTTCTTAACAACTTTATCAACCTGGGTGCCAACTTCCAAAGAGCTATGTACTTGTACCCCAAGATCCCTCTGCTCGACAACACTATTAAGGGTCCTTCCATTAGCCCTATATTTCATATGCCTGTTATTCTACCAAAGTGAATCACCTCACACTTATCAGTATTGAATTCCATTTGCCACCTCATGGCCCAGCTCTGCAACCTATCTATGTCCCTCTGCAAACTGTAACATCCATCCTCGCTGTCTACAACTCCCCCAACTTTGGTATCGTCAGCAAATTTACTAATCCAACCCTCTACACCCTCATCTAGGTCATTTATAAAAATGACAAACAGCAGTGGCCCTAAAACAGATCCTTGAGGTATACCACTTGTAACTGCACTCCAGGTTGAATATTTCCCATTAACCACCACCCTCTATCAGCTAGCCAATTCTTAATCCAAACTGCGAAATCACCTTCAATCCCATGCATCTGCACTTTCTGCAGTAGCCTACCATGGGGAACCTTATCAAACGCTTTGCTAAAATCCATATACACTACATCAACTGCCTTACCCTTATCTACCTCTTTGGTCACCTCCTCAAAAAACTCTAAGGTTTGTGAGGCACAACCTACCCTTCACAAAACCGTGCTGACTATCCCTAATCAATTTATTTCTCTCTAGATGCTTATAAATCCTATCCCTTATAATTCCTTCCAAGACTTTGCCCACAACAGAAGTCAGGCTCACCGGTCTATAATTTCCAGGATGGTCCCTACTCCCCTTTTTGAACAAAGGGACAACATTTGCCATCCTCCAGTCTTCCGGCACTCTACCTGTAGCCAACGACGACATGAAGATCAAAGCCAAAGGCTCTGCAATCTCCTCTCTAGCCTCCCAGAGAATCCTAAGGTAAATCCCATCTGGCCCAGGGGACTTATCAATTTTCATACCCTCAAGATTCGCTAACACCTCCTCCTTACGAACCTCAATCCTGCCCAGTCTACAACCTGGTATCGCAGTATTCTCCCCGACAACATTGTCTTTCTCCTGCTTGAATACTGACGAAAAATACTCATTCAGTGTCTCTCCTATCTCCTCAGGCTCCACGCACAACTTCCCACTGCTATCTCTGACTGGCCCTAATCTTGCCTAACCAATCTTTTATTATTTATATACCTGTAAAAAGCTTTAGGATTCTCCTTAATCCTATCCGCCAAAGTCTTCTCGTGTCCTCTTCTAGCTCTTCTCAACTCCCTCTTTAGCTCCTTCCTGGCTAATTTATAGCTCTCCAGTACCCTAACTGAGCCTTCACGTGTCATCATTATATAAGCTTCCTTCTTCTTCTTCACCAGAGATTCAGTTTCCCTAGTACACCATGGTTCCCTCACTCGACCTCTTCCTCCCTGCCTGGCAGGTACGTATTCATTAAGGACATGCAGAAGCTGTTCCTTAAATATTCTCCACATTTCAGATGTCCCCAGCCCCTGCAATTTCCTGCTCCACCCTATGCATCCTAAATCTCTCCTAATAGCCTCATAATTACCTTCCCCCAGCTATAACTACTGTTATTTGGTACGTGCCCATCCCTTTCCATCACTAAGGTAAACGTAACCGAATTGTGGTCACTATCACCAAAGTGCTCACCCACCTCCAAGTCTAACACCTGGTCTGGTTCATTACCCAGTACCAAATCCAATATAACCTCACGTCTTGTTGGCCTATCTACATACTGAGTCATGAAGCCCTCCTGAAATAGTAATTTGAGAGTCACCTCCTTGAACTGCTGCAATCCATTTGGTGCCAGGTGCACCATCAGTGTTAGGAAGGACATCCAGGATCACGGTCCCATGACAGTGAAGGAGCAGCAATGAAGTTTTACGTCACTATGTTGTGTGGCTTGGAGGGGAGACAGCAGATGTGGTGTCGTATGTGTCTGTTGCCTTTGTTCTCCTATGTGTTAGAGGCCTCAGATTTGGAGAGTACTGTCCAGGGAGCCTTACTGTGTTACTGTAGTGCACCTTGTAGATGGTATACACTGCTACTACTTTTCATCGGTGGGGGAGGGAGATGAATGTTAAAGGTGATAGTTACAGTGCCAATTAGGTGGGCTGCTTTATCCTGGCTGATGTTGAGCTTCTTGAATGTTGTTGGAACTGCACTCATCCAGGCAAGTGGGGAGTATTCCATCACATTCCTGACTTGTGCATTGTAGATGGTGAACAGACTTTAGGGAGTCATTAAGTAAAGTGCTTCTGCAGAATTCCCAGCCTTTGACCTGCTTGTGTAACTGCAGTATTTATTTGGCTCATTCAGTTCAGTTCCAGGCCAGCAATAGCCCCCAGGATGTTGATAGTGAGAATTCAGTGATGATAATTCCATTGAATGTTGTAGGGAGATGGTTGGATTCCCTCTTGTTGGAGATGGTCATTGCCTGATTTTTGTGTGGTATGAATGTTATTTGTCACTTGTCAGCCCAAGCCTGGATATTGTCCAGATTTTACTGCATTTGGACACTGATTGCTTCAGTATCTGAAGGGTCACAAATGGTGCTGAACATTCTGCAAACATTCCACCTCTGACTATGATTTTTCTGAATAAATCCCAATGTTCTGAATAACAGTCCAAGTCAAGCTTGGGATTATCTAGTTAATCTTGCTCAACAAATAACTAAAATGACTAATCAAATGGATAGGTATGTGGATAGCATTGGAATAGTTTAGGATAGAGGATCATAAAATTGGTTCCATTGGTCGGCGCAATATCAAGGGCCGTAGGGCCTGTACTGCGCTTCTATGTTCTATAAATAGTACACTTTCAAGTCATTAAACAAATCTTCAGCTAGCATCAGACACCTTTAGACATAAGGGAAGTTATGTTGCATCTGTATAAGATGCTGATGAGGCTACACCTGGAGTACTGTACAATTTTGGTCTTACTTGAGAAAAGATATACTGGCAGTGGAAGGGCTGCAGAGGAGATTCACTAGGTTGATTCTGGAGTTGAGAGGGTTGGCTTCTGAGGAGAGACTGAGTAGACTGGGACTATACTCATTGGAACTTAGAAGAGTGAGGGGAGATCTTATAGACAAATTATGAAGGCAATAGATAAGATAGAAGCAGGGATATTGTTTCCATTGACGGGTGAAACGAGAGCTAAGGCGCGTAATCTCAAAATAAGAGGAAGCAGATTTAAGACCGAGTTGAGGAAGAACTCCTTCACCCAAAGGGTTGTGAATCTGTGGAATTCCCTGCCCAATAAAGCAGTTGAGGCTACCTCATTGAATGTTTTTAAGGCAAGGATAGATAAATTTTTGAATAGTAAAGGAATTAAGGATTATGGTGAGCAGGTGGGTAAGTGGAGCTGAGTCTACAAAAAGATCAGCCATGACTTTATTGAATGGCGGAGCAGGATCAAGGGGCCAGATGGCCTACTTCTGCTCCTAGTTGTCTTGTTGATCTGTTGTCTTACCTCAAGTTTCACTAATTTCTTTTTGCACCCACAGAATGAACTCTGCTAATGTGGACTATGAAGATGCCTGTCTGATTGTCCGATACTTGGCCTCTATGAGGCCGTTTGCACAGAGCTTTGATATTTATTTGACACAGGTGAGTGATGGCTATATACCATTTGTTTTGAAAGGAATTTAATCAATACCTGTCTGGAAAGGTTTTGAGACATTAAGCACCGTACACAAATTAGATTCATTTAATTGAGTTTTGTTAGAGAGGCAAATGTTGGCAAGTCAAAATTCAAGTTTATAATGTGTGGTCTTTGGAAGAAGTAGGTTTTGTGTTGGATGGCCTTTTCTTCCTAACTGTCCATTGTTGCATTACAGACCGAGCTAATGTCGTATATAGAAAAGTTCTAATCTGTTTAGTTTATAATTCAAAATATCCGTTTGGTTTAATGAATTCAGAAATTTCAGATGAAACATTGAATTGAAGCTTTGTCAACTTTCCAAGGATATGTAAAAGAATCTAGACTCAGAAGGAGGTGGTGGGAATTCTTTTGGTATCCAATTCTGAACACCACATTTTAGGAAAGCTTAAAGAGAGAATAGGAAATAATCACTACAATGAAACTGGAGATAAAGGGCTTCAATATGTTGAGAAGCAGCGGAGGAATGGTGTTATCGATGGACTAGTCATCTAGAGGCTCAGGATAATCCTCTGGAGATCCAGGTTTGAATCTCACTATGGTAGGTGGTGGAGTTTGGAGGGGGATGCCAGAAGGTGAATTATCAGGCCTCGGCTAATAAAGGCATGTGTCCCATATGCTGCCTTGACCATCTTATCTACCTGTCTTGCTGCCTTGGGGATCTTTGACTCTGCACCCCAAGATCTCTGTGTACTTCCTAGCATCCTACCACTCATTGTGTATTCTCCTACCTTGTTAGTCCTCCCAAAATGCATCATCTCACATTTTTCAGGGTTAAATTCCATTGACTGCTGTCCATCTGCTGATCTGTCCACTAGCCCATCCATATCATCCTGTGACCCTAATCCTCCTTGCTATTTACCACATCACCAATTTTCATGTCACCTGCAGACTCTGGCACCTCTCCCATGTAAGAAGTCTTAGTCCTCAGGTGAGGAGAAGGAACAGCAATCTGAAAGCCAGTGGCGTTTACTACCAAATAAACTTGTTGAACTTTAACCTGGTGTTATGAAACTTCTTACTGTGTTTACCTCAGTCCAACGCCGGCATCTACACATCATGACCTCTCCTGTGGCCAGAAAGGATTTTGAACGCTCTCATTGGTGCACTTTAAAAATTCCACCACTCTAAATCTTTCACACTTTATCTATCCCAATTATTATACAATTTATAGTGCAAAATGAAGTCTTTTGGCCCATTGTTGTGGGCAAAGTATTGGAAAGAATTATTAGGGATAGGATTTATAGTTATTTAGAGAGAAATGAATTGATTGGGGATAGTCAGCATGGTTTTGTGAAGGGAAGGTCGTGCCTTACTAACCTTATTGAGTTTTTTGAAAAAGTGACCAAAGAGGTGGATGGGGGTAAGGCGGTTGATGTGGTGTATATGGACTTTAGTAAGGCGTTCGATAAGGTGGCCATGGAAAGCTTCTGCAGAAAATGCAGATGTATGGGATTGAGGGTGATTTAGCTAATTGGATTAGGAATTGGCTAGCAGATAGAAGACAGAGGGTGGTGGTTGATGGGAGATATTCATCGTGGAGTTCGGTTACTAGTGGTGTACCTCAGGAATCTGTTTTGGGGCCCCTGCTGTTTGTAATTTTTATAAATGATCTGGATGAGGGTATTGAAGGATGGATTAGTAAATTTGCGGATGACACCAAAGTCGGAGGAGGGGTAGATAGTGAAGAGGGGTATTATAGTTTGCAGAGAGACTTGGACAAGTTGCAGAGCTGGGCCGAGAGGTGGCAAATGGAGTTTAATGCAGAAAAGTGTGAGGTAATTCACTTTGGCAGGAACGACAAATGTGTAGAGCATAGGGCTAATGGTAGGACTCTTAATAGTGTTGATGAACAGAGGGATTTTGGTGTATATATGCATAGATCCCTGAAAGTTGGCAATCAAGTCGACAAGGTTGTTAAGAAGGCATACGGAGTCTTGGCTTTTATTGGTAGGGGGATTAAATTTCGAAGCCACAACGTCATGTTGCAACTGTACAAAACTCTGGTGCGACCGCACTTGGAGTATTGTGTACAGTTCTGGTCCCCACGTTATAAGAAAGATGTGGAGGCATTGGAGAGGGTGCAGAGGAGGTTTACCAGGATGTTGCCTGGTATGGAAGGCAGGTCTTATGAGGAGAGGCTGAGGGATTTGAGGTTGTTTTCATTATAAAGAAGGCGGCTAAGAGGAGATCTTATTGAAACATTCAAGATGATCAGAGGTTTAGAGAGGATGGACAGTGATAGCCTTTTTCCTCGGATGGAGAAAGCTAGCATGAGGGGGCATGGCTTTAAATTAAGGGGTAGTAGTTATAGGATGGACGTCAGAGGTAGGTTCTTTACCCAGAAGGTGGTAAGGGTATGGAATGCCCTGCCTGCTGCAGTTGTAGATGCGCCAAGTTTGGGGGCGTTTAAGAGGTCCATGGATAGGTTTATGGATGAAAAGGGAATGGTTTAGGTTAGAGGGTCATTGCTTTTTCTTAATTGGTCGGCACAACATCGAGGGCCGATGGGCCTGTTCTGCGCTGTAATGTTCTATGTTCTATTGAGCCTGCACCAACAACAACCCGTCTAGGTCCAGTCCCCATCAACCACATATTTACTCTCTTAATCCTGCTGATAGTAAGGGTTAATTAGCATGGCCAGTCAACCTAATCTGCACATTTTTGGAGTGTGGAAGGAAACTGGAACAAATGGAGGAAACCTACACAAACATAGGGAGAACGTGCAAAGTCCACACACAAACCTGAAGTTGGAATTGAACCTGGGTCCCTGGCACTGAGGTAGCAGTGCTAACCACTGTGCCCTTGTGCTGCCCATCAGTTGAAATCCCCTACTATTATTAGTCTATTATTTTTATAGCTCTGAGATTTAACTACGTATCTACTCTTTTACTTTCTCTGGCTCTGCGCGCAGTCTGCTCTTCCTCATGCTGTTTTATCCTCCCAGCTGCACTCCTCCTTGCTCTTTCTCACTCTCTTTCCTATTCCTACCTCTGCTGTAATTAGTTAGACTGGCCTGAGAGGCTGAATGTTTTGTGCAGTATGATTCAGTGACTTGTTAAGATTACTTTGGAACTGAATCACAAAAACTTAATAGGAGGAATCCTAATTAGAAGTTACGGGGAAAATAGAAACAAACTTTGAGGCATTCAGAGATTATTGGAGATACCATGATGGACTTTGAGGGAAATGCATAGAATAAGTTACCAACAAAAACATTTTGGAACAAATATATACTGGGATCAATCATAAAGTCCCTACAGCGCAGAAGGAGGCTATATGGTCTATCGAGCCTGCACTGACATAAGGTGTTCAGTAAGGTACCTCACAAAAAGTTGCTGCAGAAGGTTAGGGTACACGGAGTTGGGGGTTAGGTGTTAGCATAGATTGAGGATTGGTTATCTAACAGGAAGCAGAGAGTTGGAATAAATGGGTGCTTTTCTGGTTGACAGTTGGTGACGAGTGGAATGCCACAAGGATCGGTGCTGGAGCCTCAACTGTTTACCATTTACATAGACGATTTGGAAAAGGGAGCTGAGTGTGGGTAGCAAAATTTGTTGATGACACGAAAATGAGTAGAAAAGCGAATTGCGTGGAGGCGCAAAAAGTCTGCAGAGAGATCTGGATAGGCTGAGTGAGTGGGTGAGGACCCGGCAGATGGAGTATCACATTAGCAAATGTGAGGTTATCCACTTTGGTAGAAATAATAGTAGGCGAGACCTCGGGTCCTTTTGCACGAATTACAAAAACCCAGTCTGCGGGCGCAGCAGGTGATCAAGAAGGTGAATGGAATGTTGGCCTTTATAGCGAGGGGGATAGAATATAAAAGCAGGGAGGTCTTGCTGCAACTATACAAGGCACTGGTGAGACTGCAACTGGAATACTGTGTGCAGTTTTGGTCCCCGTATTTGCCAAAGATATATTAGCCTTGGAGGGAATACAGAAAAGGTTCATTAGGCTGATACCGGAGATGCAGAGGATAGTTTATGAAGAGAGATTGAATAGACTGGATCTGTATTCATTAGAGTTTAGAAGGCTGAGGAGGGATCTTATAGAGACTTAAAAGATAATGAAGGGGTTAGATAAGGTAGAGATGGAGAGATTCTTCTTGCTTGAAAAGGATCTGAGGGACAAGATTTACGAGCATTTGGAGAAGTTTAGGTTGATTAGAAATAGTCAACATGGTTTTGTAAAAGGCAGGTCGTGCCTTACGAGCTTAATTGAGTTCTTCGAAAATGTGACTGAACACATTGACGAAGGAAGAGCAGTGGACGTGGTGTACATGGACTTCAGCAAGGCATTTGACAAGGTCCCACATGCAAGACTTCTTGAGAAGGTGAGAGGCCATGGGATCCAAGGGGCTTTGGCCTTGTGGATCCAGAACTGGCTTGCCTGCAGAAGGCAGAGGGTGGTTGTGGATGGCTCTTTTTCTGCATGGAGGTCGGTCACCAGTGGAGTGCCCCAGGGATCTGTTCTAGGACCCTTGCTGTTTGTCATTTTCATAAATGACCTGGATGAGGAAGTGGAGGGATGGGTGAGTAAGTTCGCCGATGACACGAAGGTCGGTGGTGTTGTGGATGGTCTGGAGGGATGTCAGAAGTTGCAGCATGACATCGACAGGATGCAAGACTGGGCGGAGAAGTGGCAGATGGACTTCAACGCGGATAAATGTGTTGTGGTCCATTTTGGCAGATCCAACAGGATGAATGAGTACACTATCAAAGGTAGGAGTCTTAGCTGTGTGGAAGAGCAGAGGGATCTTGGGGTCCGGGTCCATAAGACTCTCAAATCGGCCTGCCAGGTGGAGGATGTGGTTAAGAAAGCTTACAGTGTACTGGCCTTCATTCATCGAGGGATTGAGTTCAGGAGTCAGGAGGTAATGCTGCAGCTTTATAGGACCCTTGTCAGACCACACTTGGAGTACTGTGTGCAGTTCTGGTCGCCTCACTATAGGAAGGACGTGGAAGCTATTGAAAGGGTGCAGAGGAGATTTACAAGGATGTTGCCTGGATTGGGAGGCATGCCTTATGAAGACAGGTTGA
Organism: Sphyrna mokarran; assembly: GCA_024679065.1. Taxonomy (NCBI): domain Eukaryota; kingdom Metazoa; phylum Chordata; class Chondrichthyes; order Carcharhiniformes; family Carcharhinidae; genus Sphyrna; species Sphyrna mokarran. The sequence goes on from JAGIQG010000006.1 coordinate 1,530,217, forward strand.
GGGAGCTGGGACTGTTCTCCCTGGAGAGACGAAGGTTGAGAGGCGACCTGATAGAGGTTTACAAGATGTTGAGAGGATTAGATAGGGTGGACTCTCAGAGACTATTTCCCAGGGCTGATATGGTCGCGACGAGAGGGCACAGATTTAAGGTGCAGGGAAGCAAGTACAGAGGGGATGCTAGGGGAAAGTTTTTCACTCAGAGGGTGGTGAGTGAATGGAATCGGCTGCCGTCGGTGGTGGTCGAGGCGAACTCGCTGGGGTCTTTTAAAAGACTTCTGGATGAGTATATGGGATCCAATGGGATTGGGGGTTATAGATAGGTCTATGGCTGGGTAGGTTTTTGATGTGTTCGGCACAACTTGTGGGCCGAAGGGCCTGTTTGTGCTGTAGTGTTCTATGTTCTATGATAGCACAACTAGAGGGCATAGCCTCAAAATAAGAGAGGGGTGCAGTTTAGAACGGAGTTAAGGAGGAACTTCTTCATTGAAAAGGTGGTGAATCTCTGGAATTCTCTCCCACTGAAGTGGTGGAGGCTATCTGGATGAATATATTTAAGTCACAGATTTCTGATAGACAAGAGATTTAAGGGTAATGGGGAAAAAGTGGGAAAGTGAAACTGATCCACTTCAGATCAGTCATGTTATTGAATGGCAGGGCAGGTTCGAAGGGCTGGATGGCCTACCCCTATTTCTTATGTTCTTATGACATCAATCCCACCCAGGAGTCTCCCAGCAACTCACTCCATGTACCTACCCTGTTGATTCCCTGACACTCAGGATATTTAGCATGACCCATAAGCCTCCAATAGGAGGCTTATGTCAGGATGAGGCTTGAAGGCTCAGTTAGTGCACTGGATAGCTATAGATTAGCCAGGAGGGAGCTAAAGAGTGAGTTGAGAAGAGCTAAAAGAGGACACGAGAAGACTTTGGGTGATAGGATCGAGGAGAATCCTAAAGCTTTCTTTAGATATGTTAAGAATAGAAGATTGGTTAGGGCAAGATTAGGGCCAGTCAGAGACAGTAGTGGGAAGTTATGCGTGGAGCTTGAAGAGATTGGAGAGGCGCTGAACAAATATTTCTCTTCGGTATTCACGCAGGGAGATGTAAATGTAGTTGTGGAGAACACTGGGCTACAGGGTTGTAAACTGGAAAGTATTGAAGTAGATAAGGAGGAGGTGCTAGATATTCTTGAGGATTTGAAAACAGATAAGTCCCCTGGGCCGGACAGGATTTACCCTAGGATTCTCTGGGAGGCAAGAGAGGTGATTGCAGAGCCTCTGGCTCTGATCTTCAGGTCGTCGTTGGTTACGGGTATAGTGCTGGAAGACTGAAGGATAGCGAATGTGGTCCCATTGTTCAAGAAGGGGAAGAGAGACCTTCCAGGGAATTATAGGCCAGTGAGTCTTACTTCTGTTGTGGGCAAAGTATTGGAGAGAATTATTAGGGATAGGATTTATAGTTATTTAGAGAGAAATGAATTGATTGGGGATAGTCAGCATGGTTTTGTGAAGGGTAGGTCGTGCCTTACTAACCTTATTGAGTTTTTTGAAAAAGTGACCAAAGAGGTGGATGGGGCTAAGGCAGTTGATGTGGTATATATGGACTTTAGTAAGGCATTCGATAAGGTGGCCCATGGAAAGCTTCTGCAGAAAATGCAGACGTATGGGATTGAGGGTGATTTAGCTAATTGGATTAGGAATTGGCTAGCTGATAGAAGACAGAGGGTGGTGGTGGATGGAAATTATTCATCGTGGAGTTCGGTTACAAGTGGTGTACCTCAGAGATCTGTTTTGGGGCCCCTGCTGTTTGTAATTTTTATAAATGATCTAGATGAGGGTATAGAAGGATGGATTAGTAAATTTGCGGATGACACCAAAGTCGGAGAATTGGTAGATAGTGAAGAGGGGTATTATAGTTTGCAGAGAGACTTGGACAAGTTGCAGAGCTGGGCCGAGAGGTGGCAAATGGAGTTCAATGCAGAAAAGTGTGAGGTAATTCACTTTGGCAGGAACAACAAATGTGTAGAGTATAGGGCTAATGGTAGGACTCTTAATAGTGTTGATGAACAGAGGGATCTTGGTATATATGTGCATAGATCCCTGAAAGTTGGCAATCAAGTCATAGAACATAGAACATTACAGCACAGAACAGGCCCTTCGGCCTTCGATGTTGCGCCGACCAATATAAAAAGCAATGTCCCTCCAAACTAAACCATTCCCTTCTCTTCCATATACTTATCAACTAACCTCTTAAACGTCACCAAACTTGGCGCATCTACAACAGCTGCAGGCAGGGCATTCCACTCCCTAATCACTCTTTGAGTAAAGAACCTACCTCTGATATCCGTCCTATAACTCATACCCCTTAATTTAAAGCTGTGTCCCCTCGTGCTAGCTTTCTCCATCCTAGGAAAAAGGCTATCACTGTCCACCCTATCTAAACCTCTAATCATCTTATATGTTTCGATTAGGTCCCCTCTTAGCCGCCTCCTTTCTAACGAAAACAACCTCAAATCCCTCAGCCTCTCCTCATAAGACCTGCCCTCCATACCAGGCAACATCCTGGTAAACCTCCTCTGTACCCTCTCCAATGCCTCCACATCTTTCTTATAATGTGGGGACCAGAACTGCACACAATACTCCAAGTGCGGCCGCACTAGAGTTTTGTACAGTTGCAACATGAACTGTCGATAAGGTTGTTAAGAAGGCATACCGAGTCTTGGCTTTTATTGGTAGGGGGATTGAATTTCGAAGTCGCAACGTCATATTGCAACTGTCCAAAACCCTGGTGCGACCGCATTTGGAGTATTGTGTACAGTTCTGGTCCCCACATTATAAAAAAAGATGTGGAGGCTTTGGAGAGGGTGCAGAGGAGGTTTACCAGGATGTTGCCTGGTATGGAAGGCAGGTCTTATGAGGAGAGGCTGAGGGATTTGAGGTTGTTTTCGTTAGAAAGAAGGCAGCTAAGAGGAGACCTTATTGAAACATATAAGATGATTAGAGGTTTAGATAGGGTGGACAGTGATAGCCTTTTTCCTCAGATGGAGAAAGCTAGCACGAGGGGACATAGCTTTAAATTAAGGGGTGGTAGTTATAGGACAGATGTCAGAGGTAGGTTCTTTACCCAGAGGGTGGTAAGGGTATGGAATGCCCTGCCTGCAGCAGTTGTAGATACGCCAAGTTTGGGGGCGTTTAAGAGGTCCGTGGATAGCTTTATGGATGAAAAGGGAGTGGTTTAGGTTAGAGGGTCATTGCTTTTTCTTAATTGGTTGGCGCAACATTGAAGGCCAAAGGGTGTGTTCTGCGCTGTAATGTTGTATTTAATCCACCAAACCTGCACATCTTTGGACTGTGGCTGGAAACCAGAGCACCGGAGGAAACCCATGCAGCCATGTGGAGAATGTGCAAACTCCACACAGTGGCCTAAGAGTCCGGGTCCTTGATGCTGTGAAGCCACAGTGATAACCACTGAGGCAATAGAGAAGAAGTTTTCAGTATCTGGTGGGGCAATACAGTTCTGATCTACAAAAAAGTGGCAGAAATTGAAAGAAATTCTTCTGTATTCTCAAATCATTGATGCTATGTATTGGATATGATGATTTACAGATTCTACGTGTACTAGGAGAGAGTGCGATTGCTGTACGAACAAAGGCCATGAAGTGTCTATCCGAGGTAGTTGCTGTGGATCCCAGCATTCTTGCAAGGGTAAAGATTTATTTTCCTTGTACAAAAATTTCCACTGTATAGTTGTGTTCACTGAAAACATCTTCCAGAAATTGGGATGAATCTCCAGTTCATTTCATTTTAAATCTCCAGTGTAAATTCAAACAAACATTCCAATGCACCATCTCAAAAACCCAAAAATACTTGCTGAAATTAAGCACCAGCAACTTTCTGTGTATGAGACCTTTAATGGAAAAAAACATTGCAAAGTGCTTCACAGGCACGTTATAAAGCATCATTTGTCACCAATCTATGTAAGGCAGTCAGAGAAGTGTTTTTACAAGTGAGTGTCTTAAAAGCAATAATGGAGAAAATTCTAGAACTTAGGGCCCAAAGCAGAAGGCAGAACACCCACTGGAGAATGCTGAGGCAGTCAGAATTAGATGAAGACAATCTCTTGAAGATTGTGAGCAAGGGGGAGATTGTAGAGATAGGGTTTACCTAAATGGAGTAATACAATCAAGGGAATGTTTAATTGGGATTTAATTTAAGGCAGTTCACACAAGAGTGCTGTGTGACTGGGAATTAGAACATAGAACATAGAACAATACAGCACAGAACAGGCCCTTCGGCCTTCGATGTTGTGCCGACCAAAATAAAAAGCAATGCCCCTCCTAACTAAACCATTCCCTTCTCATCCATATACTTATCAACTAACCTCTTAAACGCCACCAAACTTGGCGCATCTACAACAGCTGCAGGCAGGGCATTCCACTCCCTAATCACTCTTTGAGTAAAGAACCTACCTCTGATATCCGTCCTATAACTCATACCCCTTAATTTAAAGCTGTGTCCCCTCGTGCTAGCTTTCTCCATCCTAGGAAAAAGCTATCACTGTCCACCCTATCTAAACCTCTAATCATCTTATATGCTTCAATAAGATCCCCTCTTAGCCGCCTCCTTTCTAACGAAAACAACCTCAAATCCTTCAACCTCTCTTCATAGGACCTGCCCTCCATACCAGGCAACATCCTGGTAAACCTCCTCTGTACCCTCTCCAATGCCTCCACATCTTTCTTATAATGTGGCGACCAGAACTGCACACAATACTCCAAGTGCGGCCGCACTAGAGTTTTGTACAGCTGCAACATGATGCTGCGGCTCCTAAATTCAATCCCCCTACCAATAAAAGCTAAGACTCCATAAGCCTTCTTAACAACTCTATCCACTTGACTGCCTACTTTCAGGGATCTATTGACACATACACCAAGATCCTTCTGTTCCTCAACACTATTAAGAGCCCTACCATTAGCCCTATACTCTACACATTTATTGTTCCTGCCAAAGTGCATTACCTCACACTTTTCCACATTAAACTCCATTTGCCACCTCTCGGCCCAGCTCTGCAACTTGTCCAAGTCACTCTGTAAACTAAAACACCCCTCTTCACTATCTACCACACACCAACTTTAGTATCATCTGCAAATTTACTGATCCATCCCTCAATACCCTCATCCAGATCATTTATAAAAATTACAAACAGCAGGGGCCCCAAAACAGACCCCTGAGGCACACCACTTGTCACCGAACTCCACGATGAATATCTCCCATCAACCACCACCCTCTGTCTTCTATCTGCCAGCCAATTTCTAATCCAATTAGCTAAATCACCCTCTATTCCACACATCTGCATTTTCTTTAGAAGTCTTCCATGGGCCACCTTATCAAAAGCCTTACTAAAGTCCATATATACTACATCAACCGCCTTACCCCCATCCACCTCTCTGGTCACTTTCTCAAAAAACTCAATGAGGTTAGTAAGGCATGACCTACCCTTCACGAAACCATGCTGACTATCCCCAATCAATTCATTTCTCTCTAAATAACTATAAATCCTATCCCTAATAATTCTCTCCAATACCTTGCCCACAACAGAAGTAAGACTCACTGGCCTATAATTCCCTGGAAGGTCTCTCTTCCCCTTCTTAAACAATGGGACCACATTCGCTATCCTCCAGTCCTCCGGAACCACACCCGTAACCAACGAGGACCTGAAGATCAGAGCCAGAGGCTCTGCAATCTCCTCTCTTGCCTCCCAGAGAATCCTAGGGTAAATCCCGTCCGGCCCAGGGGACTTATCCAACTTCAAACCCTCGAGAATTTCTAGCACATCCTCCCTATCTACTACAATACTTCCCAATTTGCAACCCTGTACCTCAGTGCTCTCCATAGCTACATTTCCAGCACTCTGCGTGAATACCGAAGAGAAATATTTATTCAGTGCCTCACCAATCTCTTCAGGCTCCACGCACAACTTCCCACTGCTGTCTATGACTGGCCCTAATCTTGCCCTAACCAATCTTCTATTCTTAACATATCGAAAGAAAGCTTTAGGATTCTCCTTAATCCTATCAGCCAACATCTTCTCGTGTCCCCTCTTAGCTCTCCTCAATTCACTTTTTACCTCCTTCCTGGCTAATCTATAGCTATCCATTGCACTAACTGAGCCTTCAAGCCTCATCCTGACATAAGCCTCCTTTTTCTTCTTAACCAGCAAATCAACTTTTTTCGTACACCAAGGCTCTCTTACTCGACCATTTCCTCCCTGCCTGACAGGGACATACTTATCAAGGACTCGCAGCAGCTGCTCCTTGAATAAGCACCACATTCCAGATGTTCCCAGTCCCTGTAGTTTCCTAGTCCAATCTATGCACCCTAATTCTCTCCTGATGGCCTCATAATTACCCTTCCCCCAGCTATAACTACTGCCCCCAGCTTCATGCCTATCCCTATCCATCACTAAGGTGAACGTAACCGAATTGTGGTCACTATCACCAAAATGTTCACTAACTTCCAAGCCTAACACCTGGTCTGGCTCATTGCCCAGCACCAAATCCAATGTAGCCTCACCTCTAGTTGGCCTATCTACATACTGAGTCAAAAAACCTTCCTGCACACTCTGTACGAAAACTGATCCCTCTAACGAGCTAGAGCTATAGCTATTCCAATCAATATTAGCAAAGTTGATGTGAGTAAGGGCAGGGCATAAGATCATAAACAGAAATATGCCATTTGACTCCTTGAACTTACTCCATTCTGCAATAAGATCATGCTTGATTTGATTGTGGCCTTAAGTCCATTTTCCTAATTGTATCCCATCTCCCTTGCTAATCAAAAATTTCTCTAACTTGTCCTTGAATGTATTCAAAGACCCAGCCTTCACTTCTTTCTGGGGCAAAGAATTCCAAAAGCTTAATGACCTTCTGTCAGAAGAATTTCCTCCTCCGCTCCAACTTAATTGGGAGACTTCTTATTTTGAAACTGTGTCCCAGTTCTAGATTCACTCATGGGAGAAAACATCTTTCCTCACGTGACTAGCCCTTCATCCCAAGAATCAGCTACTGAGCTGTCTCTGAATGTTTCCAACAAAGTATATCCTTAAGTAAGGAGACTTAACTGTACACAGTACTCTCGGTGCAGTTCACCAATGCTCTATATAGTTGAAGCAAAATTTCATACTTTTACATTCCATCCTCTTTGTAATAAGAACCACAATTCTATTTGTCTTCCTAATTATTGCTGTACCTGCATGTTAGCTTTTCGTGATTAATGTACAAACTCAGCCAGATCCCACTGTTCTGCAACATTCTGCAGTCCTTCTCTATTTAAATAACATGCTGCTTTTCAATTCCTGCCAAAGTGGACAGTCTCACATTTTATAATATTCTTCTCCATCTGCAAAATTTTTGCCCACTCTGTAAACCTGTCTATCTCCCTTTGTCTCCTCAACTGCATCTATCTTTGTATCATCAGCAGATTTGACTATAATGCAGTCAGGCCCTTCATCCAAGGAATTAATTTAGTTTGTAAATAGTTGAGCCAATCATTGATCCCCTGGCAATCCACTAATTACAGTTTACTAACTTTCAACTGACCCATTTACTCCAAGCTTGTTTTCTGTTAATTAACCAATCTTCTCTTTAGGTGAATATACCCCCACCCCCACCCCCGAAAAATGGACTCTTCATGTGGGATAATTCACTAATTCTGCTGGCACCCGTTCAGCCCTGTGCTATTACCCCACTTAATGACCATTTCTTGGCATTTTTCCCATGGCAAATGTTGTCTAATTGACCTATGATTGCCCATTTTCCACCTTTCTTGAATAGGGCTGTCACATTTCTGGTTTTCCAATCTGCAGGGATCCTTGCAGAATCTAGAGAACTTTGGAAGATTACAACAAATGCATTCACTGTCTCTGCAGCCACTTCCTTTAAGACCCTTAAATGCAAGCTGTCATGATTAGGGGACATGTCACCCTTTAATTCTGTAATAATTTTCCCATTAGTTTTCCTCCTATTTTTTCTTTAGAACATAGAACATTACAGTGCAGAACAGGCCCTTCGGCTTTCGATGTTGCGCCAACCAATTAGGAAAAAGCAATGACCCTCTAACCTAAACCATTACCTTTTCGACCATAAACTTATCTACTAACCTTAAACGCCACCAAACTTGGCGCATCTACAACTGCAGCAGGCAGGGCATTCCATACCGTTACCATCCTCTGGGTAAACAACCTACCTCTGACATCTGTCCTATAACTACCACCCCTTAATTTAAAGCTATGTCCCCTCATGCTAGCTTTCTCCATCCTAGGAAAAAGGGTGGACAGTGATAGCCTATCTAAACCTCTAATCATCTTATATGTTTCAATAAGGTCTCCTCTTAGCCGCCTTCTTTCTAACGAAAACAACCTCAAATCCCTCAGCCTCTCCTCATAAGACCTGCCCTCCATACCAGGCAACATCCTGGTAAACCTCCTCTGTACCCTCTCCAATGCCTCCACATCTTTCTTATAATGTGGGGACCAGAACTGTACACAATACTCCAAGTGCGGCCGCACTAGAGTTTTGTACAGTTGCAACATGACGTTGCGGCTCCGAAATTCAATCCCCCTACCAATAAAAGCTAAGACTCCGTATGCCTTCTTAACCTTATTGACTTGATTGCTAACTTTCAGGGATCTGTGCACACATACACCAAGATCCCTCTGTTCTTCAACACTATTAAGAGTCCTACCATTAGCCCTATACTCTACACATTTGTTGTTCCTGCCAAAGTGAATTACCTCACACTTTTCCGCATTGAACTCCATTTGCCACCTCTCGGCCCAGCTCTGCAACTTGTCCAAGTCTCTCTGCAAACTATAACACCCCTCTTCACTATCTATCACTTCTCCGACTTTGGTGTCATCCGTAAATTTACTAATCCGTCCTTCGATACCCTCATCTAGATCATTTATAAAAATTACAAACAGCAGGGGCCCCAAAAGGTCTCTTCAGGTCTTATGAAGAGAGGCTGAGGGATTTGAGGTTGTTTTCATTAGAAAGAAGGCGGCTAAGAGGAGACCTTATTGAAACATATAAGATGATTAGAAGTTTAGATAGGGTGGACAGTGATAGCCTTTTTCCTAGGATGGAGAAAGCTAGCACGAGGGGACATAGCTTTAAATTAAGGGGTGGTGGTTTTAGGACAGATGTCAGAGGTAGGTTCTTTACCCAGAGGGTGGTAAGGGTATGGAATGCCTTGCCTGCGTCACTTGTAGATGCGCCAAGTTTGGTGGCATTTAAGAGGTTAGTAGATAAGCTTATGGATGAAAAGGGAATGGTTTAGGTTAGAGGGTCACTGCTTGTTCCTAATTGGTCGGCACAACATCGAGGGCCGAAGAGCCTGTTCTGCGCAGTAATGTTCTATGTTCTAAAACAGATCCCTGAAGTACACCACTTGTAACTGAACTCCACGATGAATAACTTCCGTCAACCATCACCCTCTGTCTTCTATCAGCTAGCCAATTCCTCATCCAATTAGCTAAATCACCCTCAATCCCATACATCTGCATTTTCTGCAGAAGCCTTCCATGGTGAACCTTATTGAACGCCTTACTAAAGTCCATATACACCACATCAACTGCCTTACCCCCATCCACCTCTTTGGTCACTTTTTCAAAAAACTCAATAAGGTTAGTAAGGCCCGACCTACCCTTCACAAAACCATGCTGACTATCCCCAATCAATTCATTTCTCTCTAAATAACTATAAATCCTATCCCTAATAATTCTTTCCAATACTTTGCCCACAACAGAAGTAAGACTCACCGGCCTATAATTCCCAGGAAAGTCTCTATTCCCCTTCTTGTACAATGGGACCACATTCACTATCCTCCAGTCTTCCGGCACTATACCCGTAACCAACGACGACCTGAAGATCAGAGCCAGAGGCTCTGCAATCGCCTCTCTTGCCTCCCAGAGAATCCTAGGGTAAATCCCGTCCGGCCCAGGGGACTTATCTAACTTCAAACCCTCAAGAATATCTAGCACATCCTCCTTATCTACTTCAATACTTTCCAGTTTGCAACCCTGTATCCCAGTGTTCTCCACAACTACATTTACATCTCCCTGCGTGAATACCGAAGAGAAATATTTGTTCAGTGCCTCTCCAATCTCTTCAGGCTCCACGCACAACTTCCTACTGCTGTCTCTGACTGGCCCTAATCTTGCCCTAACCAAGCTTTCTATTAACATATCTAAAGAAAGCTTTAGGATTCTCCTTGATCCTATCAGCCAAAGTCTTTATAGAAAGGGGTATAGAGTACAAGAGCTGGCCTTTAATGTTGCAGTTGTATAAAACGCTCGTTAGACCTCATTTGGAATACTGCGTCCAGTTCTGGTCGCCTTACTACCGGAAGGACGTGGAGACTCTGGAAAGCGTGCAGAGGAGGTTTACCAGGATGCTGCCTGGTATGGAAGGTCTGAGTTACGAGGAGAGAACATAGAACATAGAACGTTACAGCACAGAACAGGCCCTTCGGCCTTCGATGTTGTGCCGACCAAAATAAAAAGCAATGCCCCTCCAAACTAAACCATTCCCTTCTCTTCCATATACTTATCAATTAAAATTAATAAAATCAATTAAAAGAGATTAGGCAAATTGGGACTGTTTTCCTTAAAAAGACGTAGACTTAGAGGAGATCTGATAGAGGTGTACAAGATTTTGAAGGGGATAGATAGAGTAAACAGGGCTAAGCTTTTTCCTAGGATGGACTCCAATAGCACGAGGGGTCACGGGCTTAGGGTGAGGGAGGTAAGGTATAATTTGGATGCTAGAGGGAGTTTTTTCACACAGAGGGTGGTGGGGGTATGGAATGCGCTACCAAGTAAAGTGGTGGAGGCAGGTACTCTGGAGATATTTAAGAAATACTTAGATGGGCACATGAACAGAATGGGAATGGAGGGGTATAGAAAACTGATTTAAAATAGGGATCATGAGCCTTGGGAGTCCCTGGGAAGTGTGTAAATAGATGATGATATTGATGTACTTGTTTTTATCCTACAGGTGCTTTGGTCCACCTTGTTGTCTAACGAGGGGCATACACGCAATGGGTCGTGAGAGGGCTGCTCTTGGACCTTTTTCGAGAGTATCCTACTGCTTCTCATCGTTAATGTATGCTTGACCTGGACCATCTGATGGGCAACACGACAGCGCAGTGACTATCGCTGTGCTGTGCAGATACGTGGATTTGGGCCTGTGTCTGTGGGAGTTTGCGCATTCTCCCCGTGCTTGTGAGGGTTTTCTCCGGGAGCTCCAATTTCCTCCCACATCCCAAAGATGTGCTCTTAGGCTAATTGGCAAAACAAATTCTCCCTAAATTGTCTCAAATTTGGTATTTAATCCATAGATCTATAAACACGGACAGGGATCGCGTATAGAAGTGGGAACATCGAGGTGGCGGCGTGGGCTCGTTGGGCCGAAGGGCCTGTTTCCCATGCTGTTTTGTTCTTTGTTCTTTGTCCTTTGTCTTCTCGTGTCCCCTTTTAGCTCTCCTCAACTCACTCTTTAGCTCCCTCCTGTCTAATCTATAGCTATCCAGTGCACTAACTGAGCCTTCAAGCCTCATCCTGACATAAGCCTCCTTTTTCCTTTTAACCAGCGAATTAACTTTTCTAGTTCACCAAGGTTCCCTTACTCAACCATTTCCTCCTTGCCTGACAGGGACATACTTATCAAGGACTCGCAGTAGTTGCGCCTTGAATAAGCTCCACATTTCACATGTTCCCAGTCCCTGTAGTTTCCTAGTCCAACCTATGCATCCTAATTCCCTCCTTATGGCCTCATAATTACCATTCCCCCAGCTATAACTACTGCCCCCAGCTTCATGCCTATCCCTATCCATCACTAAGGTGAACGTAACCGAATTGTGGTCACTATCACCAAAATGTTCACCAACTTCCAAGCCTAACACCTGGTCTGGCTCATTGCCCAGCACCAAATCCAATGTAGCCTCACCTCTAGTTGGCCTATCTACATACTGAGTCAAAAAACCTTCCTGCACACTTTGTACAAAAACTGACCCCTCTAACGAGCTAGAGCTATAGCTATTCCAATCAATATTAGTAAAGTTAAAATCCCCCATAACAATTACCCTATTACTTTCACTCCTGTCCAGGATCGACTTTGCAATCCTTTCCTCTACCTCTCTAGAACTTTTAGGAGGTCTATAAAAGACTCCCAACAGGGTGACCTCTCCTCTCTGTTTCTAATCTCAGCCCATACTACCTCAACAGACAAGTCCTCATCAAACTTCTTTTCTGTCACTGTGATACAGTCTTTGACTAATAATGCCACTCCTCCCCTCCTTCTACCTCCTTCTCTACTCCGACTGGAGCATTTGAACCCCGGAAACTGCAGCAACCATTCTTGTCCCTGCTCTATCCACAACATCGAAGTTCCAGGTACTAATCCAAGCTGCAAGTTCCTCCATTCCTCCACCTTATTGCGAATACTTCTTGCATTAAAATATACGCATTTCAAACCATGCCCTACTCCACCCGTACGCTGCTGTGCTTTACAGTTCTCATCTATGACCCCCCTATTCTCGTCCCTCTTAACATCCAAACTACTCAGGATCCCACCCCCTCTCTTAATCAGTTTAAACCCCCCTGCATAGCCTTTGCAAATTTTCCCCCCAAGATATTGGTTCCCCTCTGGTTCAGTGTAGACCATCTCTCTTGTAGAGGTCCCACCTTCCCCAGAATGAGCCCCAATTGTTCAAGAACCTGAATCCCTTCCTCCTGCACCATCCCCGCAGCCATGAGTTCAAACATTCCCTCTCTCTGTTCTTCTCTAAACTATCTCGTGGCACAGGCAAGAGTCCATAGATAACCACTCTATCTGTTTTGGCCCTAAGCTTCCACCCCAACTCCATAAATTTCTGTTTAATATCCCCTTCCCTTGTCCTCCCTACATCATGTGTCCCTACATGAACTATGACATGGGGCTGACTCCCCTCTCCCTTAAGAATCTTAAAAACCCACTCTGAGACGTCCTGGACCCCGGCCCCTGGGAGGCAACACACCAGCCCTGAGTCCTGTTTATTACTATTTACTCTCCTATCTGTCCCCCTAACTATGGAGTCTTCAATTACCAGGCCCAATCTCTTATTCCCTCTACCCACCTGAGCATTCCCAGCAGGCTCACCCCCACAGACCTGCTCCCTTTGGCTATCTCCAATTGATTCTTCCTCAACTGTAGCCTCCAGGACAGAAAACTTATGTTGGCGCGGAACAGCCCCGGGGGATTGTCTCCCCGATTGCTTCTTACCCCTCTTCCTAATAGTTACCCAAGAATCTCTTTTAGGAGTGACTATCTCTTTGTAACTCCTGTCAATATCCGCCTCAACCTCCCGAATTATCCGGAGTTCCTCTAATTCCAGTTCCTTAACACGATCCTCAAGGAGCTGCAAATGGGCACACTTCCTGCAGGTATAATCAGCAGGAACACTACTGGTGTCCCTCACCTCGTACATACTGCAGGAGGTGCAACGTACTGCCTGCACTGCCATCTCCGATACTTCAATTTCTAGGAGAGAAAAAAAAACTTCCCACATACTTTTATTGTTAGGTTAGAGGAGGGGGGAGGGTGGGATATTCTACCTGTGTAGAGTATCGGGTTTCCTCGCTGTACCAATTTATAGAGTCAGAGAAAAACTACAACTACCGGCATGCCTCCTTATGACGACTTCCGGTTTCGTTAGTTTTCAAAAAAAACGGCAAAAAACTACCACTGCTCGCTACTTTAACCAAAAAGAAAATGTTAAAAATTACTTTAAACTCGAACTTTAGTCATTGTGATTGTTTTATGTTCCATCACCGCTTTTGCCTCTTGCTTTTCTCCTATTTTAGGATGCTTTTTGTGTTTCGACTGCGAAGACAGATACAAAATACTTGTTCAAAGTCTCTGTCAGATTCCTCAGTCTCATCCTTCCTGGGACGAATGCTCACTTTAGTCATTCTTCCTTTTTTATATACTTGAAGTTTTTGCTGTCTGTTTTCTTCTTGTTAGTTTTCTCTAATATAATTTCTCCCTCTTGTTTTAGTCATCCTTTCTTGGTTTCTAAAATTTGAACATAGAACAGTACAGCACAGGGATAGGCCCTTCAGCCCACAATGGTGCGCCGAACATGACACTAAATTAACTATACCTTTCTGTCTGCCCTTCTACATCCTGGTCTACATCCTTCTATTCCTTGCACGTTCATGTGCTTATCTAAAAGCTCCTAAATGCCCCTGTCATATCTGCCTGCAGCACCCTTGGCAGTACATTCCAGATACCTACCACTATGTGTAAAACAAAACTTACCCCTCACGTCTCCTTTGAATTTTCCCCTCACCTTAAATGCACGTATTAGAATTTCAACTTTGAGAAAGAGATTCTGACTGTCACCCTATTTATGTCTCTCGTAATTTTGTAGACTTCTATCAGCCTCTGCTACTCCAGATAATTCATACCCTTGAGAACAAAGAACACGGCACGGGAAACAGGCCCTTCAGCCCAACGAACCTGAGCCGCCATTTTAACGTTCCCACTTCCGCCCATGACCCTTGTCTATGTTTATAGAAACCTGCGTTGGAACCAAATTGGGGAGAAAATTTAGGGACAATTTCGCCAGTCAGCCTAAGAGCACATCTTTGGGATGTGGGAGAAAACCGGAGCACCTGGAGAAAACCCATGCAAGCACAGGGAGAATGTGCAAACTCCCACAGATACCAGCCCAAATCCCTAATCCAGGCAGCATTCTGGTAAACCTCCTCTGCACCTTCTCCAAAGCCTCTACATCCTTCCTGTAATGTGGCGACCATGATGGAATGCAATATTCCAAGTGTGGCTTAACCAAAGTTTTGTAAAGCTGCAACATGATATCCTGGCTTGACCAATAAAGGCAAGCATGCCTTTTGCCATTTAATTACCCTCCGTACTTGTGTGGCCATTTTCAGGAAGCCGTGGACTTGAACCCCAAGATCCCTCTGTACATCAGCGCTGTTTAAGGTCCTGCTATTAACTGTATACTTAACCTTAGCATTTAATTTCCCAAAGTGCAGCCTTTCATACTTACCCAGATTAAACTCCATCTGCCATTTCTTAGCCCATATCTGCAGTTATGGATTTATCACTGTATCCTTTGATAACATTCTACACAATCTATAACTCTACTTATCTTCATGTTGTCTGCAAACTTACTAACCCATCCATCTATGTTTTCATCCAAGTCACTTACGTTTATATATTACAAACAGCAGAGGTCCCAGTGGGATCCCTACAGAGACCACTAGTCACAGACCTCCAGCCAGAAAAGCATCCTTCCACCACTTGCCCCCAACTTCTGTGAGTAAGCCAATTCTGAATCTGAGCAGCCAAGTCACCACGGGTTCCGTGCATCTTAATTTTCTAGATGACCCTACCACGAGGGACCTTGTCGAAATCCTCATTAAAATCCATGCAGACAACGTCCAATGCTCTACCTCATCAATCACCACCATCACCTCAAAAGAAATCAATCAAGTTAGTAAGGCATGAACTGTTCCTACAAAGCCATGCTGACTTTCTCAAATGAGGCCACGCTTTTCCAAATGATTTCTATCCTTTTCTCAATCTTGCAATCTACTAGTACTCTTTGCATTATTGTATATATTTTCTTTCAATTTGGGACGACATAGAGTCTTTGCTGAGAATGCATTAGGTAAACTAAGAGCACATTAGAATCTTCGGGTTTAGGGTAAAGAGTTTCAGATGAATTGCGGCAGGGGCAGAATCAGTTCATGTCATCAAGTTCGTTCTCCATGGCTCCATCTCATCAACCAGAATTAATTTTTAGAGATCATGTTTGAAGATGGCTAACCAATTCAATTCAAGCACAAAAAAATCAATTGCACACATGTATTGTTGGTGCAGGCTTGTGGCTTTGAATTTAACAGTGCTTATGTTCTTGTTGACCAATGTATCTCTGTCCTGTTCATAGGAGATGTTGCTGATGAAACTGAACCACATTGAGCAATCCTGTACAAGGTTCTTGGGCAGTTTTGGAACTTAGTTAGACCTTCCCTTGAAACACTTCTGGCATCCATGTGAACTTTCCCCTTCAATTCGCTTTTAGTGAAAGAATTATTTGCAATGCTCATCAGTCAAGCAGTATGTTCTTCCCATCTTTCGTCAGTTCTCTTGAAAGTGAAGTAGCTCATTGGTTTGCTTGAAGTAAACGGTCCAAATTTCTCAAGCCTACCAGAGAGTTGGAAGGCCAAGTGTTCTGTATGCTTTCACTTTTTCACTTTGCCCCCAGGCAGCTTTTTGTAATTTGCCAAAAGCAAGGCTGTCTTTAGCTATTTTAATGTTGACTTTTTATCAATGTCAACTACTCTGGAAATAAGTATGTCAAATCCTTCAAGTCTTTGACCATTTGAGTGTTACAGATGCTGCTTTTGTGGGGCAGGTTAGTAGATGACTTCAGTCTTTTTGGTGCTGAAGTTATCACATGCAAATGAGAAACAATCCATACTGTGTAGCATTTCTTGTTTTGAACAGGCATTTAAGGAAAATCATCAGTTTTTAAAAAAAAACAAACCATAGCTCATGCACTTTGGGCTTTGGCCTGTAGGTTCTCCCACGTTGATGACTTTCCCTTCTGTGTGTTATCTAATATAGATGCCACTTTAGAAAGTAAGGCAGAGAATATGATGAAGAGGATGGGAGACTTCATATAGTCCTTTTTCGCTCTATTTGTGATTGGAAGGGTGTCGTAAAACCACCAAAAAGACTGAAGTCATCTATCACTGTCCAGCATATAAACAAATATGTATTTATGGACTTTTCTTATCTTAAAGATGAATTTTTTTTTGGACAGCCAAATCTTATCACAATTTTCTAGGCAAAGGAATCTCGCTTACTGAAAGTGGCAATGCAGGTGGAGAAAGTAGTCAAGGAGGCATATGGCTTGCTTGCCTTCATCAGCCAGATATTGAGTTTAAAAATTGGCAAGTCATGTTGCAGCTTTATAGAACCTTAGTTAGGGTACACTTGGAATATAGTGTTCAATTCTGGTCGTCACACCACCAGAAGGATGTGGACGCTTTGGCGAGGATACAGAAAAGATTTACCAGAATGTTGCCTGGTATGGAGGATGTTAGCTATGAGGAGAGATTGGAGAAACTTGGTTTATTCTTACTGCAGCAATAGTGGTTGAGGGGAGATCTGATAGAAGTCTACAAGATTATGAGAGGCATGGACAGAGAGGATAATCAGAAGCTTTTTCCCAGGGTGGAAGAGTCAATTACTAGAGGGCATAGATTTAAGATGCGATGGACAAGGTTTAAAGGAGATGTACTAGGCAGATTTTTTATGCAGAATAGTGGATGCCTGAAACTCTTGTTAGGGGAGGTAGCGGAAGTGGATAGAATAGAACATAAAACATTACAGTGCAGTACAGATCCTTCAGCCCTCGATGTTGCGCTGACCAGTGGAACCAATCTAATGACCCTCTAACCTAAGCTATTTCAATATTATCCATATGTCTATCCAATGACCATTTGAATACCCTTAAAGTTGGTGAGTCCGCTACTGCTGCAGGCAGGGCATTCCATGCCCTTGTTACTCTCTGAGTAAAGAACCTACCTCTGAAATCTGTTCCATATTTATCACCCCTCAATTTAAAGCAGTGTCTGCTCATGTTAGACATCACCATCTGAGGGAAAAGGCTCTCACTGACCACCCTACCTAATCCTCTGATTATCTTGTATGCCTCAATTAAGTCACCTCTTAACCACCTTCTCTCTAACAAAAACAACCTCAAGTCCCTCAGCCTTTCCACATAAGACATTCCCACCATACTAGGCAACATCCTGGTAAACTTCTGCACCCTTTCCAATGCTTCCATATCTTTTTTGTGATGCGGCGACCAGAACTGTATGCAGTACTTCAAGTGCGACCGCACCAGAGTTTTGTACAGCTGCAATTTGATCTCATGGCTGCAAAACTCAGTCCCTCTACCAATGAAAGCTTACATTATGTTAGCTGTGTTACGCCTTCCTAACAACCCTATGAACTTGGGTGCCAACTTTCAGGGATCTATGTACATGTACACCAAGATCTCTCTGCTCATCCACATTACCAAGAGTCTTTCCATTAGTCCAATACTCTGTAATCCTGTTACTCCTTCCAAAGTGAATTATCTCTTACTTTTCTGCATTAAACTCTTATATTTCGGGTCAGAAAGTAGTTTCATTCTACATGCTAGCTCTGGTTTATTTCTCTCATTTCCATTGTATATCATTGAGTTTTTTTTGTGTGCCGCTGAATCTCACAATATAATCATTGTATGTTTCCCTCACAGCTGGACATGCAACGTGGGGTCCATGGGCGTCTGATGGACAATTCCACCAGTGTGCGTGAAGCGGCTGTGGAGTTACTAGGTCGCTTTGTGCTGAGCCGCCCTCAGCTCACTGAGCAGTATTACGACATGTTGATTGAGAGGATACTGGTAGGTTGCTTCCGAGCTATTACAGAAAACCCAACCTGACACACTCGAGAAAGGCAGCTGATATTGCAAGTTAGGGACAGTTTCTCTAAAGTTAACCTTAGCAATGCCAAAAGATAAAAATTGGTCCAGATGCCAGCTCTGGGGCTTCTTGTGGCTGAGAAACACTTGCCAGTAATTATGGTTACAAGGAAAGAATGTAAATACAAATACACTAGTAACACCTGCAAGTTAATTTTTATTAAAGTTTATTTAGTGTCCCAAGTAGGCTTACATTAACACTGCAATGAAGTTACTGTGAAAATTCCCCAGTCACCGCACCCTGTGCCATTTGGGTATACTAAGTGAGAATTTAGTATTGCCAATGCAGCTAATCTGATCTGTCGGCAAAATATTCTGGCTGCTGGCAATATTCAGCAGGGCTGGATTTAATAAAGTTAAAAATGTGATATATTTTGAACAAGTTCCTTTAATACATGATGACTAATCTGTGTGTTTACAGCAGTTGCAGAATTTTTCTTTGCAATAATGTTTGAGCTTCTGAGTTCCTAAGGCAAGTGACTGGGCAGTAGTGTGTGAAGTTCTCTCTTTCTGGGTTGATGGAATAGAACATAGAAAATCTACAGCACAAACAGGCCCTTTGGCCTACAATTTGTGCCGATCATATCTCTATCATATCTTGCCTATAACCCTCAATCCTATTAAATCCCATGTACTCATTCAGAAGTCTTAAAAGACCCTATCAAATTTGCCTCCACCATCACTGGCAGCTGATTCCACTTACCCACCACTTTGAGTGAAAAATTTACCTCTGACATCTCCTCTGTAACTACTCCCCAGTACCCTAAACCTGTGTCCTCTCGTAGCAACCATTTCAGCCCTGGGAAATAGCCTCTGAGAATCCACCTGATCAATATCTCTCAATATCTTGTACACCTCTATCAGATTACCCCTCATCCTTCGTCTCTCTGAGAAAAGACCGAGCTCTCTCAACCTATCTTCATCAGGCCACCCAATCCAGGCAACATTCCTTGTAAATTTCCTCTGCACCTTTTCTATGGCTTCCACATCCTTCCTGTAATGAGGCAACCAGAACTGCGTACAGTACTTCAAGTGGGGTCTAACCAGTGTCTTATAAAGCTGCAGCATTATCTCCCAACTCAATTCCTCAATTGATGAAGGCCAGCACACCGTACACCTTCTTAACTACATCCTCTACCTATAAAGCCAAATTGAGAGTCCTGTGACTTCGGTCCTTCCTCGTGGGCCTAAGGGCCTGTTTGTGCTGTAGTGTTCTATGAATGTTTTCCTGTGGATGAATTTTATTTTCAGTTGAAAGTGATGGTATTGGAACTGATTGCAGGAGCGTGCTCTGTTCCTCAGTCAAAACTCCCCACAGCATGAAACATTGTCAGCAATGCATTATAATACAATGTTGTATCTTATATGGGTAACCTTTGCTGGGAGAATATACGTACATAGGTCAGGTGTATGCTTGAGTTTTCCCAGGACATAGTATATAGTCAGACCTCTATTATTGCCAATGGAATTATAGAATTTAACAGCACAGGAAACCATTCAACCCATCGCCCCTATGCAGGCGCTCTCTCTGTAAGTGCTTTTCGCTTAGCCACATTGCTCTGCCTTTCCCATTTGGTCCATTGTCTCTGTACTAGTATTCTGAAACATTAATTATCAAATTGACCTGAAGACATTTCAGCTAGCTAAGTTTTCAACTTTGGATTCTGGGAAGCCTGTTTCTATTATCAGGCTGTACTAATGCTGAACTGACGTACCATGTTGCTCAGTGGGTTGGAAGCTGAAATATTTGTGACCCAGATCATCTTTTTTCCTTCATTTTGTGGGAGTTGAAGACTAGACTTAATTTTATTAATGGTAGGATTCTGTAACCTTCAAAGAGATGCCAGAGAGGAAACTCTAGAACATAGAACATTACAGCACAGAACAGGCCCTTCGGCCTTCGATGTTGCGCCGACCAATATAAAAAGCAATGCCCCTCCAAACTAAACCATTACCTTCTCTTCCATATACCTATCAACTAACCTCTTAAACGCCACCAAACTTGGCGCATCTACAACTGCTGCAGGCAGGGCATTCCACTCCCGAACCACCCTTTGGGTAAAGAACCTGCCTCTGATATCCGTCCTCTAACTATCACCCCTTAATTTAAAGCTGTGTCCCCTCGTGCTAGCTTTTTCCATCCTAGGAAAAAGGCGATCACTGTCCACCCTATCTAAACCTCTAATCATCTTATATGTTTCGATCAGGTCCCCTCTTAGCCTCCTCCTTTCTAACGAAAACAACCTCAAATCCCTCAGCCTCTCCTCATAAGACCTGCCCTCCATACCAGGCAACATCCTGGTAAAACCTCCTCTGTACCCTCTCCAATGCCTCCACATCTTTCTTATAATGTGGGGACCAGAACTGCACACAATACTCCAAGTGCGGCCGCACTAGAGTTTTGTACAGTTGCAACATGACGTTGCGGCTCCGAAATTCAATCCCCTACCAATAAAAGCTAAGACTCCATATGCCTTCTTAACAACCTTATTGACTTGACTGCCTACTTTCAGGGAACTATGCACAAATACACCAAGATCCCTCTGTTCATGAACACTATTAAGAATCCTACCATTAGCCCTATACTCTACACATTTATTATTCCTGCCAAAGTGCATTACCTCACACTTTTCCACATTAAACTCCATTTGCCACCTCTCGGCACAGCTCTGCAACTTGTCCAAGTCCCTCTGCAAACTATAACACCCCTCTTCACTATCTACCACTCCACCGACTTTAGTGTCATCTGCAAATTTACTAATCCATCCTTCAATAAACCTCATCCAGATCATTTATAAAAATTACAAACAACAGGGGCCCCAAAACAGACCCCTGAGGTACACCACTTGTCACCGAACTCCAAGATGAATATCTCCCATCAACCACCACCCTCTGTCTTCTATCTGCTAGACAATTCCTAACCCAATTAGCTAAATCACCCTCTATCCCATACATCTGCATTTTCTGCAGAAGTCTTCCATGGGCCACCTTATCAAACGCCTTACTGAAGTCCATATATACCACATCAACCGCCTTACCCCCATCCACCTCTTTAGTCACTTTTTCAAAAACTCAATGAGGTTAGTAAGGCACGACCTACCCTTCACAAAACCATGCTGACTATCCCCAATCAATTCATTTCTCTCTAAATAACTATAAATCCTATCCCTAATTATTCTCTCCAATACTTTGCCCACCACAGAAGTAAGACTCACTGTCCTATAATTCCCTGGAAGGTCTCTCTTCCCCTTCTTGAACAACGGGACCACATTCGCTATCCTCCAGTCCTCCGGAACCACACCTGTAACCAACGACGACATGAAGATCAGAGCCAGGGGCTCTGCAATCTCCTCTCTTGCCTCCCAGAGAATCCTAGGGTAAATCCCGTCCGGCCCAGGGGACTTATCCAACTTCAAACCCCCGAGAATATCTAGCACATCCTCCCTATCTACTGTGATACTTTCCAGTTTGCTACCCTGTACCTCAGTGTTCTCCATAACTACATTTACATCACCCTGCGTGAATACCGAAGAGAAATATTTATTCAGTACCTCCCCAATCTCTTCAGGCTCCACGCACAACTTCCCACTGCTGTCTATGACTGGCCCTATCTTGCCCTAACCAATCTTCTATTCTTAACATATCTAAAGAAAGCTTTAGGATTCTCCTTAATCCTATCAGCCAAAGTCTTCTCGTGTCCTCTCTTCGCTCTCCTCAATTCATTCTTTAGCTCCCTCCTGGCTAATCTATAGCTATCCATTGCACTAACCGAGCCTTCAAGCCTCATCCTGACATAAGCCTCCTTTTTCCCTTTTAACCAGCGAATTAACTTTTTTCATACACCAAGGTTCCCTTACTCGACCATTTCCTCCTTGCCTGACAGGGACATACTTATCAAGGAATCGCAGCAGCTGCTCCTTGAATAAGCTCCACATTCCAGATGTTCCCAGTCCCTGTAGTTTCCTAGTCCAATCTATGCACCCTAATTCTCTCCTGATGGCCTCATAATTACCCTTACCCCAGCTATAACTACTGCCCCCAGCTTCATGCCTATCCCTATCCATCACTAAGGTGAACGTAACCGAATTGTGGTCACTATCACCAAAATGTTCACTAACTTCCAAGCCTAACACCTGGTCTGGCTCATTGCCCAGCACCAAATCCAATGTAGCCTCACAGTAGCCTAAGTTCGTTGTGATGAGTATAAGACAAAAAAAAAGGCTTTAGTATGTCTCTCTTCAATATTTAAATGTGTTTAAAATGAGAGAAAAAAATCGCTTTTCCTAATTGGATTAACTAGGAGGATGCCTCTCATCAGGATTTACACTGTGGCCTTGTCAATGCAGACTGCACAAGGCAATATTGCCCTCCAAAACAGACAACGCTGGAAAACCTCAACGGTCTGGTAGCATCTATAAGGAGAGAAAAGAGCTGACATTGAGTCCAGATGACCCTTTGTCAAAGCTTTGTCAAATGTATGTTCCCCTCATTTGGTAAACTTTAAAGGAGTGGCAGGAACAGAATGACCTGAGGGTGCATGTACACAAATCTTTGAATGTAACAGGACAGGTTTAGAAGGCAGGCTCTTTTTTTAAATAGGATCCTTAGCATTAATAATAGACAAAATGTACAAAGATAAAATCATGCTAATAAAAGCAGAAATCTATGGAAGAAAATGACACATTACAGTTTAGGCCCCAACTGGAATATTTTGTTCAATTCTGTGATGCCACACTAAGAAAGATGTCAAGATTTTTGAGAGCAGAGGAAATGTATTCAAATCGTACCAATAATGTGGAACTTCAGTTAAGTGAACAGACTAGCAGAGCTGAGATTGTTCTCAGCTTCAGGTTGATAAGAAATTTGATGGGGGTGTTCAAAACCATGAAGGTTTGATAGAGCCAATAAGGAGAGATTGTTTCCAGTTGCAGAAGGTTTGGTAGTCATGAATTTAAAATAAGAACCAGAAGCAACATAAGAAGTGGGTGTGGGATTCTGAGGGATGGGGAAAGGGCAGAGGCGTAGGATTAATTGAAGAGCTTCAGGGAAGATTTGGGACTTAATAGTTAAAATGATGACCACCTATGCTGCATCATTATAGGAGTTGGTTACAGTGCTAGTGTGAACTATTCCAGAATATGTAGAAAATGGGCTCTATATTATGTTAGATGTTACTGATTTTTAGCAAGCCCTGTACCTGGGAATCTATACAACTTCTTTAAACTTTTCTTGACCTTTTAACAAGTAATCTCTTGCAGGACACCGGTATCAGTGTGAGAAAGAGGGTGATCAAGATTCTGCGTGACATCTGTATTGAACAGCCAACCTTCTCTAAAGTGACTGAGATGTGTGTGCGAATGATTCGCAGGGTCAATGATGAAGAGGGCATTAAGGTAAAGTTACACAACTCCAACCCTCCACAATGGGGGAGGGGGGATTACCATTGACCAGAAACTGAACTACACTAGCCTGATAAATACTGTGGCTAATGAAGAGATCAGAGACTGGAATTCTGTTTAGTAATTTGCCTCCTGACTTCCCAAAACGTGTCCAGGCACAAGTCATCTTTTCAAGGGCAAAATTAAAATGCTGACCTAGCCAGCCATGCCCACATGCTGTGAAATAAATAAAAAAATGCAAAAATGTGCCCAATCTGGTCTGTGAAACTGACATTAGAGTTCTTGCATTTCATTCTTCCTCCTGTACAACATTACTGCACACTCCAAAGGAACAAATTACTTTATTTTAAACAATGTGGTAGATCTTTGACAAGGTCCTACATGGGAGACTGAGAAGGTTGAAAGAGATCGATGTTGCGTGGTGTAGCACGTTTCAATGCTGGTTCCCTTTCTGTTTTTTAATTAAACAATATAGGTGACAATGTGAGAGAATGATTAGCAAGTTTTCAGATGTCACCAAGACTGGTGAAGAAGTTTCTAGGTTGCAAGAAGATGTAGATGCGTTGATCAGATGGGCAAAGCAATGGCAGATAATACTTAAGATGTAAAGATGCCGGCGTTGGATTGGAGTGGTAAGAACTCAGTAAGAATTTAGCAACACCAATTATTAATCCAACCGATTTATTTGATAGTAAAAAAGCGAGCTTTCAACACTCCCGTGTCTTCATCAGGCAAGTGCAGTGTTCTGGTCTGCAATAGCACACATCAGCACAGGTGATCTTTTTTTTACTATCAAATAAATCGGTTGGATTAATAATTGGTGTTGCTAAATTCTTACTGAGATATTTAATCCAGATATGTGCAAAGTGATGCACTTTAGAAGAAAGAAATAAGGTGAGAAATTATTTAATGAATGGTGGGACACAAGCACAGGGGAATAGAGATCTTGGGTTAATTATTCATAATCTCTGAATGTGGCACACAGATGAGTAGGATACTTAAGAAGGCAGATGGAACACTTGCTTTTATCAGTGTGATATAGAGTATAAAAGCAAGGAGGGAATGTTGGAGTCGTATAGAACATAGAACATTACAGCGCAGAACAGGTCCTTCGGCCTTCGATGGGGATAGAGTGTTGGGTTTGCCATGAACGGAGTAATGGGCACAGTTTTGATCACCTCACTGTAGAAAGGATGTGATAGCATTAGAAGGACTACAGAGGAGATTCATCCGGATGGGGCACTTCGGCTATAAAGAGAGACTGGATAGACTTGGATTGTTTTCTCTAGAGCAAAAAAGGCTGAGGGGAGACATGATTGAGGGATATGCACAGGAGATTCACTAAGATGTTTTCTGGGATAAAACATTGGAGTTATGAAGAGAGGTTGGATAGGGTTCGTTTATTTTTGTTGGAGCAGGGAAGACTGAAGGGTAGCCTAGTTGAGATGTACAGGAATGAGGGACATGGACAGAGTGGATAAGAAGTAGTTATTCCCCTTAGTTGAAAGATTAGTCATAAAGGAACATAGGTTCAAAGTGACGGCAGAAATTTTAGCGGGATGTGAGGAAAATCTTTTTTACCCAGTGGCGGTGGTGACTGTCTGGAATGTGCTGTCTGAGGATGGTAGAAGCAGGTTGCCTCATCCTTTAAAAACTACCTGGAAGAGCACTTGGCCATAACATTCAAGGTGATGGGCCAAGTGCTGATAAATGGGATTAGTTGGGAGGTCAGGTGTTTCTTGGCTGCCTCTGCAGATTCAGTGTCCCATATAGCCTCTTCTGCACTGTATCACTCTGAATATTTAATGATGCTTCCATCCAAGTATGCAACAATCACCGAGGAATCCCGCTGCTGTCCATCACAGAAAAAGTCCTTGCAAGAGTCCTGCTAAATCTTTAGCCTAATCTTTAAATTAATTAGAACATTACAGCGCAGTACAGGCCCTTCGGCCCTTGATGTTGTGCCGACCAATGTAATCAATTTTATGACCCTCTATCCTAAACTATTCCAATACTATCCATATGCCTCTCCGCTGCCCATTTGAATGCCCTTAAACTTGACGAGTCCACAACTGCTGCAGGCAGGGCATTCCACACCCTTACTACCCTCTGAGTAAAGAACCCACCTCTAGCATCTGTCTTAAACTACCACCTCTTAATTTAAAGCTATGTCCCCTCGTGCTATCCGTCTCCACGTGAGGAAAAAGGCTCTCACTATCCACCCTATCTAACCCTCTGATCATCTTGTATGTCTCAATTAAGTCACCTCTTAGCCGCCTTCTCTCTAATGAAAGTAACTTCAAGTCCCTTAGCCTTTCCTCATAAGACCTACCCATCATACCAGGCAACATCTTGGTAGACCTCCTCTGCACCCTTTCCAATGCCTCTACATCTTTCTTATAACGTGGCGACCAAAACTGTACACAATTTGTACAGTTGCAACGTCACATCTCGGCTGCGAAATTCAATCCCTCCACCAATAAATGCTAACACACAATACGCCTTCTTAACAATCCTATCAATTTGAGTACCAATTTTCAGAAATCTATGCACCTGTACACCGAGATCTCTCTGCTCATCTACACTACTAAGAATCCTACCATTAGCCCTATATTCTGCACACATATTACTCTTACCAAAGTGAATTCGCCTCACACCTTTCCACATTAAACTCCATTTGCCATTTCTCAGCCCAGCTCTGCAACTTATCTAAGTCCCTCTGCAAACTGTAATGTCCATCCTCACAGTCTACAACTCCTCTGACTTTGGTGTCGTCAGCAAATTTACTAACCCAATGGTTAGTGGGGAGGAGGGTGCAGGGATGGGGGAAATTACAAAATCTAAAGTAAAGGAGAAGGTACACGTGCAGGTGAATGTTGAGGATGTTCCACTAATTAAAGGAATAGGGGACACGAGAGGTTAGTAGCGTTTCTACAAATAAGGTCCAGGTAAAGCTGGTATATAGACACTTTACCTGAATGCACAAAACATTAGGAACAAAGTGAATGAGCTGATGGCGCAAATCAGCACAAATGGGTATGATCTAGTGGCCATTATGGAAGCATGGTTGCAGCATGACCAGGACTGGGAACTTAATATCGAGGAGTATCAGGCCTTTAGGAAGGACAGACAGGAGGAAAAAGGAGTTTGGGTAGCTCTGTTAATAAAGGATTATATCAGGGCACTAGTAAGAGAAGATATAGGGTCCAAAGAGCAAAGCGTGGAATCGTTGTGATTGGAGACTAGGAATAGTAAGGGGAGAAAGGCACTGGTGGGTATGGTTTATAGGCCCCCAGATAACAACTTTGAAATGGGGCGGGTTATAAACAAACAAATAATTGATGCATGCAAAAATGAAATGGTGAAAATTAAGGGGGATTTTAATCTGCATATTGATCGGATGACCTATGTTGGACGTAGTGGACTTGAGGAAGAGTTCTTGGAATGCTGTCGGGATGGTTTCCTTGAACGATATATTATGGAACCTACAAGGGAGCGAGCTATCTTAGATCTGGTACTGTTAAACGTGACAGGTAGAATTAGGGATCTTCTTGTGGGGGATCCTGTTGGGACGAGTGATCATAGTATGGTTGAATTTCTGATGCAGATGGAGGATGAGAAAATAGTGTCCCGAAGCTGTGTCCTCAGTTTGACAGAGGAGAATATGATAAGATGAGAGTGGAATTGGTAAATGTAGATTGGAGGTACAGATTCGTTAGTAGAACGGCCAAGGAACAGTGGAGGATTTTCAAGGAGATCTTTTTTGGTAATCAGCAAAAGTATATTCCGATGGTAAAGAAGGACTGTAGGAGAAGAGATAACCAGCCGTGGTTATCGAAGGAAATAAAGGCTGATAGGATATTGGCTGATAGGATTAAGGAGAATCCTAAAGCCTTCTTTCGATATGTTAAGAATAGAAGATTGGTTAGGGCAAGATTAGGGCCAGTCATAGACAGCAGTGGGAAGTTGTGCGTGGAGCCTGAAGAGATTGGTGAGGCACTGAATAAATATTTCTCTTCGGTATTCACGCAGAGTGCTGGAAATGTAGCTATGGAGAGCACTGAGGTACAGGGTTGCAAATTGGGGAGTATTGTAGTAGATAGGGAGGATGTGTTAGAAATTCTCGAGGGTTTGAAGTTGGATAAGTCCCCTGGGCCGGACGGGATTTACCCTAGGATTCTCTGGGAGGCAAGAGAGGAGATTGCAGAGCCTCTGGCTCTGATCTTCAGGTCCTCGTTGGTTACGGGTGTGGTTCCGGAGGACTGGAGGATGGCGAATGTGGTCCCATTGTTTAAGAAGGGGAAGAGAGACCTTCCTGGGAATTATAGGCCAGTGAGTCTTACTTCTGTGGTGGGCAAGGTATTGGAGAGAATTATTAGGGATAGGATTTATAGTTATTTAGAGAGAAATGAATTGATTGGGGATAGTCAGCATGGTTTCGTGAAGGGTAGGTCATGCCTTACTAACCTCATTGAGTTTTTTGAGAAAGTGACCAGAGAGGTGGATGGGGGTAAGGCGGTTGATGTAGTATATATGGACTTTAGTAAGGCTTTTGATAAGGTGGCCCATGGAAGACTTCTACAGAAAATGCAGATGTGTGGAATAGAGGGTGATTTAGCTAATTGGATTAGGAATTGGCTGGCAGATAGAAGACAGAGGGTGGTGGTTGATGGGAGATATTCATCGTGGAGTTCGGTGACGAGTGGTGTGCCTCAGGGGTCTGTTTTGGGGCCCCTGCTGTTTGTAATTTTTATAAATGATCTGGATGAGGGTATTGAGGGATGGATCAGTAAATTTGCAGATGATACTAAAGTTGGTGGTGTGGTAGATAGTGAAGAGGGGTGTTTTAGTTTACAGAGTGACTTGGACAAGTTGCAGAGCTGGGCCGAGAGGTGGCAAATGGAGTTTAATGTGGAAAAGTGTGAGGTAATGCACTTTGGCAGGAACAATAAATGTGTAGAGTATAGGGCTAATGGTAGGGCTCTTAATAGTGTTGAGGAACAGAAGGATCTTGGTGTATGTGTCAATAGATCCCTGAAAGTAGGCAGTCAAGTGGATAAAGTTGTTAAGAAGGCATATGGAGTCTTAGCTTTTATTGGTAGGGGGATTGAATTTAGGAGCCGCAGCATCATGTTGCAGCTGTACAAAACTCTAGTGCGGCCGCACTTGGAGTATTGTGTGCAGTTCTGGTCGCCACATTATAAGAAAGATGTGGAGGCATTGGAGAGGGTACAGAGGAGGTTTACTAGGATGTTGCCTGGTATGGAGGGCAGGTCCTATGAAGAGAGGTTGAAGGATTTGAGGTTGTTTTCGTTAGAAAGGAGGCGGCTAAGGGGGGATCTTATTGAAGCATATAAGATAATTAGAGGTTGGATAGGGTGGACAGTGATAGCCTTTTTCCTAGGATGGAGAAAGCTAGCACGAGGGGACACAACTTTAAATTAAGGGGTATGAGTTATAGGACGGATATCAGAGGTAGGTTCTTTACTCAAAGAGTGATTAGGGAGTGGAATGCCCTGCCTGCAGCTGTTGTAGATGCGCCAAGTTTGGTGGCGTTTAAGAGGTTAGTTGATAAGTATATGGATGAGAAGGGAATGGTTTAGTTAGGAGGGGCATTGCTTTTT
This sequence comes from Sphyrna mokarran, assembly GCA_024679065.1. Classification (NCBI taxonomy): domain Eukaryota; kingdom Metazoa; phylum Chordata; class Chondrichthyes; order Carcharhiniformes; family Carcharhinidae; genus Sphyrna; species Sphyrna mokarran. The sequence continues at coordinate 1,559,841 of JAGIQG010000006.1, forward strand.
ATTTTGGTCGGCACAACATCGAAGGCCGAAGGGCCTGTTCTGTGCTGTATTGTTCTATGTTCTATGTTCTAAAGGAGAGTATAAAATTAAAAACTGATGCGTCAGAGCAGTAAAAATAGTGGGCATTTAGAAGATTGGGAAGGATTTAAAAAGCAACAAAGAATGACTAAGAAAGCGATAAAGGAAAGAGTATGAAGCTAAACTAGCTCTAAATATAAAAAAGTTTTCACAAATATATAAAGAGGAGGAGACTGGCTAGAGTGAATATTGGACCCTTGGAGGATAAAGGGGGGGGGGTGGTTTGTGGTAGGTAACGAGGAAATGGCTGAGGCTTTGAATAAGTTTTTTGTGTTGGTCTTCATGGAGGAGAACACAAATAGCTTGCCGAACATTAAAGATAGAAGGATGGCAGGAGATGAGGTCCTTAATGCAATTACTGTCACTAGAGAGATAGTGCTTGATAGACTAACGGGACTGAAGGTAGATAAGTCCCTGGGATTGGATGGAATGCATCCCAGGGTTCTGAAAGAAATGGCAGAGGTGATAGAGGATGCCTTAGTTATTATTTATCAAAATTCGCTGGACTCTGGGGAAGTGCCGAAAGATTGGAAAACGGCTAATGTTACATCGCTGTTTAAAAAAAGGTAGCAGACAAAAGGCAGGGAATTATAGGTTAGTTTAATTCTAACCTATAGAATTAAAGTTAGTTTAACTTAGAATTAGGTTAGTTTAACGTCTATAGTTGGAAAAATGCTAGAATCCATCATCAAAGAAGAAATAGCGAGACACCTAGAAAAAAATGGTTTGATCAACAGACGCAGCACAGATTTAGAACATAGAACATAGAACAATACAGCACAGAACAGGCCCTTCGGCCTTCGATGTTGTGCCGACCAAAATAAAAAGCAATGCCCCTCCTAACTAAACCATTCCCTTCTCATCCATATACTTATCAACTAACCTCTTAAACGCCACCAAACTTGGCGCATCTACAACAGCTGCAGGCAGGGCATTCCACTCCCTAATCACTCTTTGAGTAAAGAACCTACCTCTGATATCCGTCCTATAACTCATACCCCTTAATTTAAAGTTGTGTCCCCTCGTGCTAGCAAGGAACTCAACACTTGTCTATATCAAATTGCATCTGCCATGTGCATGCCCAATTCACCAGTCTACTTATACCCTTCTGTAATCTAGTACTACCCTCACAATCATTTGAAAAATTTGAAAATGTGCTCCTTCTATCCAAGTCTGTTCGAGCAATTCCTCCTTTGTGAAGGGGAAGTCGTGTTTAATGAATTCATTGGATTTCTGTGAAGATGTGACTAATGCGGTAGACAGAGGGGAACCGGTGGATATGGTGTTTTTAGATTTCCAGAAGGCGTTTGATATGGTGCCTCGCAAAAGGTTAGGGTGCATGGAGTTGGGGGTAAGGTGTTAGTATGGATAGAGGATTGGTTGTCTAATATAAAGCAGAGTTGGAATCAATGGGTGTTACTCTGGCATTTGGTGACTAGTGGAATGCCCCAGGGATCCTGATTCTTTTGCCAGTTAATTTTAAATTTGTGACTTCTGGTTACCGATTCACTTTGTCACTCCTTGTATCAAAAGCCGTCATTTCAAATAACTCTTAAGTTTCCCCTTAACCTTGGGTCCATTTTGCCCTTAAGCCTTCAAAATAACATAACTTAGATTATATTTCTTTCCATGCTATTTCTCCCATAGTGCGTCACTCAACACTTGTCTATATCAAATTGCATCTGCCATGTGCATGCCCAATTCACCAGTCTACTTATACCCTTCTGTAATCTAGTACTACCCTCACAATCATTTGAAAAATTTGAAAATGTGCTCCTTCTATCCAAGTCTGTTCGAGCAATTCCTCCAATGAGGATAAACATTCATTCTCTACTACTCCTTGACACCCATCCCTTAACCTACACCGATGTTGCTAGAATCCTTTTTCCAAAATCCACATTGCTGTGGATCTGGAGTGACAGTAAGAAGTCTCTCAACACCAGGTTTAAGTCCAACTAGTGTATTTGATAGTAATCCCATAAGCTTTTAGAAACTGTGTTCCTTTGTCAGGTGTTTGGAAGGTTCTGATCAGAGAAAGGCATATATAGACACGCATGGTTTACAGAATAACGATTAGAATGCAAGTCTTTTCAGCTAACCTGCTATTCAAGTCTTATAGGTGCAGACAGTTGAGTGGGAATAGCATTAGCATAGGTTAAAGCGATGTGTATTATGTGTATTCTCTCCAGGCAGGACAGTAAGTGAGAATTTACAAGCTCCAGTCATGGGGGTTACAGTGCGACATGAATTCTAGATCCCGGTTGAGGCTGTCCTCGTGTGCGGAACTTGGCTATCAGTTTCTGCTCAATGACTCTGTGCTGTCGTGTGTTGTGAAGGCCCCCTTGAAGAATGCTTACCCGAAGATCAGAGACTGAATGCCCATGACCGCTGAAGTGTTCACCAACAGGAAGGGAATAGTCTTGCCTGGTGATTGTTGAGTGATACTCATTCGTCCGTTGTCGTAGCTTCTGTGTGGTCTCCCCAATGTACTATGCTTTGGGACATCCTTTCCTGCAACGTATTGGGTAGACAGTGTTGGCCGAGTTGTAAGAGTCTGTGCTCTTTACCTGGTGGATGATCATCTCATATGAGATGATGTCATCCGTGTCAATGATCTGACATGTCTTGCAGAGGTTGCTGTGGCAGGGTTGTGTGGTGTTGTGGTCACTGTTATCCTGAAGGCTGGGCTGTTTGCTGAGAAGAACGGTCTGTTTGAGATTGTGGGGGTGTAGGAATGGCCCTGGCGAGAGAGATGTTCATCAATGATGTGTTGAAGACTCCGGAGAACATATTGTAGCTTCTCCACTCTGGGGAAGTACTGGATGATGAAGGGTACTCTGTCCATCGTGTCCTATATTTGACTTCTGAGGAAGTTGATGCGGTTCTTCAACAATCAGTTCTTCATCCAGACACATGGAACAGCCATGCGGACCAAATTGGCATCTCAGCATGCTATATCCTGCCCTTATGAGGGTATCTTTCAGCATCTGGAGGTGTCTGTCACAATCCTCCTCATCTGAGCAGATTGTGTATACACAACGCTTGTCCGTAGGGGATGGCTTCTTTAACGTGTTCAGGGTGGAAGCTGGATAAGTGGAGCATCGTGAGGTTATCTGTAGGCTTGCAGTATACTGTGGTGCTGAGGTGACTGGAGATGCATGTCGAGGAATGCCACCGATACCAGAGAATAGTCCATGGTGAGTCTGATGGTGGGATGGAACTTGTTGATGTCATCATACAGTTGTTTCAGCAATTGCTCACAGTGAGTGCAAAGGAAGAAAATGTCATTGATGTATCTAATGTATAGCATTGGTTGAAGGTCCTGTGTGATGAAGAAGTCTTGTTCAAGCCTATGCATGAAGATGTTGGCATGTTGAGATGCGAATTTGGTCTCCATGGCTGTTCCACGTGTCTGGATGAAGAACTGATTGTTGAAAGTGAAGACATTGTGGTCCAGGATGAAGCGGATGAGTTGTAAAATTGCATCTGGAAACTGGCAGTTGTCAGTGTTGAGTACTGAGGCAGTTGCAACAATGCCATCGTCGTGATGGATGTTGATGTAGAGTGCCAAGACATCCATTGTGACGAGGAGTGTCCCTGATTCAACTGCTCCATGTGTGCTGAGTTTCTGTAGGAAGTCCATAGTGTCGCAACAAAAGCTGGGGGTTCTTCGTACAATGGGTTTCAGGATGATCTCGACATAGCCAGAGAGGTTCTCGCACAGGGTCCCATTGCCTGATATGATAGGACAGCCAGGAGTGTTCCCCTTGTGTATTTTTGGGAGGCAGTAGAAGTCTCCAATGCAGGGAGTATGTGGGATGAGAGCACGGAGAGTGCTCTGAAGGTCCGGATCAAAATGTGATCAGTGTGTTAAGTTGACAGGAGTGTTCATTGGTCGATTCTGCGGGTAACTACATCCCCATAACCTGGAATTATGCATGGGTCAGACAAGATGAGGATGGCATATTTCCTTCCCTAAATGACATAACAAACAGGATGGATTTTTATTACAATTGATGATAGTTCCATGAACCATTACTAAGATGAGCTTTCATGCTAATTTTTTTAACCAAATCAATTTATTGATTGTTTAAATTCAAATTCTATTAGCTGCTGTGTGAGGTTTTAAACAGGATATTAACCTGAACTCTTACTAGTCAAGGATATTAGGGGTGGCACAGTATCACAGTGGTTAGCAGTGCTGCTTCACAGCCCTAGGGACATGGGTTTGATTCCTGGCTCGGTTCACTGTGAGGAGTTTGCACATTCTCCTCGTGTCTGTGTGGGTTTCCTCAGAATACTCCAGTTTCCTCCCACAGTCCAAAGGTTAATTGGTCATCCTAAAAAAAAATTGCCCCTTAGTGTCTTGAGATGTGTACATTAGAGGGATTACTGGGTAAAATATGTAGAGATATGGGGATAGGACCTGGGTGGGATTTTGTTCAGTGTGGACTTGATGGACCGAAGGGCTTGTTTCTGACTGTAGGGTTTGGTGAATCTGAATTTATTACCAAGTGCCACTGTCCTCCTGAAGCTTCAACATTCTGTTACTTCATAATTTATCTTTAATAAATCAATGTTGGCTGCCCCTTTTATCCCAGATTTCTCCAAGTGAGAATTTTCTTGTCATTTCCAATGATCGTACTTAATTCCGCCCACTGGACTGTTTAGCCTTGAATTGTTTAGTTTATCCTATCTGCTTTTTCAGGATTTTTTAAAATATTTGCAAGCTGCAGATCCTCTCGAATCATCCCAATATCTAAATTTTCCTACATTACCATTTGATCTAGTGGATGAATAGAAGTTTGAGACGTGAGGTGTTCTATTCCCAATGCTGTTCTTGTGTTTGCATTGATTAGATTAACTCCCAAATGGGTGTGATGTAACTTGAATTTGTCCCTCTGCAGAAACTGGTCAATGAAACATTCCAGAAACTCTGGTTCACTCCCACTCCTTCTCACGATGCTGAAGGGATGACGCGGAAAATCCTGAATGTCACAGATGTGGTAAGTAATGTTTTCCCTCCTATCCTATCAAATTTTGACAGCATGCTGACATATGTCTGTAAAACGTGAGGCCTTTAAATACAAATACAGATAATCTTTGGAAATGATCAAAGGGGTTACACTACACCATTCAGCCTCTTGATCATGAATGATCTATTTTTTGGCTACATTTACCTGACATGCCTCCACGTCCACACCTAACACACAATTCTGCCAATCTCAAGTTTTGAAAACTCCAATTGTGCCCTAGCACCAACACACTTTGGGGCAAAAAGTTTCATTTGTCTACAGCTATTTTTGTTCCCAGGAAGACTCATTTCTTGAGAGTGTGCGATGCTCCATCCTTAAATCCGTGAATGTCCACAATCATTTCATTTGCGCTCCAGAAGCACTTGCTATATATTGGTTATCCCATTAAATAAAAAACTAACTAGAGAAATAGTCAAACCAGCCTTGCCATACCTAGTTGAGAATAGTAGAAGGCAAGTAACTTGAAGGAGAAGGAGATTGCATCTATAATCCCATCCTCAGTGGTGGGGAAGCCGGTATTTCCATATAAAAGATTTGCAGCCATTTTCAGCCAGAAGTGCTGAACAGATGATCCGTCTCTATTGTCCAAGGTCTTGTGCATCACTGATAATATCCTTAGGATTGCAATTTTGTTTTTTAGAACATAGAACAAGCATTTAGATGGATACATAGGTATGATGGGCCTAGAGGGGAATGGGCCAAATGTGAGCAATTGGGACTAGCTTAGGGGTTTAAAACAAAAGGGCGGCAGGGATAAGTTAGGCTGAAGGGCCTGTTCCATGCTGTAAACCTCTATGACACTATGACCTCAATAATCAGTTCCATTCACCCCCATGATATCAAGACATGGCTGAAAGCATTGTGAATTTCTGAGTATGGCTATAGGCCCTGAGAGCATTCTGGCAATAGTAAAATATTGAAATGGCTATGGTGCAGAAAGTGGCCATTCAGCACACTGTGTCTGTGCTGGCCAAACACATGAGTAAAATAACATAGAACATTACAGTGCAGTACAGGCCCTTCGGCCCTCAATGTTGTGCCAACCAATGGAACCAATTTATGACCCTCTACCTAAACTATTCCAATACTATCCATATGCCTATCCACTGATCATTTGAACGCTTTAAACTTGACGAGTCCACAACTGACGCAGGCAGGGCATTCCATACTCTTACTTCCCTCTGAGTAAAGAACCCACCTCTAACATTCGTCCTATAACTACTACCTCTTAATTTAAAGCTATATCCCTTCATGTTATCCATCTCTATCCAAGGAAAAAGGCTCTCACTATCCACCCTATCTAACCCTCTGATCATCTTATATGTCTCAATTAAGTCACCTCTTAGCCGCCTTCTCTCTAATGAAAGTAACTTCAAGTCCCTCAGCCTTTCCTCACAAGACCTACCCATCATACCTGGCAACATCCTGGTAAACCTCCTCTGTACCCTTTCCAATGCCTCCACATCTTTCTTATAATGTGGCGACCAAAACTGTACACAATACTCCAAGTGCAGCCGCACCAGAGTTTTGTACAGTTGCAACGTGACATCTCGGCTCCGAAATTCAATCCCTCTACCAATAAATGCTAACACACTACATGCCTTCTTAACAACCCTATCAACTTGAATACCAACTTTCAGGGATCTATGTATCTGTACACCGAGATCCCCCTGCTCATCTACACTACTAAGAGTCCTACCATTAGCCCTATATTCTGCACACATATTATTCTTACCAAAGTGAATCATCTCACACTTTTCCACCTTAAACTCCATTTGCCACTTCTTGGCCCAGCTTTGCAACTTAATCTATGTCCCTCTGCAAACTGTAACATCCATCCTCACTGTCTACTACAACTCCGACTTTGGTGTCGTCAGCAAATTTACTAACCCATCCCTCTACGCTCTCATCCAGGTCATTTATAAAAATAACAAACAACAGTGGCCCCAAAACAGATCCCTGAGGTACACCACTAGTAACTAAACTCCAGGTTGAATATATCTCTGTCTCTGTCTCTGAAGGTGTCCTCACAGGTGGAGAAGGTGATAAAGAAGGCGTATAGTATGTTAGCTTTCATAGAAAAGGGTATAGAATACAAGAGTAGGAGTTTGATGTTGCAGTTGTATAGAACTTTGGTTAGGCCTCACTTGGAATACTGCGCCCAGTTCTGGTCGCCGTACTATCGGAAGGATGTGGAGTCCTTGGAGAGAGTGCAGAGGAGGTTTACCAGGATGCTGCCTGGTATGGAAGGACTGTCTTATGAGGAACGATTAGATAGACTGGGGTTGTTTTCCCTTGAAAGACGTCGGCTTAGAGGGGATCTCATAGAGGTGTATAAGATTATAAGGGGTATAGATAGAGTAAATGGAGGTAAACTTTTTCCACCTTTAGAAATGGATAGGACGAGGGGTCATGGCCATAGGGTGAGGGGGGCTATGTATAAGACGAATATTAGAGGGCAGTTTTTCACACAAAGGGTAGTGGGGGTGTGGAATGCACTGCCGAGTAAGGTGGTGGGAGCAGGCACGCTGGGGCTGTTTAAGGGTCTCTTGGACAGCCACATGAGCGGTATGCAGATAGAGGGATATATTAGGACTGTTTAACTACGGCTTTTTTCCACAGGTAATTCGGTCCATACTTGACCAACATTGAGCGTGCATTCGGCAGGTGGTGCGAGTACAGCTCTTGGATGTTGATTCATGGGTTGCCTGGTACCTCATGTCGTAAATGAGTGCTTTATGTGGACCATCTGAAGGGCACCATGACAGCTCAGAGACTATCGATGTGGCTGTGCAGACACTTGGAATTGGGCCGGTGTCTGCGGGAGTTTGCGCGTTCTCCCCGTGGTTGCGTGGGTTTTCTCCGGGCACTCTGGTTTCCTCCCACAACCCAAAAATTCGCTCTTAGGCTGATTGGGAAACAAATTGTCCCTATAGTGAGAGTCTTCCATATTAGGAATAACCTAAATCTATAATAGGATAATGAAATTGCTACTATATAGTTATGACAGCGGCGCGGGCTCGTTGGGCCAAAGGGCCTGTTTCCCGTGCTGTGTTGCTCTTAAAAAAAAAATCCCATCAACCACCACTCTCTGTCTTCTATCAGCGAGTCAATTCCTAATCCAAATTGCTAAGTCACCCTCAATCCCATGCATCTGCATTTTCTGCAGTAGTCTTCCATGGGGAACCTTATCAAACGCTTTGCTAAAATCCATATACACTACATCAACTGCCTTACCGTTATCCACCTTTTTGGTCAGCTTTTCAAAAAACTCAAAGGTTTGTGAGGCACAACCTTCCCTTCACGAATCCATGTTGACCATCCCTAATCAATTCATTTCTTTCTAAATGACTATAAATCCTATCCCTTATAATTCTTTCCAAAACTTTCCCCACTATAGATGTAAGGCTCACTGGTCTATAATTTGCAGGATGGTCTCTACTCCCCTTCTTAAACAAGGGGACAACATTTGCCATCCTCCAGTAAAGAATCTAGTTGTACGTTTTAATTCCATTTTCCAGCATCTAGTTTATAACCTTGTAGGTTCCAGCAGTTCAGATGCCGATCAAATTATCTTTTAAACTAATTGAGTGTTTTGGCCTCAATCACAAACTTAGGCACTTGATTCCAAATACCCATCACCCTCTGGAAAAGTATTTTCTCATGACCCGTCTAATCTTTACCAATCATCTTAAATTTTTGCCCTAAGTAATTGACCTCTCAGATTGGGAAGCAAATAATTTCTGTTTATCTTGTGTAGGAGCTCATGATTTTGTATACTTCAGTTGGGTTATCCATCAACTGCAAAGGAAAACAACCCCAACCTATTCAATTTTCTTGGTTGCAAGTTTTCAAGCTTTCACAATATTCTTGTGAATTTCATAGAACATTACAGCACAGAACAGGCCCTTCGGCCTTCGATGTTGCGCCGACCAATATAAAAAGCAATACCCCTCCAAACTAAACCATTCCCTTCTCTTCCATATACTTATCAACTAACCTCTTAAACGCCACCAAACTTGGCGCATCTACAACTGCTGCAGGCAGGGCATTCCACTCCCGAACCACCCTTTGGGTAAAGAACCTACCTCTGATATCCGTCCTATAACTATCACCCCTTAATTTAAAGCTGTGTCCCCTCGTGCTAGCTTTCTCCATCCTAGGAAAAAGGCTATCACTGTCCACCCTATCTAAACCTCTAATCATCTTATATGTTTCGATTAGGTCCCCTCTTAGCCGCCTCCTTTCTAACGAAAACAACCTCAAATCCCTCAGCCTCTCTTCATAAGACCTGCCCTCCATACCAGGCAACATCCTGGTAAACCTCCTCTGTACCCTCTCCAATGCCTCCACATCTTTCTTATAATGTGGGGACCAGAACTGCACACAATACTCCAAGTGCGGCCGCACTAGAGTTTTGTACAGTTGCAACATGACGTTGCGGCTCCGAAATTCAATCCCCCTACCAATAAAAGCTAAGACTCCGTATGCCTTCTTAACAACCTTATCGACTTGACTGCCTACTTTCAGGGATCTATGCACATATACACCAAGATCCCTCTGTTCATCAAGACTATTAAGAATCCTACCATTAGCCCTATACTCTACACATTTATTATTCCTGCCATAGTGCATTACCTCACACTTTTCCACATTAAACTCCATTTGCCACCTCTCGGCCCAGCTCTGCAACTTGTCCAAGTCCCTCTGCGAACTATAACACCCCTCTTCAATATCTACCACTCCACCGACTTTAGTGTCATCTGCAAATTTACTAATCCATCCTTCAATACCCTCATCCAGATCATTTATAAAAATTACAAACAGCAGGGGCCCCAAAACAGACCCCTGAGGTACACCACTTGTCACCGAACTCCAAGATGAATATCTCCCATCAACCACCACCCTCTGTCTTCTATCTGCTAGCCAATTCCTAACCCAATTAGCTAAATCACCCTCTATCCCATACATCTGCATTTTCTGCAGAAGTCTTCCATGGGCCACCTTATCAAACGCCTTACTAAAGTCCATATATACCACATCAACCGCCTTACCCCCATCCACCTCTTTAGTCACTTTTTCAAAAAACTCAATGAGGTTAGTAAGGCACGACCTACCCTTCACAAAACCATGCTGACTATCCCCAATCAATTCGTTTCTCTCTAAATAACTATAAATCCTATCCCTAATAATTCTCTCCAATACTTTGCCCACAACAGAAGTAAGACTCACTGGCCTATAATTCCCTGGAAGGTCTCTCTTCCCCTTCTTGAACAATGGGACCACATTCGCTATCCTCCAGTCCTCCGGAACCACACCCGTAACCAACGACGACCTGAAGATCAGAGCCAGAGGCTCTGCAATCTCCTCTCTTGCCTCCCAGAGAATCCTAGGGTAAATCCCGTCCGGCCCAGGGGACTTATCCAACTTCAAACCCTCGAGAATATCTAGCACATCCTCCCTATCTACTTCAATACTTTCCAGTTTGCTACCCTGTACCTCAGTGTTCTCCATAACTACATTTACATCACCCTGCGTGAATACCGAAGAGAAATATTTATTCAGTGCCTCTCCAATCTCTTCAGGCTCCACGCACAACTTCCCACTGCTGTCTATGACTGGACCTAATCTTGCCCTAACCAATCTTCTATTCTTAACATATCTAAAGAAAGCTTTAGGATTCTCCTTGATCCTATCAGCCAAAAGTCTTCTCGTGTCCCCTCTTAGCTCTCCTCAATTCACTCTTTAGCTCCCTCCTGGCTAATCTATAGCTATCCATTGCACTAAACGAGCCTTCAAGCCTCATCCTGACATAAGCCTCCTTTTTCCTTTTAACCAGCAAATCAACTTTCTTCGTACACCAAGGTTCTCTTACTCGACCATTTCCTCCTTGCCTGACAGGGACATACTTATCAAGGACTCGCAGCAGCTGCTCCTTGAATAAGCTCCACATTCCAGATGTTCCCAGTCCCTGTAGTTTCCTAGTCCAATCTATGCACCCTAATTCTCTCTTGATGGCCTTATAATTACCCTTCCCCCAGCTGTAACTACTGCCCCCAGCTTCATGCCTATCCCTATCCATCACTAAGGTGAACGTAACCGAATTGTGGTCACAATTTCCTCTGGACTCTCTTCAGATCAATTATGTCCTTCCTGTAATGAACTGAACACACAATTCCAGCTGTGACCTAACCAGTGTTTTATATAGTTCCATCATTACATCCCTGCTTTTATGTTCAGTATCGCACCCAATAAAGGAAAACTTTCCTGACTATCTTGTCCACCTATCCTGACACCTTCAGGGACCTGCGACATGTACTCCAAGCTCTCTCACTTCCTCAACCCCTCTCAATATTTTCACGTTTATTCGGTATTACCTTGCTCTGTTTGCCTTCAAATGCATTACCTCACATTTTTCTGTCCACTTAACCAAATCAGTGATATCATTCTGGAGTTAACAGCTGTTCTCTTCAACTACATGGACAATTTTTGTGTCATTTGCAGATTTCCCAATCATGCTACCCACATTCAAGGCTAAATCATTAATACTTGCAACAAACAACAAACGTCCCAACACACAGCCCTGTGGAGCATTGCTGAAATTCACTTTCCATTTGCAAGGCCATTCATCATAGAACATAGAACAATACAGCACAAACAGGCCCTTTGGCCCATGAGTTGTGCCGATCACATCTACCAATCCACAGACCTATCTATAACCCCCTATCCTATTCTTTTCCATATACTCATCCAGAAGTCTTTTAAAAGATCCCAGTGAGTTTGCCTCAACAACCTCCGACGGCAGTCGGTTCCATTCACTCACCACCCTCTGAGTGAAAAACCTGCCCCTGACATCTCCTTTGTATTTGCTTCCCTGCACCTTAAATCTGTGTCCATTATCCTTTGTTTCCTGTCACTGAACCAGTTTTGGATCCAACATGTCAGCTTCACTTGTATTCTGTGGGATCTCACTGACCAATCTGCCATGTGAGACCTGGTCAAATGCCTTACAAAATTCTGTGTAGTCAACATCCAGAGTACTATCCTTGCCATCCTCTTTGTTACTTTCTCAAAAAATTGAGATCAAGTTAGTATGACACAGTTTTCCCCAAACAAAAACCATGATGAGTATCTCTGATCGATCCATGCCTTTCTAAGTGACAGTTTTCTTCTTCTTGAATTGATTGCAATAATTCATCCACCAGTGAAGTCAGACTGACAAGCCTATAATTTATTAGTATAAACCCTTCCCTATAGCACTAATAAATCACCCCATGAAAATCTTTGTTACCACTCTTTTGAGATACAATCTGTGTGTACTGATCCCAGTATCCCAAAGATTTAAAGCCCTCCTTAACTACAGCATCTCTCCAGCCACACAGTTTTATCCTCTTGTTTCTGTACTCATTTGCATGTGGTACTGAGAGTAATCTGGAAATTAATACTCTTGAAGTCCTTGCTAATTTCTTGCCTGACTGCTTACGTTCTGACTGCAGGACCACATCCTTCTTTTATTTTTTCTTGAAATGTGGGCACTAGTGGCAAGACCAGCATTTGTTGCCTATCCCTAATTGCCCTGGAAATTAATTTTAGAGGGCTGTTAAAAATCAACCTCATCTCTGTAAATCTGGAGTCACAGGTCAGACTGCTTAAACTAACGAATATCCTTCCCTAACAAACATGAGTAAACTAGATACATTTTCACAGTAATCAACAACAGTCCCATGGTCACTGTCACAGGCTAGATTTTAATTCCAGATTTTATTAATTGCATTGAAATTCCATCAGTTGCTGTGAAAGAATTTCAAGATGTGAGGATGCCTGTGTTGAACTGGGGTGGACACAGAAAGTAGTCTCTCAGCACCTGATTAAAGTCTAACAGGTTTATTTGATAGAATAAGCGCTGCTCCTTCATCAAGTAAGTAGGAGTTCTGGTCAGAAACCAAAGACACAAACTCCGTTTACAAAATAATGGTTGGAATGCGAGTCTTTACAGGTAATCAAGTCTTAAAGGTGCAGACAGTGCAAATGAGGAGAGGGTTAAGCACAGGTTAAAGAGATGTGTATTGTCTCCAGCCAGGACAGTCAGTGAGATTTTGCGCGTCAAGTTGTGGGGATTACAGATAGTGTGACATGAACCCAAGATCCCAGTTGAGGCTCGGAACCTCCTTCGGAGCCTTCAACATGTCATTGATGAAGACAAACATCTTGCCAAGGTTATCCCCACATTCCCACTTATTGCCTTCAAACAACCGCATAACCTCAAACTGACCATTGTCTGCAGCAAGCTACCAGCCTTCAGGAGAACAGTGACCACAATACCACACAACCCTGCCACAGCAACCTCTGCAAGACGTGCTGGTTCATTGACAGAGATGCAATCATCTCATGTGAGAATACCATACATCAGGTACACAGTACATGGACTTGCAACTCGGCCAATATTATCTAGCTGAAACACTTCGGGAAAGGATGTTCCAAGGCATAGTACGTTGGGGAGATCATGCAGATACTACGACAATGAATAGATGGACACTGCTTGACAATCACTAGGCAAGAGTGTTCTCTTCCTTTGTGGAGCCAGAGGAAACTGGCAAGCTATTAAATGAGTACTTTGCTTCTATATTCACCAAAGAGAAAGACTTTGTGGACGATGAGTCTGGGAAAGGTGGTGTATGAGTTATGTTGAGATCAAAAAGGTGGTGGTATTGGGGTCCTTCAAAAACATCAAGGTAAACAAGTCTCCAAAGCCTGATGGGATATACCCCAAAATACTGAGAGAGATAAGGAAGGAAATTGCTGGGGCCTTTAGAGACATCTTGCTATCCTCACTGGCTATAGCAGAGGTCCCAGAGCATTGTAGAACAGCCAATGTTGTTTCTTTGTTTAAGAAAGATAGCAAGAATAATCCAGGTAATTACAAGCCGGTGAGCCTTACATCAATGGTAGGCAGCTTATTGGAGAGGATTCTTCGAGGCAGGATTTGTTCGCACTTGGAAATAAGTGGATATATTATTGAAAGTCAACATAGTTTTGTGAAGGGGAGATGTCTCACAAACTTGATCAAGTTTTTTGAGGAACTAACGAATATGATTGATGAGGTAGGGCAATGGATGTTAGAACATAGAACATTACAGCACAGAACAGGCCCTTCGGCCTTCGATGTTGCGCCGACCAATATAAAAAGCAATGACTCTCCAAACTAAACCATTCCCTTCTCTTCCATATACTTATCAACTAACCTCTTAAACGCCACCAAACTTGGCGCATCTACAACCGCTGCAGGCAGGGCACTCCACTCCCGAACCACCCTTTGGGTAAAGAACCTGCCTCTGATATCTGTCCTATAACTATCACCCCTTAATTTAAAGCTGTGTCCCCTCGTGCTAGCTTTTTCCATCCTAGGAAAAAGGCTATCACTGTCCACCCTATCTAAACCTCTACTCATCTTATATGTTTTGATAAGGTCCCCTCTTAGCCGCCTCCTTTGTAACGAAAACAACCTCAAATCCCTCAGCCTCTCTTCATAAGACCTGCCCTCCATACCAGGCAACATCCTGTAAACCTCCTCTGTACCCTCTCCAATGCCTCCACATCTTTCTTATAATGTGGGGACCAGAACTGCACACAATACTCCAAGTGCGGCCGCACTAGAGTTTTGTACAGTTGCAACATAGAACATAGAACATTACAGCACAGAACAGGCCCTTCGGCCTTCGATGTTGCGCCGACCAATATAAAAAGCAATGCCCCTCCAAACTAAACCATTCCCTCTCTTCCATATACTTATCAACTAACCTCTTAAACGCCACCAAACTTGGCGCATCTACGACAGCTGCAGGCAGGGCATTCCACTCCCTAATCACTCTTTGAGTAAAGAACCTACCTCTGATATCCGTCCTATAACTCATACCCCTTAATTTAAAGTTGTGTCCCCTCGTGCTAGCTTTTTCCATCCTAGGAAAAAGGCTACCACTGTCCACCCTATCCAACCCTCTAATTATCTTATATGTTTCAATAAGATCCCCCCTTAGCCGCCTCCTTTCTAACGAAAACAACCTCAAATCCTTCAACCTCTCTTCATAGGACCTGCCCTCCATACCAGGCAACATCCTGGTACACCTCCTCTGTACCCTCTCCAATGCCTCCACATCTTTCTTATAATGTGGGGACCAGAACTGCACACAATACTCCAATGCGGCCGCACTAGAGTTTTGTACAGTTGCAACATGATGCTGCGGCTCCTAAATTCAATCCCCCTACCAATAAAAGCTAAGACTCCATATGCCTTCTTAACAACTTTATCCACTTGACTGCCTACGTTCAGGGATCTATTGACACATACACCAAGATCCTTCTGTTCCTCAACACTATTAAGAGCCCTACCATTAGCCCTATACTCTACACATTTAGTGTTCCTGCCAAAGTGCATTACCTCACACTTTTCCACATTAAACTCCATTTGCCACCTCTCGGCCCAGCTCTGCAACTTGTCCAAGTCCCTCTGCAAACTATAACACCCCTCTTCACTATCTACCACCCCACCGACTTTAGTGTCATCTGCAATTTTACTAATCCATCCTTCAATACCCTCATCCAGATCATTTATAAAAATTACAAACAGCAGGGGCCCCAAAAACAGACCCCTGAGGTACACCACTTGTCACCGAACTCCAAGATGAATATCTCCCATCAACCACCACCCTCTGTCTTCTATCTGCTAGCCAATTCCTAATCCAATTAGCTAAATCACCCTCTATTCCACACATCTGCATTTTCTGTAGAAGTCTTCCATGGGCCACCTTATCAAACGCCTTACTAAAGTCCATATATACCACATCAACCGCCTTACCCCCATCCACCTCTTTGGTCACCGCCTTACCCCCATCCACCTCTTTGGTCTACATGGACTTCACTAAGACTTTTGACACGGTCCCTCATGGCAGACTGGTGCAGAAGGTGAAGTCACATAGGATCAAAGGTGCACTGGCTAGAGCCATTAAACACTACAGCACAGAAGCAGGCTCTTTGTCCCTTCTTGGCTGTGCTGAACCATTTTTCTGCCTCATCCACTGACCTGCACTTGGACCATATCCCTCCACAGCCCTCTCATCCATGTACCTGTCCAAGTTTTTAAATGTTAAAAGTGAACCCGCATTCACCACTTTATCTGGCAGCTCATTCCACACTCCCACCACTTTGTGTGAAGAAGCTACCCACCCCCAATATTCCCTTTAAACTTTTCCCCCTTTAGCCTTAACCCACACCCTCTAGTTTTTTTCTTCCCTAGCCTCAGTGGAAAAAGCCTGCTTGCATTCACTATCTATACACATCATAATTTTATACACCTCTAACAAATCTCCCCTCATTCTCCTACAGTCCAGGGTATAAAGTTCTAATCTATTCAACCCTCCTCTGTAATTCGGTTTCTCAAATCCAGGCAACATCCTTCTAAACCTTCTTCGCACTCTTTCAATCTTATTAATATCCTTCCTGCAATTAGGTGTCCAGCTCTAAATTTAGCCTTACCATTGTCTTATACATCCTCACCTTAACATTCCAACTCTTGTGCTCAGTACTTTGATGTATAAAGGCCAATGTTCCAAAAGCACTCTTTACGACCCTATCTACCTGAGTGACTTGAGGTTGTTTTTGTTAGAGAGAAGAAGGCTAAGAGGTGATCTAATTGAGGCATACAAGATGATCAGAGGATTAGATAGGGTGGACAGTGAGGATCTTTTCCCTCGGGGGATGGTGATAGTTAACACAAGGGGATGTAGCTTTAAATTGAGGAGTGATAATTATAGGACGGATGTCAGAGGTAGGTTCTTTACTCAGAGGGTAGTAAGGACGTGGAATGCCCTGCCTGCAGCAGTTGTGGACTTGTCAACTTTAAGGGTGTTCAGATGGTCAGCGGATAGGCATGTGGATAACATTGGAATAGTTTAGGTTAGAGAGTCATTGAATTGGTTCCACTGGTCGGCACAACATTGAGGGCCAATGGGCCTGTACTGCGCTGTAATGTTCTATGTTCTACCTGTGATGCCACTTTTAGAGAATTATGCATCTATATTCCCAAATCCCTCTATTATACTACACTCTGCAGTATTCTGCTTTTTACCTTATACGTTCTACCTTGGGTTGTCCTTCCAAAATGCAATTCTTCACACTTGTTTGCTTAAACCTCCATCTGCCATTTTTCAGCTTTTCATTTTTCTAGTTGGTCCAAATCCCCCTGCAAGATTTGAAAACCTTCCTCACTGTCCAATCTTGTATCATCAGCAAATTTGCTGATCCAATTTGCCACGTTATCATCCAGATCATTGATATAGATGACAAAAACGACAACAGACACAGCACACCACCCTGTAGCACACCACCCTGTGACACACCACTAGTCACAGGCCTCCACTCAGAGAAGCAATCCTCCACTACCACTTACTGGCATTTTCCATTTATCAACTTACGACCTCCCCATGTCTTTTCTTTTAAGAAGAAAAAAAAGATATATAAAAGGTTCAGAGAGCTAGGGAATGTTAGGGATCTAGAGGAATATAAGGTGTGTAGAAGGGAACTTAAAAAGGAAATTAGGAGAGCCAGAAGGGGTCATGAGAAGGCCTTGGCAGGTAAGATTAAGGAGAATCCCAAGGCCTTCTACAAATATGTGAAAAGTAAATGAATGAGAAGAGAAGGGGCCTATAAAAGGTGAAGGGGGAAAAGTCTGTGTGAATCCGGAAGAAATGGCAGAGGTGCTTAACGAGTACTTTGCCTCGGTATTCACAGTGGAAAGTGAACTGGGAGATTGCACTGCAGGTTTGAGGCATACGGAAAAGATTGAGTATGTGGATGTTAGGAAAGAGGATGTGTTAGACCTGTTAAATTCTATCAAGATAGACAAGTCGCCAGGACCGGATGGGACATACCCAGGTTATTGTGGGAGATGAGGGAAGTGGTTGCAGAGCCCCTGGTGATGATCTTTGCGTCGTCCATGGAAACGGGAGAGGTTCCGGAGGATTGGAGGATTGCAGATGTGGTTCCTATCTTTAAGAAAGGGAACAAGGATAGTCCAGGAAATTACCGACTGGTGAGTCTGACTTCAGTGGTTGGTAAGCTGATGGAGAGACTTCTGAGGGATAAGATATATGAACATTTGGAGAAGCTTGGACTGATTACAAATAGTCAGCATGGTTTTGTCAAGGGCAGGTCATGCCTCACGAGCCTGGTTGAGTTCTTGGAAAATGTGACTGAACACATTGACGAAGGAAGGGCGGTGGACGTAGTGTACATGGACTTTAGTAAGGCGTTTGATAAGATCCCCCATGCAAGGCTTCTGGAGAAGGTGAGAGGGCATGGGATCCAAGGGGCTTTGGCCTCGTGGATCCAGAACTGGCTTGCCGGCAGAAGGCAGAGAGTGGTTGTGGATGGGTCTTGTTCTGCATGGAGGTCGGTAACCAGTGGAGTGCCCCAGGGATCTGTTCTGGGACCCCTGCTGTTTGTCATTTTCGTAAATGACCTGGATGAGGAAGTGGAGGGATGGGTTAGTAAGTTCGCCGACGATACAAAGATCGGTGGTGTTGTGGATGGTCTGAAGGGATGCTAAAAGTTGCAGCGGGACATAGACAGGATGCAAGACTGGCCGGAGAAGTGGCAGATGGACTTCAAGTGGCAGATAAATGTGTTGTGGTCCATTTTGGCAGATCCAACGGGATGAATGAGTACACTATCAAAGGTAGGAGTCTTAGCTGTGTGGAAGAGCAGAGGGATCTTGGGGTCCGGGTCCATAAGACTCTCCAATCGGCCTCCCAGGTGGAGGATGTGGTTAAGAAAGCTTACGGTGTACTGGCCTTCATTCATCGAGGGATTGAGTTCAGGAGTCAGGAGGTAATGCTGCAGCTTTATAGGACCCTTGTCAGACCACACTTGAGTACTGTGCGCAGTTCTGGTCGCCTCACTATAGGAAGGACGTGGAAGCTATTGAAAGGGTGCAGAGGAGATTTACAAGGATGTTGCCTGGATTGGAGGCATGCCTTATGAAGACAG
Organism: Sphyrna mokarran; assembly: GCA_024679065.1. Lineage (NCBI taxonomy): Eukaryota > Metazoa > Chordata > Chondrichthyes > Carcharhiniformes > Carcharhinidae > Sphyrna > Sphyrna mokarran. The sequence goes on from JAGIQG010000006.1 coordinate 1,578,995, forward strand.
GTTGAGGGAGCTGGGACTGTTCTCCCTGGAGAGACGAAGGTTGAGAGGCGACCTGATAGAGGTTGACAAGATGTTGAGAGGATTAGATAGGGTGGACTCTCAGAGACTATTTCCCAGGGCTGAAATGGTCGCGACGAGAGGGCACAGATTTAAGGTGCAGGGAAGCAAGTACAGAGGAGATGCTAGCGGAAAGTTTTTCACTCAGAGGGTGGTGATTGAATGGAATCGGCTGCCATCGGTGGTGGTCGAGGCGAACTCGCTGAGGTCTTTTAAAAGACTTCTGGATGAGTATATGGGATCCAATGGGATTGGGGGTTATAGATAGGTCTATGTCTGGGTAGGTTTTGATGTGTTCGGCACAACTTGTGGGCCAAAGGGCCTGTTTGTGCTGTAGTGTTCTATGTTCTATTAAGGGTAGGAGTCTTAGCTGTGTTGTAGAACAGAAGGATCTCGGGGTCCAGGTCCATAGGACTCTTAAATCGGCCTCGCAGGTGAAGGAAGTGGTCAAGAAGGCGTACAGTGTACTGGCCTTCATTAATCAACGAATAGAGTTTAGGAGTCGGGAGGTAATGATGCAGCTCTATAAGACTCTTCTCAGACCCCAGTTGGAGTATTGTGCGCAGTTCTGGTCGCCTCGTTATAAGAAGGATGTAGAGGCTATTGAGAGAGTTCAGAGGAGATTTACAAGGATGCTGCCTGGATTGGGAGGCAGGCCTTATGAAGATAGGTTGAGGGAGCTGGACTCTTCTCACTGGAGAGACGTAGGTTGAGAGGCGACCTGATAGAGGTTTATAAAATGTTGAGAGGAATAGATAGGGTGGACTCTCAGAGACTATTTCCCCGAGCTGAAATGGTCACCACGAGAGGACACAGATTTAAGGTGCAGGGAAGCAAATACAAAGGAGATGTCAGGGGTAGGTTTTTCACTCAGAGGGTGGTGAGTGAATGGAACCGACTGCCCTCGGAGGTTGTTGAGGCAAACTCACTGGGGTCTTTTAAAAGACTTCTGGATGAGTATATGGAAAAGAATAGGATAGGGGGTTATAGATAGGTCTGTGGATTGGTAGATGTGATCAGTGCAACTCGTGGGCTGGAGGGCCTGTTTGCGCTGTATTGTTCTATGTATACCTAGCGACTGAATCTTCCTAATAACCACCTATGCGGGACCTTGTCAAGTCCAGGTAGGCAATATCCACTGCCTTCCCTTCATCCACTTTCCTGGTAACCCCCTCGAAAAACTCGAATAGATTGGTTAAACATGACTTACCACGCACAAAGCCATGTTGACTGTCCCTTACTGCAGAAAATACAGATGCTTGGGTCCGAGGTTGTTTAGCAGTTTGGATCAGGTATTGGCTAACTGATAGAAGACAGAGGAGAGGGTGGTGGTTTATGGGAAATATTCTACCTGGATTTCAGTTACAAGTGGTGTGCCTCAGGGATCTGTTTTGGAGCCACTGCTGTTTGTCATTTTTATAAATGACCTAGATAAGGGCGTAGAAGGATGGATTAGTAAATTTGCTGAGAACACCAAAGTCGGAGGAGTTGTAGACAGTGAGGATGGATGTTACAGTTTGCTGAGGGACATAGGCTGCAGAGCTGGGCCGAGAAGTGCAAATGGAGTTTAATGCGGAAAATTGTGAGGTGATTCACTTTGGTAAGAGTAACAGGAGTACAGAATATAGGGCTAATGGAAGGTAGAACTTAGAACACTACAGCACAAACAGGCCCTTCAGCCCACAAGTTGTGCCGATCATATCTATACTTACCAGGCCATAGAACTATCTGTAACTCCCAATCCCATTAACTCCCATGTACTCATCCAGAAGTCTCTTAAAAGACCCCAGCGAGTCCACCTCTACCATCGCTGACGGTAACCGATTCCATTCACTCACCACCCTCTGAGTGAAAAACTTACCTCTAACATCTCCTCTGTACTTGCCCCCCAGCACCTTAAACCTGTGTCCTCTCGTAGCGACCATTCAAGCCCTGGGAAATAGAATGGATTCTCGGAGGCTATCTATTCCTCTCAACATCTTAAAAACCTGTATCAGGTCGCCTCTCAACCTTTGTCTCTCCAGGGAGAAGAGACCTAGTTCTCTCAACCTTTCTTCATAAGGCATGCTGCCCAATCCAGGCAACATCCTTGTAAATCTCCTCTACACCCTCTCAATAGCTTCCACATCCTTCCTATAGTGAGGCGACCAGAACTGCACACAATATTCCAAGAGGGGTCTGACAAGGATCTTATAAAGTTGCAGCATTACCTCCTGACTCCTAAACTCAATCCCTCTATTAATGAAGGCCAGTAGACCATATTGCCTTCTTGACCACATCCTCCAATTGCGGGGCAGATTTAAGAGACCCACGGACCCGAACCCCAAGATCCTTCTGCTCCTCAGCACTGCCAAGACTCCTGCCCTTTCTATTATACTGCTTCATGCCATTCAAGTTGGCAATCAAGTTGATAAGGTTGTTAAGAAGGCATACGGAGTCTTGGCTTTTATTGGTAGGGGGATTGAATTTCAGAGCTGCAACATCATGTTGCAACTGTACAAAACTACGGTGCGGCCGCACTTGTAGTATTGTGTACGGTTCTGGTCGCCGCATTATAAGAAAGATGTGGAGGCATTGGAGAAGGTGCAGAGGAGGTTTACCAGGATGTTGCCTGGTATGGAGGGAAGGTCTTATGAGGAGAGGCTGAGGGATTTGAGGTTGTTTTCATTAGAAAGAAGGTGGCTAAGAGGAGACCTTATTGAGGCATACAAGATGATCAGAGGATTAGAGAGGGTGGACAGTGATGGCCTTTTTTCCTCAGATGGAGAAAGCTAGCACGAGGGGACATAGCTTTAAATTAAGGGGTGGTAGTTATAGGACGGATGTCAGAGGTAGGTTCTTTACCCAGAGGGTGGTAAGGGTATGGAATGCCCTGCCTGCAGCAGTTGTAGATGCGCCAAGTTTGGGGGCATTTAAGTGGTCAGTGGGTAGGTTTATGGATGAAAAGGGAATGGTTTAGGTTAGAGGGTCATTGCTTTTTCTCAATTGGTCGGTGCAACGTAGAGGGCCGAAGGGCCTGTTCTGCACTGTGATGTTCTATTGGTCCTGCCAAAATGGACCACCACACATTTATCCGCGTTGAAGTCCATCTGCCACTAGCTGGGGGAATGGTAATTATAAGGCCATTGAGAGGGAATTAGGGTGCATAGGTTGGCCTAGGAAACTACAGGGACTGGGAACATCTGAAATGTGGAGCTTATTCAAGGAGCAGCTACTGCAAGTCCTTGATAAGTATGTCCCTGTCATGCAAGGAGGAAATGGTCGAGTAAGGGAACCATAGTGTACTAAAAAAGTTAATTCGCTGGTTGAAAGGAAAAAGGAGGCTTATGTCAGGATGAGGCTTGAAGGCTCAGTTAGTGCACTGGATAGCTATAGAATTAGCCAGGAGAGAGTAAAGAGTGAGTTGAGAAGACTAAAAGAGGACATGAGAAGACTTTGGCTGATAGGATCAAGGAGAATACTAAAGCTTTCTTTAGATATGTTAAGAATAGAAGATTGGTTAGGGCAAGATTAGGGCCAGTCAGAGACAGCAGTAGGAAGTTGTGCGTGGAGCCTGAAGAGATTGGAGAGGCACTGAACAAATATTTCTCTTCAGTATTCACGCAGGGAGATGTAAATGTAGTTGCGGAGAACACTGGGATACAGGGTTGCAAACTGGAAAGTGTTGAAGTAGATAAGGAGGATGTGCTAGATATTCTTGAGGGTTTGAAGATAGATAAGTCCCCTGGGCCGGACGGGATTTACCCCAGGATTCTCTGGGAGGCGAGAGAGGCGATTGCAGAGCCTCTGGCTCTGATCTTCAGGTCGTCGTTGGTTACGGGTATAGTGCTGGAAGACTGGAGGATAACAAATGTGGTCCCATTGTTCAAGAAGGGGAATAGAGTCTTTCCTGGGAATTATAGACCGGTCAGTCTTACTTCTGTTGTGGGCAAAGTATTGGAAAGAATTATTAGGGATAGGATTTATAGTTATTTACAGAGAAACGAATTGATTGGGAATAGTCAGCATGGTTTTGTGAAGGGTAGGTCGTGCCTTACTAACCTTATTGAATTTTTTGAAAAAGTGACCCAAGAGGTGGATGGGGGTAAGGCAGTTGATGTGGTATATATGGACTTTAGTAAGGCGTTCGATAAGGTGCCCCATGGAAGGCTTCTGCAGAAAATGCAGATGTATGGGATTGAGGGTGATTTAGCTAATTGGATTTGGAATTGGCTAGCTGATAGAAGACAGAGGGTGGTGGTTGATGGAAATTATTCATCATGGAGTTCGGTTACAAGTGGTGTACCTCAGGGATCTGTTTTTGGGCCCCTGCTGTTTGTAATTTTTATAAATGATCTGAATGAGGGTATTGAAGGATGGATTAGTAAATTTGCGGATGACACCAAAGTCAGAGGAGTGGTAGATAGTGAAGAGGGGTGTTATAGTTTGCAGAGAGACTTGGACAAGTTGCAGAGCTGGGCCGAGAGGTGGCAAATGGATTTAATGTGGAAAAGTGTGAGGTAATTCACTTTGGCAGGAATAACAAATGTGTAGAGTATAGGGCTAATGGTAGGACTCTTAATAGTGTTGATGAACAGAGGGATCTTGGTGTATGTGTGCATAGATCCCTGAAAGTTGGCACTCAAGTCGATAAGGTTGTTAAGAAGGCATACGGAGTCTTAGCTTTTATTGGTAGGGGATTGAATTTCGGAGCCGCGACGTCATGTTGCAACTGTACAAAACTCTAGTGCGGCCGCACTTGGAGTATTGTGTACAGTTCTGGTCCCCGCATTATAAGAAAGGTGTGGAGGCATTGGAGAGGGTACAGAGGAGTTTTACCAGGATGTTGCCTGGTATGGAGGGCAGGTCTTATGAAGAGAGGCTGAGGGATTTGAAGTTGTTTTCATTAGAAAGAAGGCGGCTAAGAGGAGACCTTATTGAAACACATAAGATGATTAGAGGTTTAGATAGGGTGGACAGTGATAGCCTTTTTCTGAGGATGGAGAAAGCTAGCACGAGGGGACACAGCTTTAAATTAAGGGGTGATATTTATAGGACGGATGCCAGAGGTAGATTCTTTACCCAGAGAGTAGTAAGGGTATGGAATGCCCTGCCTGCTGCAGTTGTAGATGCGCCAAGTTTGGTGGCGTTTAAGAGGTTAGTAGATAAGTTTATGGACGAAAAGGGAATGGTTTAGGTTAGAGGGTCATTGCTTTTTCTTAATTGGTCGGCGCAACATCAAAGGCCGAAGGACCTGTTCTGCGCTGAAATGTTCTATGTTCTCCGCCCAGTCTTGCATCTTACCTATGTTCTATGTCTTGCTGCAACTTCAGACATCCCTCCAGACTATCCACAACATCACCAACCTTCGTATCATCGGCGAACTTACTAACCCATCCCTCCACTTCCTCAACCAGGTCATTTATGAAAATGACACAGCAAGGGTCCTAGAACAGATCCCTGGGGCACTCCACTGGTGACTGACCTCCATGCAGAAAAAGACCCATCCACAACTACTCTCTTGTAGTAGGACTCTTGGTAGTGTCGACGAGCAGAGAGATCTCGGTATACATGTGCATAGATCCCTGAAAGTTGGCACCCAGGTTGATAAGGTTGTTAAGAAGGTGTATAGTGTGTTAGCTTTTACTGGGAGAGAGATTGAATTTCGGAGCCATGAGACCATGTTGCAACTGTACAAAACTCTCATGTGGTTGGCACTTGGAGTATTGCGTACAGTTCTGGTTGCCGCATTATAAAAAAGATGCAGAAGCACTGGAAAGAGTGCAGAGAAGGTTTATCAGGATGTTGCCTGGTCTTATGAGGAAAGATTGAGGGACTTAGGTTGTTTTTGTTAGAGGGAAGAAGGTTACTGCGCTGTAATGTTCTATGTTCTAATAAGTTCCTGTCTATCCAAGTATTTGTAGATCCTATCTCTTGGTACTCCTTGAGTCAAAGAGCAACACAGCATGGGAAACAGGCCCTTCGGCCCAACGAGCCCACGCCACCATCATAACTTTATAGTAACAATTCCATTTTCTTATTCTAATTTTAGGTTATTCCTAATATGGTAAAATCTCAATATAGGGTCAATTTGTTTCCCAATCAGCCTAAGAGCGAATTTTTGGGATGTGGGAGGAAACCGGAGCGCCTGGAGATAACCCACGCAACCACGGGGAGAACGCGCAAACTCCCGCAGACACCGGCCCAATTCCAAGTGTCTGCACAGCTACAGCGATAGTCACTGAGCTGTCATGGTGCCCTTCAGATTGTCCAGATAAAGCACTCATTTACGACATGAAGCACCAGGCAACCCATGAATCAACATCCAAGAGCTGTCCTCGCACCACCTGCCGAATGCATGCTCCTTGTTGGTCAAGTTGGACCGAATTACCTGTGGGGAAAAAAAGCCATAGTTAAACAGTCCTACTATATCCCTCTATCTGCAGACCGCTCATGTGGCTGTCCAAGAGACCCTTAAACAACCCTAGCGTGCCTGCTCCCAACACCTTACTCGGCAGTGCATTCCACACCCCCACTACCCTTTGTGTGAAAAACTGCCCTCTAATATTCATCTTATACATAGCCCCCCTCCCCCTAAGGCCATGACCCCTCGTCCTATCCATTTCTGAAGGTGGAAAAAGTTTACCACCATTTATTCTATCTATACCCCTTATAATCTTATACACCTCTATTAGATCCCCTCTAAGCCGACGCCTTTCAAGGGAAAACAACCCCAGTCTATTCAATCGTTCCTCATAAGACAGTCCTTCCGTACCAGGCAGCATCCTGGTAAACCTCCTCTGCACTCTCTCCAAGGACTCCACATCCTTCCGATAGTACGGCGACCAGAACTGGACGCAGTATTCCAATAATTTACTTGTTACTGATGTCAAGCTTATCAGCCCATAATTTCCCAGATTACTTTTTGATCCTTTTTTAAACAACTGAGCAGTGGAAGGGGGTGCTTCTGATTGAAAGTCTGTGACTAGTGGTATTCCTCAGGGATCAGTGCTGGGACCTTTGCTGTTTGTAATATATATTAATGATTTGGAGGGAAATGTAACTGGATTGATTAATAAGTTTGCAGCCAATACAAAGATTGGTGGACTTGTGGATAGCGATGAGGACCATAAGCGGATACAGCAGGATATAGATCGGTTGGAGACTTGGGTGGGGAGATGGCAGGTGGAGTTTAATAAACTAATGTGAGGTAATGCATTTTGGAAGGCATAATACAGATAGGAAATATACAGCTAATGGCAAAACCCTTCGCAGGATTGATAGGCAAAGGGATCTGGGCGTACAAGTACACAGGTCTCTGAAAATAGCGCTGCAAGTGGAGAAGGAAGTCAAGAAGGCATATAGCATGCTTGTCTTCATTGGCCGGGGCATTGAGTTTAAAAATTGGCGAGTCACTTTGACACTTTATAAAACCTTTGTGAAGCCGCACTTAAAATGTAGTGTTCAATTCTTTTCGTTACACTGCCAGAAGGATGTGGAGGTTTTGGAGAGACAAAAAAGATTTACCAGAATGTTGCCTGATATGGAGGGCATTAGCTATGAGGAGTGTTTGGAGAAACTTGGTTTGTTCTCACTGGAACGACGGAGGTTGAGGGAAGACCTGATAGAAGTCTACAAGATTGAGAGGCATGGACAGAGTGAATCACTTATTAGGGGGCACAGGTTTAAGGTGTGAGGGGCAAGTTTTAAAGGATATGTACAAGGCAGATTTTTCACACAGAATGGTAGGTGCCTGGAACTCGCTGCTGGGAGAATAGTGGAAACGGATAGAGTAGGGACATTTAAGTGACATCTTGACAAATACATGAATGAGATGGAAACAGAGGGATATGGTCCCTGGAAGTGTAGGGGGATTTAGTTAAGTCAAGCAGCACGGTCAGTACAGGCCCAAAGGGCCTGTTCCTGTGCTGTAATTTTCTTTGTTCCTGTTGGAGAACAGTTCAGCAGTCATTCAGTCTCTGATCTTCAGGTAAACATTCTCCAAGGTGGCCTTCACAACACACAACAACGCAGAGTCACTGAACAGAAACTGATAGCCAAGTTCCGCACACATGAGGACAGCCTCAACCAGGATCTTGGGTTTATATCACACTAGCCCCCACTACTTGACTGGGCTTGCAGAATCTCTAATTGTCCTGGCTGGAGACAATGCACATCTCTTCACCCTGTGCTTAACCATCTTTCCACTCTACCTTTAAGACTTGATTACCTATAAAGACTCACATTCCAACCATTATTTTGTAAACTGAGTTTGTGTCTTTATATGCTCTGTTTGTGAACAGAACTCCTACTTGCCTGTGAAGAGGCAGCATTCCGAAAGTTAGTGACTTTTGTTACCAAATAAACCTGTTGGACGTTAACCTGATGTTATGAGACTTCTTACTGAGGAATTTCATCCCATTGCCCTGGAGCATTAGCCTGGGCCTCTGGATCACTACTCTAGTCTATTGCCATTATCACTTTGCCACCATCTCCCCCTAAATCATTGGCTGTTTATCTGCACATCCCCAATAGTACTCTGCAGCCATTTGGTGACATCTAGACGGCAGTGATGATTGTATTATAAGATTTAGGTTGGCTATATATGGTAAAAAAGGACAGAGTAAGAATAATGAAATGATACAATGGCATGAGAATAGATCTGGCCCAAATAAATTGATATCACAGATTAGTCTATTGAGTTTCTCCAGTGTTTTTTCTCTGTTGCTATTTCCTCACTTTTAAAAGGTGCCAAAATACTCTCTAATTATGGTATAAAACTTATGTTTTCTACTCTGAGAGGCATTCAATATTTTTGAACCATTTCCCCTGAATCACCCATGCATGAACAAAAAGTTGCTTTGATTGTTTCCCTTTTTATAAACAATGGTGTAGTTTCCCAAACCCTTGGGTTTTTGTGCGATCCATGTGTTGAGATGAATAAACAGAGTCTTTTGAGACTGTATTGAACTTCAATAAAAACAGCCTTTACTCAGAATGCATAAGGGAGAGCAGAACTTGAGGCTATAATTTCAGTTTGCTTCATAGAAACGTAGAGCGGGGGAAGCCATTTGGCCCTTCGAGCCTGTTCTGCCATTCATCACGATCATAGCCGATCATCCAGTTCAAAACCTAATCCTGCTTTTTCCCAATAACCTTTTGACCCCATTCACTCCAAGTGCTATATCCAGCCCCCTCTTGAATACATTCAATGTTTTGGCATCAGCTGATTCCAGTTTTAATGAATTCCACGGGCTTACCACTCTGGTGAAAAAAATGTCTCCTCATCTCCATCCTAAATGGTCTATCCTGTATCTTCAGAAGGCTTTTTGCCCATTCAGAGACATCTTGGACCCTGGCACCAGGGAGGCAACGTACAACTCCTTGATACTAAATCTTCCACTTCCCACTTCTTGCTGGGGTGACTTCCCCCAGAATGCACCAGTGAAGTCCCTCAGCCCCTCAATTGGATGACATATGAAACTTTGGTAATCCGAGTACTGAGTACGTTACAAGGCTTTGAAGTGATTTATACAAATATATGGCAGATGTGGTATAACGTGGATAATCTACAGAAAATGCAGATGTATGGAATAGAGGGTGATTTAGCTAATTGGATTAAGAATTGGCTGGCAGATAGAAGACAGAGGGTGGTGGTTGATGGGAGATATTCATCGTGGAGTTCGGTGACGAGTGGTGTGCCTCAGGGGGCTGTTTTGGGGCCCCTGCTGTTTGTAATTTTTATAAATGATCTGGATGAGGGTATTGAGGGAGGGATCAGTAAATTTGCAGATGACACTAAAGTCGGTGGAGTGGTAGATAGTGAAGAGGGGTGTTATAGTTTGCAGAGAGACTTGGACACGTTGCAGAGCTGGGCCGAGAGGTGGCAAATGGAGTTTAATGTGGAAAAGTGTGAGGTAATGCACTTTGGCAGGAACAATGAATGTGTAGAGTATAGGGCTAATGTAGGGCTCTTAATAGTGTTGAGGAACAGAAGGATCTTGGTGTATGTGTCAATAGATCCCTGAAAGTAGGCAGTCAAGTGGATAAAGTTGTTAAGAAGGCTTATGGAGTCTTAGCTTTTATTGGTAGGGGGATTGAATTTAGGAGCGCAGCATCATGTTGCAGCTGTACAAAACTCTAGTGCGGCCGCACTTGGAGTATTGTGTGCAGTTCTGGTCGCCACATTATAAGAAAGATGTGGAGGCATTGGAGAGGGTACAGAGGAGGTTTACCAGGATGTTGCCTGTTATGGAGGGCAGGTCTGATGAAGAGAGGCTGAGGGATTTGAGGTTGTTTTCGTTAGAAAGGAGGCGGCTAAGAGGGGACCTAATCGAAACATATAAGATGATTAGAGGTTTAGATTGGGTGGACAGTGATAGCCTTTTTCCTAGGATGGAGAAAGCTAGCACGAGGGGACACAGCTTTAAATTAAGTGGTATGAGTTATAGGACGGATATCAGAGGTAGGTTCTTTACTCAAAGAGTGATTAGGGAGTGGAATGCCCTGGCTGCAGCTGTTGTAGATGCACCAAGTTTGGTGGCGTTTAAGAGGTTAATTGATAAGTATATGGAAGAGAAGGGAATGGTTTAGTTTGGAGGGGCATTGCTTTTTATATTGGTCGGCACAACATCGAAGGCCGAAGGGCCTGTTCTGTGCTGTAATGTTCTATGTTCTATGTAAATGTGAAGTTACTCACTTAGACAGAGAAACAGAATAGCAGAGTATTATTTAAATTCTGATAGATTGGGAAGTGTTGACATAAAAAGGGTCTTGGGTGTATTTGTACACCAGCCATTGAAAGCAAGCATGCAATTACAGCAGCAGTTAAGACAGATGGTATGTTTGTCTTCATTGCCAAGATGACTTAAGTACAGAAGCAAGGATGTCTTGCTGCGGCTAAAGGATCTTGGTGAGATGACACCTGGAATGTTGTTGTGGGTTCCTTATCTGAGGAAGAATGTTATTGCCATGGAGGGAGTGCGGCAATGGTTTACCAGACTGACTCCTGGGATGGCAGGACTGGCGTATGAGGAGAGATCGAGTCAACATGACCTGTCATCACTGGAATTTAGAAGAATCAGTGGGGATCTAAGTGAAACATGTAACGTCCTAACAGGGCTTTAGAGACTGGATGCAGGGGTGTTGATCTCTCTGGCTATGGGGTGGTGCAGAACAAGCAGTCACAGTCTCAGGATATGGGGTAGGTAATCTATTTTGGACTGAAATGAGGACAAATTTCTTCATTCAGATGGTGGTGAGCCTGCTGAGCACTACCAGAGAAGGCTGTAGAAGGAACATCACTGCATGTATTGTAAGAAGGAAGTCAATTTTCAGACTCTGAAGGTACCAAAATGTCTGAGGAGAATGTGGGAGTATGGTGCCAACATGGAGGATCAACCACAATGATATTGAATGATGAGACAGCCTCAAGTGGCCAAATGATGTACTCCTGTTCTTATTTTCTCTATTTGCTTTGGTTCAGACGTTGTCAGGAGACAATGACATACAGTAATTGGAAATTTAAAACACTTTCCCCTTGCTTTATAGCTAGGGGGATAGAATATAAAATTTGGGAAGTTCTGTTGCAGCTGTATAGGGTACTGGTAAGGCCGCAGCTGGAGTAGTATGTGCAGTTTTAGTCTCTGCATTTGAGGAAGGATATATTAGCCTTGGAGGGGATGCAGAGAAGGTTCACTAACCTGATACTGGAGATGAGGGCGTTGGATTATGAGGAGAGACTAAATAGGCTAGGTTTGTACTGATTGGAGTTTAGAAGGCTGAGAGGGGATCTTATAGAGACATATAAGATAATGAAGGGGATGGATAAGGTAGAGGTTGAGAGACTCTTCCCGCTTAACAAAGATAGCAGGACTGGAGGGCACAGGCTCAAGATTTTGGGGGGTTGGGGGGGTGCAGTTCAGATCAGAGTTGAGGAGGAATTTCTTCACGCAAAGGGTGGTGAATCTTTGAAATTCTCTGCCTGTTGAAGTGGTGGAGGCTTCCTCACTGAATATATTTAAGTCAAGAGTGGATTGGTTTTTGATTGACAAGGGAATTAAGAATTACAGGGAGAAAGCGGGAAAGTGGTACTGAACCACTGCAGATCAGCCATGATCTTATTGAATGGCGGGGCAGGCTCGAGGGGCAGGATGGTCTACTCCTGCTATTTGTTATGTTCTTCCCTCAAAAGGCAGTGGATGCTGGGAGTCAGTTGGAGATTTCAAAACTGAAATTGATACCATCTTGTTAGATAATAGAACATAGAACAATACAGCACAGAACAGGCCCTTCGGCCTTCGATGTTGTGCCGACCAAAATAAAAAGCAATGCCCCTCCTAACTAACCCATCCCCTTCTCATCCATATACTTATCAACTAACCTCTTAAACGCCACCAAACTTGGCGCATCTACAACATCTGCAGGCAGGGCATTCCACTCCCTAATCACTCTTTGAGTAAAGAACCTACCTCTGATATCCGTCCTATAACTCATACCCCTTAATTTAAAGTTGTGGCCCCTCGTGCTAGCTTTTTCCATCCTAGGAAAAAGGCTATCACTGTCCCCCCTATCCAAACCTCTAATTATCTTATATGTTTCAATAAGATCCCCCCTTAGCCGCCTCCTTCCTAACGAAAACAGCCTCAAATCCTTCAACCTCTCTTCATAGGACCTGCCCTCCATACCAGGCAACATCCTGGTAAACCTCCTCTGTACCCTCTCCATGCCTCCACATCTTTCTTATAATGTGGCGACCAGAACTGCACACAATACTCCAAGTGCGGCCGCACTAGAGTTTTGTAAAGTTGCAACATGATGCTGCGGCTCCTAAATTCAATCCCCCTACCAATAAAAGCTAAGACTCCATATGCCTTCTTAACAACTTATCCACTTGACTGCCTACTTTCAGGGATCTATTGACACATACACCAAGATCCTTCTGTTCCTCAACACTATTAAGAGCCCTACCATTAGCCCTATACTCTACCCATTTATTGTTCCTGCCCAAGTGCATTACCTCACACTTTTCCACATTAAACTCCATTTGCCACCTCTCGGCCCAGCTCTGCAACTTGTCCAAGTCACTCTGTAAACGAAAACACCCCTCTTCACTATCTACCACACCACCAACTTTAGTATCATCTGCAAATTTACTGATCCATCCCTCACTACCCTCATCCATATCATTTATAAAAATTACAAACAGCAGGGGCCCCAAAACAGACCCCTGAGGCACACCACTCGTCACCGAACTCCACGAAGAAAATCTCCCATCAACCACCACCCTCTGTCTTCTATCTGCCAGCCAATTTCTAATCCAATTTGCTAAATCACCCTCTATTCCACACATCTGCATTTTCTGTAGAAGTCTTCCATGGGCCACCTTATCAAAAGCCTTACTAAAGTCCATATATACTACATCAACCGCCTTACCCCCATCCACCTCTCTGGTCACCTTCTCAAAAAACTCAATGAGGTTAGTAAGGCATGACCTACCCTTCACAAAACCAGATAAAGGCCAGATAAATGGAATGTCAATACAGTGCAGCAATAAGCTGATTGTTTCAACAATCTCGAGGGATAAAAGAGCCCACTCATATCTATCTTCCCAAAAAGAATTGAAATGGAGTTTATTGCATTGGTTACATTAACAACGTAATGAAGTTACTGTGGAACTCAGTTGAGGTTGTAGGTTTTGCTTAGCTCCTGATTGCTGCCACTGGAGTAACAGTTTGCTTCTTTGTGACACTACTGTTGACAGCTCTGTTTGATCTACTTTACAGGTTGCTGCATGCAGGGATACTGGGTACGATTGGTTTGAGCAGCTTCTTCAGAATGTAAGTACAATGTGGCTAAGATTCTCATTGCTTAAGAGGATAAGTTAGGGACAGGCTATTTGTATTGCTGCTGGGAATTTAAATGTCTAGTACAGAACTGGGTGGCAACCTATATTGGACGTGGAGTCTGGAGATTACTCATCATAAGCAGGAACAGGACTCATCACAAGTGAAGAAGGATTGGGTGTAGATTGGGGAGCGAGTCAAGAGTCTTAATGGTCTATTAATAGAATAAAACCCCTTGTTGGGTTTAGGGGTGCATGTTGGTAACATGTCTCAAAATAAACATGTCTCAACATGTTTCGTGAAGGGTAGGTCATGCCTTACTAACCTCATTGAGTTTTTTGAGAAAGTGACCAGAGAGGTGGATGGGGGTAAGGCGGTTGATGTATATATGGACTTTAGTAAGGCTTTGATAAGGTGCCCATGGAAGACTTCTCAGAAAATGCAGATGTTGGATAGAGGGTGATTTAGCTAATTGGATTAGAATTGGCTGCAGATAGAAGACAGAGGGTGGTGGTGATGGAGATATTCATCGTGGAGTTCGGTACAGTGGTGTCCTCAGGGGTCTGTTTTGGGCCCTGCTGTTTGTAATTTTTATAAATGATCTGGATGAGGGTATTGAGGATGGATAGTAAATTTGCAGATGACACTAAAGTGGTGGAGTGGTAGATAGTGAAGAGGGGTGTTTAGTTTACAGAGTGACTTGGACAAGTTGCAGAGCTGGCCGAGAGGTGGCAAATGGAGTTTAATGTGGAAAAGTGTGAGGTAATGCACTTTGGCAGGAACAATAAATGTGTAGAGTTAGGGCTAATGGTAGGGCTCTTAATAGTGTTGAGGAACAGAAGGATCTTGGTGTATGTGCATAGATCCCTGAAAGTAGGCAGTCAAGTGGATAAAGTTGTTAAGAAGGCTATGGGTCTTAGCTTTTATTGGTAGGGGATTGAATTTGGAGCCGCAGCATCATGTTGCACTGTACAAAACTCTAGTGCGGCCGCACTTGGAGTATTGTGTGCAGTTCTGGTCGCCACATTATAAGAAAGATGTGGAGGCATTGGAGAGGTACAGAGGAGGTTTACCAGGATGTTGCCTGGTATGGAGGGCAGGTCTATGAAGAGAGGTTGAGGATTTGAGGTTGTTTTGTTAGAAAGGAGGGGCTAAGGGGGATCTTATTGAAGCATATAAGATGATTAGAGGTTTAGATAGGGTGGACAGTGATAGCCTTTTTCTAGGATGGAGAAAGCTAGCACGAGGGGACACAGCTTTAAATTAAGGGGTATAGTTATAGGACGATATCAGAGGTAGGTTCTTTACTCAAAGAGTGATAGGGAGTGGAATGCCCTGCCTGCAGCTGTTGTAGATGCGCCAAGTTTGGTGGCGTTTAAGAGGTTAGTGGATAGGTATATGGATGAGAAGGGAATGGTATAGTTAGGAGGGGCATTGCTTTTTATTTTGGTCGGCACAACATCGAAGGCCGAGGGGCCTGTTCTGTGCTGTATTGTTCTATGTTCTATGTTCTATGTTCTAAAACTTAAAAGCATGGAAATTAAGATCTCGTGCTATCTTTCACCTTATTTGTATTATTTGAATAAACAGTTTACCAAACAGATGCATTAATGTATGAAGTCTTTCATAATTTTGAAACCTAGTTGATTCCTATCAAGAGTTTTTTTTCCCATTGGGCCTTTTCTTGTGTTTAAATTTTATTTATTAGTGTCTTACGTAAGCTTACATTAACACTGTAAATAAGTTACTGTGAAAATTCCCCTCGTCACCACACTCTGATGCCTGTTCTAGTACGTGAAAAATTTAGCATGGCAGTGCACTGAACCAGCACATCTTTCGGACTGTGGAAGGAAACCAGAGAACCTGGAGGAAACCCATGCAGACTCTCGACGAGTCACCCAAGCTAGGGATCAAATCTAGGGCCCTGGCCCTGTGGAAACAGCAATGTTAACCACAGTGCTATCGTACTGCCCTTTTTGCTTGTAATGACTCTTAACATTCTTCCACAAATCGTCATTATCCCTATTGCGTTATTCAAACACGGGTGCCCAATGGTGGCCTAATTGTCCAACTATGGTGAAGCAGGAGAGAGAGGTAACTGTGTTGGAATGTCACGGGAGGGAGGTAAAGAGACTGGGTGTATCAGGGGAAGGAAGGTCAGAGAGTGGGGGGGGGGGGGGTCATGGGTCAGGAGATGGAGCTAGATGTGTGGGGAGAGGGGCAGAGTGGGCATGTTCCTCTGATTCTAACTGTCTTTTTTCATTATTATTCAAGTTTTGAGCAAATGCAGGTTAATTAAAGAGTGTCTGCAGGTTTTTTTAATGAACAAAGCATGTTTAACTAATGTTTTGAAGAGGTAATGGGGTTGATGAGGCCAGTGTTTATGTGATGTACATGAATAATATGGTGTACATGCTTGAGTATGTGGACATTAAGAAAGAGGATGTGTTGGAGCTTTTGAAAAACATCAAGATAGATAAGTCGCCAGGAATGGATGGGATATACCCCAGGTTACTGTGGGAAGCGAGAGAAGAGATTGCAGAGCCTCTGGCAACGATCTTTGCATTGTCGTGAAGACGGCAGAGGTTTTGGAGGATTGCGGATGTGGTTCCTATATTCAAGAAAGGGAGTGGAGATAGCCCAGGAAATTATCGACCGGTGAGTCTAACCTCAGTGTTTAGTAAGTTGGTGAAGATCCTGAGAGATAGGATTTATGAACATTTGGAGAAGTATAGTATGATCAAAAATAGCACAGCTTTGTCGAAGGCAGATTGTGCCTTACGAGCCTGGTTGAGTTTTTTGAAGATGTGACTAAACACATCAAAGAAAGAGTGATATGGACTTCAGCAAGGCATTCGATAAGGTCTCCCATGCAAGGCTTATTGAGAAAGTAAGGGGGCATGGGATCAAGGGGACATTGCTTTGTGGATTAGAACTAGCTTGCCCGCAGAAGACAGAATGGTTGTAGATGGGTCTTTTTCTGCATAGAGGTTGGTCACCACTGGAGTGTCCCAGGGATCTAGAACATAGTTGCGCCGACCAGTGGAACCAATCTAATGACCCTCTAACCTAAACTATTCCATCTGTTTTGGGACCCTTGCTGTTTGTGATTTTTGTAAATGACCTGAATGAGGAAGTGGAGGGATGGGTTGGTAAGTTTGCCAATAACACGAAGGGTGGAGGTGTTGTGGATAGTGTGGAGGAATGTCAGAAGTTGCAGCGAGACATAGATAGGATGCAAGACTGGACGGAGAAGTGGCAGATGGACCTCAATCCAGATAAGTGTATGGTGGTTCATTTTGGCAGGTCAAATGGGATGAAGGAATATAATATTAAGGGTAAGACTCTTAGCAGTGTGGAAGATCAGAAGGATCTTGGGGTCCGGATTCATAGGATTCTCAAATCAGCTTTGCAGGTAGAGGATGTGGTTAAGAAGGCGTATGGTGTACTGGCCTCCTTCAATCGAGGAATTGACTTTAGGAGTCATGAGATAATGCTGCAGCTGTATAAGACCCTGGTCAGATCCCAGTTGGAGTACTCTGCTCAGTTCTGGTCGCCTCATTACAGGAAGGATGTGGAAGCCATTGAAAGGGTGCAGAGGAGATTTACAAGGATGTTGTCTGGATTGGGACACATACCTTATGAGGATAGGTTGAGAAAGCTTGGTCTTTTCTCCTGGGAGAGAAGAAAGATGAGAGGTAACCTGATAGAGGTGTATAAGATGTTGAGAGGTATTGTTCGGATGGATTCTCGCAGGCTTTTCCCCAGGGCTGAAATGCTTACCAAAAGAGAATATAGGTACACGGGTTTAAGGTGCTGGGGAGTAAGTCCAGAGGAGATGTCAGTGGTAAGTTTCCCACTCAGAGGGTGGTGGGTGCATGGAATGGGCTGCTGGCAGTGATGGTGGAGACAGATTTGATTAGGTCTTTTAATAGACTTCTGGATAGTACATGGGGCTTAGTAGAATTGAGGATTGTAGATAAATCTAGTCGATTGATATGTTCGGCGCAAGGGGCCTGTTGGTGCTGTAGTTTGTCTATGTTCTGTGTTCTCATAAGTTGATGCACATGAGATTTGTGAGCAAATTTAGACTTGTGAAATAAAATGGACAGTATCAATGTGGATGTAGCATTGACTAAGTGGCAGGATGCACAGTAGTGCTGACTGACTTTTTTTTAGATTGGAGGAAGATTAATTGTGGCACTCAATAGGGATTGATGCTGGATCCTCTGCTTTTCCTGATATGTAGTAAGACTTAGACTTTGTTTTACAGGGTACAAGTGTAAAATTTGCAAACAATATGAATTTGGAAGACTTGTGAACTGTGATGACTATAGTGTAGAACTTCAAAAGGATATGATTTGGTGGAATGGGTGGACAAGTAACAGATATAATTTCATGCAAGGAAGTTTGAAATTATTCAGTTTGGTAGAAAGAACAAGACACAGTACAGGAATGAGATATAGAATCTGGTGAACTAGTGCAACAATAATAATCTCTCCCTCAAAGTCAACGAAACAAAGGAAATTGTCATCAACTTCAGGAAGCGTAGTGGAGAACATGCTCCTGTCCACATAAACGAGGATGAAGTAGAAATGGTCAAGACCTTCAGGTTTTTGGGTGTCCAGATCACCAACAATCTGTTTTGTTCCCCCATTAAGAAGTCTCACAACACCAGGTTAAAGTCTTCATTGTGAGACTTCTTATGTGTTTACCCCAGTCCAACGCAGGCATCTCCACATCATGACTAGCTTCCCACACCAACGCTATAGTTAAGAAAGCTGACCAATGCCTCTACTTCCTCAGAAGACTAAGGAAATTTGGTATCTCCATAATGACTCTCACCAACTTTTACAGATGCACCGTAGAAAGCAATCTTTCTGGTTGTATCACAGCTTGGTATGGCTCCCACTCTGCAGACCGCAAGGAACTACAAAAGGTCATGAATGCAGTCCAATTCATCAGGCTGACCAGTCTCCCATCCATTGACTCTGTCTGCACTTCCCATTGCCTTGGCAAAGCAGCCAACATAATCAAAGACTCCAAGCACCCCGAACATTCTCTCTTCCACCTTCTTCCATCAGAAAAAAGATACAAAAGTCTGAGGTCACGCACCTTAACAGTTTCTTCCTTGTTGCCGTCAGATTTTTGAATAGACTTACCTTACATTAAGTTGATCTTCCTCTACATTTCTAGCTATGACTGTAACACTATGTTCTGCACTCTCTCCTTTTCTTCTCTATAAATGGTATGCTTTGTCTGTATAGCACAGAAGAAACGATACTTTTCATTGTATATTAATACCTGTGACAATAATAAATCAAAGAGCATGGAGAAATAAAGTACAATTCTAATGGGATTGCAGAAGCAGATACAAATCATTGAAGATAGTAAGACGAGTTGAAGGAGATTGGTTGATAAATCAGACTGCATCCTGGGCTTTTATAAGTATCAAATACAAAAGCAAGGAAGTTGTAGTTGCACTGAGGTTGCTGAATTCAATATCAACACCAGAAGGTTGTAAAATGCCTAGCCGGAGGATGAGATATGTTCGTCCAGTTTGTGTTGAGCTTCACCAAACATTGCAACAGGCCAAGGACAGACAAGAGAATGGGAGCAGAATTGTGTGTTAAAATGACAAGCAATGGGAAGGTCAGGGTCCTGAGTGTGCACAGGCTGAAGGTGCTCAGCAAAGTGATCACCCATAGAGTAACAAGTCTCTCAGCACCAGGTTAAAGTCCAACAAATTTATTTGGAATCACGAGTTTTCAGAGCACTGCTCCTTCACCAACTGAGTCATTCAAATAAACCTGTTGGATTTTAATCTGGTGCTGAGAGACTTCTTACTGTGACCACACCAGTCCAACACTGGCATCTCCACAGCGTGGCTCTCCAATATAGAAGAGACCACATTGGGAGCAGCGAATGCAATAGACCAAATTGAAAGAGGTGCAAGTGAAACACTGCTTAACCTGGAACGAATGGTTTGGACCTTAGATGGTAAGCATGGAAGAGGTAAAGGGTCTGATGTTACACCTTCTGCAATTGCACATGAGGGTGCCATGAATGACAGGACAGGTGTTGCCTATAATGGAGGAATGGACTACATTATCCCAGAAGGAACGGTCTCTGCGGAATGCTGACAGATGGAGTGAAGGAAAGATGTGTTCAATGTTGGCATCACGTTGGAGTTGGTGAAAAGGTGGAGGATTATGTTTTGTGTGCAGAGGCTGGTGGGGTGAAAGGTGAGAACAGTGGGGACTCGATTCTTGTTCTGGGAAGGAGGAGAGGGTGTGAAGTTTGTGGCGCGAAAGATGGACCGCATGAAGGGCCCTATTGACAACTGTAGATGGGAATCCATGGTTGAGGAAGAAGGAGCACACATTAGAAGCTCCACTTTGGAAAGTGGCATCATCAAAACAAGTGCGACAGAGGCAAAAGAACTGAGAGAAAGAAATGAAGTTCTTACAGAATGTAGGGTGTGAAGAGCTGTGGGAGTCAGTGGACTTGTAATGGATATTGCTAGATAATATATTGCTGGGAATGGAGACAGAAAGAAACAAAGTTGGTGAATATTTTCCGGGTCCGGATGAGAACAGCAACAAAATAGTCACCAATGTACCAATAAAGAAATTGTGGGAGAGGACCTAGGTAGGCCTGGAACAAGGAATGTTCCACATACCCCGCAAAAAGTGCAGCTAGGACCCATGCAGGTACCCATTGCTACTCTTTTGATTTGGAGAAAGTGAGAATAAGTTAAAGGAGAAGTTGTTGAGAGGTAGAATGGGTTCAGCTAGGTGGAGGAGAGTGGTAGTGGGTGGGAATTGTTCAGGCCTGTTTTCAACAAAGAAACAAAAAGCTCTCAGGTAATCCTGGTGTTGAATGGAGGTGTAAAGAGATTGCACATCCATGGAGAATAGGAGGCAGTTAGTGTGGTGTCCAGAACTGAATGCAATACTCCAATTGAGGCCAAATCTGTGTTTCATAAAATTTCATCACGTACTTGATACTCATAAAAGCTCAGGATGCAGTCTCTCAACTTGTCTTACTATTCACATATAAATATGTGAAAAGTAAAAGGATGAGAAGAGAAGGGATAGGCCCTATAAAAGGTGAAGGGGCAAAAGTCTGTGTGAATCCGGAAGAAATGGCAGAGGTGCCTAACGAGTACTTTGCCTCGGTATTCACAGTGGAAAGTGAACTGGGAGATTGCCTCAAACCTGCAGTGCAAACGGAAAAGATTGAATATGTGGATGTTAGGAAAGAGGATGTGTTAGACCTGTTAAATTCTATCAAGATAGACAAGTCGCCAGGACCGGATGGGATGTACCCCAGGTTATTGTGGGAGGTGAGGGAAGTGATTGCAGAGCCCCTGGTGATGATCTTTGCGTCGTCCATGGAAACGGGAGAGGTTTTGGAGGATTGCGGATGTGGTTCCTATTTTTAAGAAAGGGAACAGGGATAGTCCAGGAAATTACCGACCGGTGAGTTTGACTTCAGTGGTTGGTAAGTTGATGGAGAGGCTTCTGAGGGACAAGATTTATGAGCATTTGGAGAAGTTTAGAATGATCAGAAATAGTCAGCATGGTTTTATTAAGGGGAGGTCGTGCCTTATGAGCCGAGTTGAGTTCTTCGAAAATGTGACTGAACACATTGACGAAGGAAGGGCGGTGGACGTGGTGTACATGGACTTTAGCAAGGCGTTTGATAAGGTTCCCCATGCAAGGCTTCTTGAGAAGGTGAGAGGGCATGGGATCCAAGGAGCTTTGGCCTTGTGGATCCAGAACTGGCTTGCCGGCAGAAGGCAGAGAGTAGTTATGGATGGGTCTTTTTCTGCGTGGAGGTCGGTCACCAGTGGAGTGCCCCAGGGATCTGTTCTGGGACCCCTGCTGTTTGTCATTTTCATAAATGACCTTGATGAGGAAGTGGAAGGATGGGTTAGCAAGTTCGCTGACGATACAAAGATCGGTGGTGTTGTGGATGGTCTGGAGGGATGTCAAAAGTTGCAGCGGGACATAGACAGGATGCAAGACTGGGCGGAGGACTGGCAGATGGACTTCAACGCGGATAAATGTGTGGTGGTCCATTTTGGCAAGAATAATGGGATAAAGGTGTACAATATCAAGGGTAGGAGTCTTAGCTGTGTTGTTGAGGAGAAGGATCTTGGGGTCCGGGTCCATAGGACTTTTAAGTCAGCCTCGCAGGTAGAGGATGTGGTCAAGAAGGCGTATGGTGTACTGGCCTTCATTAACCGAGGAATTGAGTTTAAAACATAGAACATTACAGCGCAGAACAGGCCCTTCGGCCTTCAATGTTGCGCCGACCAATTAGGAAAAAGCAATGACCCTCTAACCTAAACCATTCCCTTTTCATCCATAAACTGATCTACTAACCTCTTAAACGCCACCAAACTTGGCGCATCTACAACTGCAGCAGGCAGGGCATTCCATACCCTTACCACCCTCTGGGTAAAGAACCTACCTCTGACATCCATCCTGTAACTACCACCCCTTAATTTAAAGCTATGTCCCCTTGTGCTAGCTTCTTCCATCCTCGGAAAAAGGCTATCACTGTCCACCCTGTCTAAACCTCTAATCATCTTATATGTTTCAATAAGTTCTTCTCTTAGCCGCCTTCTTTCTAACGAAAACAACCTCAAATCCCTCAGCCTCTCTTCGTAAGACCTGCCCTCCATACCAGGCAACATCCTGGTAAACCTCCTCTGTACCCTCTCCAATGCCTCCACGTCTTTCTTATAATGCGGGGACCAGAACTGCACACAATACTCCAAGTGCGGCGCACTAGAGTTTTGTACAGTTGCAACATGACGTTGCGGTTCCGAAATTCAATCCCCCTACCAATAAAAGCTAAGACTCCATATGCCTTCTTAACAACCTTATCGACTTGATTGCCAACTTTCAGGGATCTATGCACATATACAACAAGATCCCTCTGTTCTTCAACACTATTAAGAGTCCTACCATTAGCCCTATACTCTACACATTTGTTATTCCTGCCAAAGTGAATTACCTCACACTTTTCCAATTAAACTCCATTTGCCACCTCTCGGCCCAGCTCTGCAACTTGTCCAAGTCTCTCTGCAAACTATAACACCCCTCTTCACTATCTACCACTCCTCCGACTTTGGTGTCATCCGCAAATTTACTAATTCATCCTTCAATACCCTCATCCAGATCATTTATAAAAATTACAAACAGCAGGGGCCCCAAAACAGATCCCTGAGGTACATCACTTGTAACCGAACTCCACGATGAATAATTTCCATCCACCACCACCCTCTGTCTTCTATCAGCTATAGCCAATTCCAAATCCAATGAGCTAAATCACCCTCAATCCCATACATCTGCATTTTCTGCAGAAGCCTTCCATGGGGCACCTTATCGAACGCCTTACTAAAGTCCATATATACCACATCAACTGCCTTACCCCCATCCACCTCTTTGGTCACTTTTTTCAAAAAACTCAATAAGGTTAGTAAGGCACGACCTACCCTTCACAAAAACATGCTGACTATCCCCAATCAATTCATTTCTCTCTAAATAACTATAAATCCTATCCCTAATAATTCTTTCCAATACTTTGCCCACAACAGAAGTAAGACTCACTGGTCTATAATTCCCAGGAAAGTCTCTATTCCTCCTCTTGAACAATGGAACCACATTCGCTATCCTCCAGTCTTCCAGCACTATACCTGTAACCAACGATGACCTGAAGATCAGAGCCAGAGGCTCCGCAATCGCCTCTCTCGCCACTCAGAGAATCCTAGGGTAAATCCCGACCGGCCCAGGGGACTTATCTAACTTCAATCCCTCAAGAATATCTAGCACATCCTCCTTATCTACTTCAATACTTTCCAGTTTGCAACCCTGTATCCCAGTGTTCTCCACAACTACATTTACATCTCCCTGTGTGAATACCGAAGAGAAATATTTGTTTAGTGCCTCTCCAATCCCTTCAGGCTCCACGCACAACTTCCCACTGCTGTCTCTGACTGGCCCTAATCTTGCCCTAACCAATCTTCTATTCTTAACATATCTAAAGAAAGCTTTAGGATTCTCCTTGATCCTATCAGCCAAAGTCTTCTCGTGTCCTCTTTTAGCTCTTCTCAGCTCCCTCCTGGCTAACCTATAGCTATCCAGTGCACTAACTGAGCCTTCAAGCCTCATCCTGACATAAGCCTCCTTTTTCCTTTTAACCAGCGAATTAACTTTTTTAGTACATCATGGTTCCCTTACTCGACCATTTCCTCCTTGCCTGACAGGGACATGCTTATCAAGGACTTGCAGTAGCTGCTCCTTGAATAAGCTCCACATTTCAGATGTTCCCAGTCCCTGTAGTTTCCTAGTCCAACATATGCACCATAATTCCCTCCTTATGGCCTCATAATTACCATTCTGCACTGTCTCCCTTCCATCTCTCTGTTCGGTATGCTTTGTCTATGTAGCATTCAAGAAACAACACACTTCCCTGTATGCTAATACATTTGGCAATAAATGAAATCAAGTTAAAGAAAGGAAACATTCTCTCAGCATTTACCCTGTCAAACATTCCCAGAATCTTGTATTTGAATAAGCTCCAATGAGCATAGACCCATCTTTCCCGACCTTTCTTCGGAAAGCAACCTCTTCATCCATGGAA
Source organism: Sphyrna mokarran (assembly GCA_024679065.1). Classification (NCBI taxonomy): domain Eukaryota; kingdom Metazoa; phylum Chordata; class Chondrichthyes; order Carcharhiniformes; family Carcharhinidae; genus Sphyrna; species Sphyrna mokarran. The sequence goes on from JAGIQG010000006.1 coordinate 1,603,534, forward strand.
TCTGCCTAATGAACCTTCTCTGAATTGTCCACAACGTAATGAAGATGATCAGAACTGCACGCGCTACTCAAGATGAGCTCTCACCAGTGTCTTGAACAGTTGTATCAAGACTTGCCTACTTATGTACTCCAATGCCTTGCAATAAAGACCAACATTCTAGTTGCCTTAATTATTTGCTGTCCTGCATGTTGACATTTTGTGATTCATGTAGAAGGATACCCAGCTCACTCTGCATTTTGCAGGTTCTCTCTGTTTAAACAGTATTGTTTTCCTGTTCTTCGTGCCAAAGTGAAAAACCTCACATTTTCCCTTAGTAAACGCTATCTGCCAAATTATATCCCTTTCAGCTATTTATTTCACTTTATGTTCTCTTTATATCTTCCTCATAAGTTATCTATCTTCATATCATCAGCAAATTTAGTCACAATACGCTGGTTCTTCATCCAAGATACTAATATGAATTGTAAATAATTAAGACACCAGAACTTGTCCCTTGATAGTCTACTGGTTTGTTTGCAATCCTGAAAATGACCCATTTATCCTGAGTTCTGTTTCCTGTTAGCTTCCTAACCCTCTGTTCACGCTAATATATAACTCCTAACAATATATGCTATTCCATTGTACTATAACTTTTATGTGATATTTATCTTTAGAAAAATCAATTTTTAAATTATTTTATGCAGATGAAAGTAGTGCTGGAAAAACCAGTATATATTGCTCATCCCCTCGATTGAATGGCTTGATAGGCTTTTTAAGAGGGCAGAAACATAGAACATAGAACAATACAGCACAGAACAGGCCCTTCGGCCTTCGATGTTGTGCCGACCAATATAAAAAGCAATGCCCTCCAAACTAAACCATTCCCTTCTCTTCCATATACTTATCAACTAACCTCTTAAACGCCACCAAACTTGGCGCATCTACAACAGCTGCAGGCAGGGCATTCCACTCTCTAATCACTCTTTGAGTAAAGAACCTACCTCTGATATCCGTCCTATAACTCATACCCCTTAATTTAAAGCTGTGTCCCCTCGTGCTAGCTTTCTCCATCCTAGGAAAAAGGCTATCACTGTCCACCCTATCTAAACCTCTAATCATCTTATATGCTTCAATAAGATCCCCTCTTAGCCGCCTCCTTTTTAACGAAAACAACCTCAAATCCATCAACCTCTCTTCATAGGACCTGCCCTCCATACCAGGCAACATCCTGGTAAACCTCCTCTGTACCCTCTCCAATGCCTCCACATCTTTCTTATAATGTGGGGACCAGAACTGCACACAATACTCCAAGTGCGGCCGCACTAGAGTTTTGTACAGTTGCAACATGATGCTGCGGCTCCTAAATTCAATCCCCCTGCCAATAAAAGCTAAGACTCCATATGCCTTCTTAACAACTTTATCCACTTGACTGCCTACTTTCAGGGAAACTGTGGATCTCGATTAAGGTCAGACCAGTAAGAAGACGTTTCTTTCCCAAAAAGATGTTAGTTGAATCATTTATGTTTTTATGGCAATTGATGATTTCAGGGCACCATTGATGTGACTAGTTTTCAAATCCAGATTTATTAATTGAATTGAAATTAGCCCAGGCTAATTTCAATGGATGATTTAGATCATCCGTTGATGACTTGACATCATAACGTCATGTCCCCCAATGGACATCATACCTACTGGTTACATTTTATCCAACTTGTTTGTTCTATCCTCAAAGAATTCTAATAAATTAGTCCAACACGATTTCTCTTTTACAAAATATTGTTGCTTCTGCTGTATTGTGTTATTTTCTAAGTGTCATACTACTATCTCTTCAATAATGAGCTGTAGCATTTTCCCAGTTACAGACATTTGGTTAACTAGCGTAGAATTTTCTGCTTTCTGATTGTCTTCTTTCTTGAATAGCAGTGATGTACCATAAGGAATTTTGGAAGAATACAACCAATGCATCCACCATCTCTGCAGCCACTTATTTTAAGACCCTTACCATTAGGGCCAGAGGACTAATTAGCGTGAAATCCCATATATGTTCTCTTTAATAGTGATTATTCCACCTTCCCAACTATTCTTGGGATGCTTTTTGTGCCTCCTGCTGTGAAGACTGACACAATGTAATTGCTGAAAGTTTCTGCCATTTCCTCTTTTATTTCAGTATTCTTTCACAGGATCACTCCTCAGCCTTCCTGGGACTTTTTTCTCCGGCGTGTAGATGCTGAGGGTTGATCATATGGAGGTCTATAAAATAAAGAGGGATGTAGATCAGCTAGAAAGTCAATATCTTTTCACAAAGGTAGTGGAGTCTAAAATTAGAGGGCATAGATATAAGGTGAAAGGGGAGAGATACAAAAGGGTCCAGAGGGGCAATTTTTTTCACACAGAAGATGGTGAATATCTGGAACAAGCTGCCAGAGGTGTTAGTAGAGGCATGTAGAATTTTGTCTTTTAATAAGCATTTACATAGTTACACGGGTATGATGGGTATAGAAGGATATGGGCCAAATACGGGCAATTGGGATGAGTTTAGGGGTTTAAAAAAACTTGCCACTTGCCAACCCAAGTCTGGATTTTGTCCAGGGCTGGCTGTAATTGGATGTGGATTGCTTCAGTAGCTGAAGAGTCATGAATGATGCTGAGTATAGTGTAACTGTTCCCAAACATGCCCACTTCTGATCTTATGGTGGAGGGAAGGTCGTTGATGATGTGGCTGAAGATGAATGGGATTAGGATACTGCCCTGAGAAACTCCTGCAGTGATGTCTTGGAGCTGTGAAAATTAACCTCCAAGCAGCACAACCATCTCCCTTTTGCTGGGTATAACTGCAACCAGTGGAGAGTTTTCTCCCTGATTTGCATTGACACCTATTTTGCAAGGGCTTCTTGATGCCACACTCAGGCAAATGTTGCTTTGGTGTCAAGGGCTGTTATCTTCACCTCATCTTTGGAGTTGAGCTCTTTTGTCTATGCTTGAGCCAGTAATGGGCCCGGTTGGATTTGTCCTGTTTCTTGGGTACAGGAAACATCTGAACAATTTTCTACATTGCATGGTATATGCTAGTGGTGTAGCTGTAGTGGAAACTGCACAGCCATTTAATACAATGACTGATGTGATAGTAACCTCAAACCTGCATCCTGTCTACTCCTGATGTAGAAACATAGAAGACAGGCACAGCAGGAGGCCATTTGACTCTGAGCGTGCTCTGTCCTTCATCACGATCATGACTGATCATCCAACTCAATAGCCTAATTCTCCCCATAACCTTTGATCCTATTTGCCCCAAGTGCTATATTGAGCTGCCTTTTAAGTACATTCAATGTTTTGGCATCAACTACTTCCTGTGGTAATGAATTCCACAGGCTCACCGCTCTGAATGAAGAAATATCTCCTCACTTCTGTCCTAAGTGATCCACCTGAATCCTCAGACTGCAGAACACTCACCATTGGGAACATCCTCCCTGTATCTACCCTGTCTTGTCCTGTCAAAATTTTGTAAGTCTCTGAGCTTCCCCACACCCCACTCCCTCATCAAAATCTCTTGCAATGAAGACCAACATGTCATTTGCCTCCTTTGCCACCTATTGTACTGACATGCTTGTCTTCAGCGACTGCTGCACAAGGACACCCAGGTCCCCCCTACACTGTTCCCTCTCCCAACTTACAGCCTTTCAGGTAGTAATCTGTATTTTTGTCTTTGCTCCCAAAGTGAATAACCTCACATTTATCCAAATTATACTGCATCTGCCATTGATTTGCCCACTCACTCAACCTGTCTAGCTCATTTTGAAGGATCTCTGCATCCGTGTCACAGTTCACCCTCCCACCCAACTTGGTATCATCTGCAAACTTCACAATGTTACATATTGTTCCTTCATCCAAATCATTAATGTATATTGTGAATAGCTAAGGTCCCAGTGCTGATCCCTGTGGCATCCCACTAGTCACTACCTGCTAATTTGAAAAGCACCCATTAATTCTTACTCTGTTTCCCTTCTACCAACCTGTTTTCTATCTATTTCAATACAATTCTTCCAATCCCATGCATTTGAATCTTGCATGATAATCTCTTGTCATCCTCTTGCTTACCAAAAATCTGTTCACCTCTGCCGTTTCCACCTTTTGAGGAAGAGTGTTCCAAAGACAATTATCTGAGTGAATAAGTTTCACTTAAAGTCTGTTTTGAATGTGCGATCCTGAAGTGAAGATCCTACCACAAGTGGAAGCATTCTCTAAACGTCCACTCTGTCAAGATCCTTCAACATATTCTGTGTTTAGCCAAGTCACCTCTTACTCTATTAAACTCCTATGTTTGCAAGCCTAGCCTGTCCAATCTTTCCTCATAAAACAACATGCCTATTTTTAGATGTTAGTCTGGAAAACATCCGAACTGCTTCCAATGCATTGACATCCTTCCTTAAATGAGATGTCTGATGTACATACAACTCCAGATATGGTCTCAATAGTGCTCTGTAGAACTGAAGCATATTTTCCCTATTTCTGTTATCCATTTCCCACACACTAAATGATAAATCTCATTATATTAGCTTTCTGAATTATTTGCTTTACCTGCATACTAGTCCTTTGTGATTCATGAATTCAGACACCCAGATCACTCTGCAACCTCTCATCATTTAGATAATATGCTTTTTTTATTCTTTCGGCTAAGATTGACAATTTCACACTTTCCCATATTATACTCCATTTGTCAGATCTTTGCCCACTTACTTAATCTGTACTTATTTATTCTGTGTCTTTAGATGAGTGAAATACTGTGGATGTTGGAATGTGAAACAAAAATAGAGAATGCTGGAAAAACTCAGTGGATTTGCCAGTTTTTCTAGTAGACCTGCTATGGTTTTCCACCATTTTCTGTTTTTGTTTCAAATGCCTTTTGGAGATCTAAGTACAGTAATTCTACCATTCCCCTTTAACCACAGTACCTGTTACTTTCTTAAGGAAATCCAATACATTGGAAAAACATGATTTCTCTTTCACAAAACCATGTTGATTTTGCTTGATTACTTTGAGCATCTCCAAGTGCCCTGCTATAACTTTAATCAAGTTATAACTTGGTTAAAGTACTAACCACACAGTGGTTAGTACTGCTGCTTCACAGCACCAAGGGACCCAGGTTCAATTCCTGGCTTTGGTCACTGTCTGTGGACTGAGCGTGTTTTCCCTGTGTCTGTGTGAATTTCCTCTATGTGCTACAGTTTCCTATCATATTTTGAAAGATGTGCTGGTTAGTTGCATTGGCCATGCTAAATTCTTCCTCTGTGTACCCGAATAAATGCCAGAGTGCGACTGATTAAGGGATTTTCACAATAATTTAATTGCAATGTTGTAAGCCTATTTGTGACACTAATAAAATATTTTTTTAAGATGTGAAATTAACTGGCATGTACCTCCCCTCTTCCTGTCTCCCTTTTTGTATAATGGCGTTAAGTTTGCTATCTTCCATCCTGTTGGGACCTTTCCTGAATCAAGGGAGTTTTGGAAAATTAAAACCAATGCATCTCACTAGCCATTGCCTTTAAAACCCTAGGATGAAGTCCATCCTATCAGCCCACTGCTCCAACAATTTACTCAATACCACTTTGGTGATTGTAGTTTTCCTACGTATCTCCCTCCTCTCTATCCATTTCCTGGTTAATAGTTGCTTCTGGGATTTTACTTGTGTTCTTTGTAGTGAAGACTCGTACAAAATACGTGTTCATTTAACCTAACATCTCCTTATTTTCCATTATCAATTCTCCCACTCCATAGGACAAAGAGTCATTTCTTTTTGAAATATTAAAAGAAACTTTTAGTATCTGGTTTTGTATTTCTGGCTACCTTTCTCTGGTATTTTAACTTTTCCCTACTTAGAACATAGAACAATACAGCACAAACAGGCCCTTCGGCCCACGAGTTGCGCCGATCACATCTACCAATCCACAGACCTATCTATAACCCCCTATCCTATTCGTTTCCATATACTCATCCAGAAGTCTTTTAAAAGACCCCAGCGAGTTTGCCTCAACAACCACTGACGGCAGCCGATTCCGTTCACTCACCACCCTCTGAGTGAAAAACTTACCCTTGACATCTCTTCTGTATTTGCTTCCCTGCACCTTAAATCTGTGTCCTCTCGTAGTGACCATTTCAGCTTGGGGAAATAGTCTCTGAGAGTCCACCCTATCTATTCCTGTCAACATTTTATAAACCTCTATCAGGTCACCTCTCAACCTACGTCTCTCCAGTGAGAAGAGTCCCAGCTCCCTCAACCTATCTTCATAAGGCCTGCCTCCCAATCCAGGCAGCATCCTTGTAAATCTCCTCTCAATAGCCTCTACAACCTTCCTACAGTGAGGCGACCAGAACTGCACACACTACTCCAAGTGGGGTCTGATAAGAGTCTTATAGAGCTGCATCATTACCTCCTGACTCCTAAACTCTATTCCTCGATTAATGAAGGCCAGTACACCGTACGCCTTCTTGACCACTTCTTCCACCTGCAAGGCCGATTTCAGAGTCCTATAGACCCGGACCCCGAGATCCTTCTGCTCTACAACACAGCTAAGACTCCTACCCCTTATATTGTACTCCTTCATCCCATTATTCCTGCCAAAATGGACCACTATACATTTATCTGTGTTGAAGTCCATCTGCCACTTCTCCGCCCAGTCTTGCATCCTGTCTATGTCCCGCTGCAACTTTTGGCATCCCTCCAGACCATCCACAACACCACCGACCTTTTGGCCTTCCACCTGTCTTTGCACAATTCTATGCTTTCTCTTTCAGTTTGATACTATTGTTAGCTTCTCTACGGATGGTGTGTCCATCCCTTGAACTTCTTCCTACTCATCGGAATGTATCTGTTTATTCTGAAATATATGTCTTAGAAACTAGAATCAGGAATATGCCATTCAGTCCTTCAAACCTGCTCCACCATTCATTTTAATCAAGACTGATCATCAAATTCAATATCCCAATATCTCTTAATCCCTTTAGTCCCAAGAGCTATATCAATTTTTTTCCTGAAAAGGTAACATGACTTGAAGTTATAGTCCAACAGGTTTATTTGAAATTACAAGCTTTTGAAGGGATGCTGATTCATCAGGTGAAGTCAATGCTCCGAAAGCTTGTGATTCCAAATTAATCTGTTGGACTATAACTTGGTGTCATATGACATTTTATTTTGTCTACCTCAGTCCAACATTGGCATCTCCACATCATAATTTCTTCCTAAAATCAAACATTTTGTCCTCAGCTACTTTCTGTGGGAGTGAATTCCACACACATTCACCACCCGATGGGTAAGGAAGTTCTCCCCACTTCAGTTCTAAAAGTTTACCCCTTATTCTCAAACTGTGACCCCTAATTTTGGATTCCCCCACCATTGGGAACATTCTTTCTGAATCTACCCTGTCTAGCCCTGCATCTTGATTGAATTAATTCTTATTTTAATTTTCCAATTCACTTTAGCTAGCCCAGTTTGCATGCCCTCACAATTGCCCTTTTATTTAAGTTTAAAAATATTGTCTCCTCTCCTGAAACTGAATGTAAAATTCAATCATATGATTACGGCAACTTATGGGTTCCTTCAGTCTGAAATTGTAAATTAATCATGAGCTCACATTTTGCCCACACAAACTGGTGTGGCCTAAATGTCCTCCAGCTCCACAATAATATGGCCAATGAGTAACTGTTCTTGGTAATGGTCTAGCAGGGCAATCAGTAATGGACAACAAAACCTGCCATTTTCAACGATACCCGCATCCCATTATTTATATATATAATAAATATATATATTTATAAATAATAAATATATATAATAAGGGTGGTTAGGGAGTGGAATGCCCTGCCTGCGGCAGTTGTAGATGCGCCAAGTTTGGTGGCGTTTAAGAGGTTAGTTGATAAGTATATGGAAGAGAAGGGAATGGTTTAGTTTGGAGGGTCATTGCTTTTTTATAATGGTCGGCGCAACATCGAGGGCCGAAGGGCCTGTTCTGCGCTGTAGTGTTCTATGTTCTATGTGTGTGTGTGTGTGTATATACAAGTTGCTGTTTTCACTTGATTTTCTACTGTATTATGAACCTTTCAAGTAACAGAAATAAGGGCTGGTATATGTCCTTCGAGTCTGCTGTGCTATTCAATCTGATTAAGCTACTGTATTTCAGTGCCGTACTCCTGTGCTGTCCTCTTAACTAGACTGAAGTTTGAATGGAAAACATATTTTGGAAAGTTTTTGGCTACAGAATCCAAACGTTATGTTCAGGCTGAAATGAGTATTTGCCGCCAGTGCCCTTATAATTTCAGCAGCTAATTAAATTGACTGCGCTTTAGATTGTGAGCGTTGAGCATTTGTGTTCAGTCAATTGAAATGTAGATGACCAGTCATACATATGGTATGCTCATTGAGAATATAAAACTATAGAAAACTTACAATCCAGAAGAGGCCATTCAGCCCATTTTGTCTGTGCCAGTAGGTGTGTCAACTTCATCTGGCAACTGTGATGGCATTGATATTGGCTGCCAGCAGAGGACTATAGACAAAGTTAACTGAACTCTGCTGTATGCTTTCAGTTGTTGAAGTCTGAGGAAGATGCCTCGTACAAACCTGTGAAGAAGGCCTGTGTGCAGATAGTGGATAATCTGGTGGAGCACATTCTGAAATACGAGGAATCACTAGCAGGTAAATGGAAAAGAGATAAAATATAACAATTCCGTCCCTATTAAAAGTCACGTCATGAATACCTTTGCAGCACGGAAACTATTGGGCCATCAGTAGAGGCATGACGTAGGGAGGCTATGGTAAACCTACATAAAGTTCTGAATAGACCAGAGCTAGAGTATTGCATCCAGATCTGATCATCACACTTTAGGAAGGATGCAGAGAGTGCACAGGAAATATAATGGAATTGTTTCAGGAAGGGAATGCTTTCTATAAAGCATTCCAATCAATTCTATTTCTTTCCCCAGCCCTCCCTTTTATCCCCACGACCAGAAAATTAATTGCTCTCAAATGCCCATCGAATTTTGATTTGAAATCATTCTTCCTTTCAGCTTTCATCACCCCCTTAGGTACCAAGTTCCAAGTTATTATCAACTGCTACACTAAAAGTTCTTTAACACATTCAAGTTGCCGCGTTAATAGGAACAGCTTTTCTTTATTTACCTTACCTAAACTCATCAACTTGAGCCTCTCCTAAATCTCATTTCAAACACTTTTGCTTCAAGGAGAATAACCCCAGCTTTTCCAATCTAACCTTGTAACTAAAATCCTCCCTTCCTGAAACAATTCCATTATATTTCCTGTGCGTTCTCTGCATCCTTCCTAAAGTGTGATGATCAGATCTGGATGCAATACTCTAGCTCTGGTCTATCCAGAACTTTATGTAGGTTTGCTGTAGCCTCCCTACGTCATGCCTCTACTGATGATGATCCCATATGCCTTGTCAGATGTGAAGTTTTCTTCACCCTGATTGTTTTTTGTCAAACCATTGACGATCATGGCTTTTCCTTACTGGCTAATTTCATGCCAGTGTTTAACTTTAATTTTAAATTAATATATTTTAGTAGTATTTTGGTTTAAAATGAGAAAGGTGACACATTGGAAATGTCTCTGAGTTAAGTAATCTAGAGGCCCAGGCTAATGCTCTGGGGACACGTGTTCAAATGCTACCATGGGAACTGATTAAGTTTAAATCTAGTTTCAAGAATGGTGACCATGCAATGATCATTGCTCCCATGAAGAAATACATTTTTAAAAAGCAGCCAGTTGTAACAGCTGCAGTTGTAATATAAGAGCTGCTAGTTTGATGAGAGCTAGATTCTTGTATCCCACTTCCTGGAAGGTTCTATCTGTTTTGGTTTATTCCCCCTGCTTTGTGGCATTTTCTCTAGCTTCGCAACATCAGAGCGCTTACGATATTCTCTGTAATCCACAGCCACTTGTTAACAAGACCCTTGGCCATGTCATCCCCGTTTTCCAGGTGATTCCATTCTCTGTGATACCCCTATTCATTCTTCTCCCACAATTACTTCCAGGCACCTTTTTGTTCAATTACCGGGAATGTAGTTTATGTTCATTTATCTTCCATAGAAATGCGGAAGACTCCACCGGTCCGTAAGACGTAGGGTTAGATGCACAGTAAAGCTTCTTCTACATCACATAAGAACATTAAAAAAATAAGAGCAGGAGTAGACCATCTAGCCTTTCAAGCCTGCCTGCCATTCAATAAGATCATGGCGAATCTGCAGTGGTTCAGTTCCACTTTCCCACCTGCTCCCCATAACCCTTAATTCTCTTATCTATCAGAAATCTGTCTACCTGTGACTTAGACATATTAACAAGGTAGCCTGCACCACTTCAATGGGCAGAGAATTCCAGAGATTCACTACCTTCTAAGAGAAGTAGTTCCTCCTCAACTTTGTTCTAAACTCACACAGAGAGAGACACACACAGACAGAGAGAGAAACACACACAGACAGAGAGAGGCGCACACCCCTCCTCACCCCCCACTTATTTTGAGGCTGTGCCCTCTAGTTCTGGTTTGCTTTCTAAGTGGAAAGAATCTATCTCTATCCTATCTACCCCCTTCATTATCTTGTAAGACTCTATAAGGTCCCCCCTCAGCCCTCTAAACTCTTAACGAGTACAGACCCAGTCTATTCAATCTCTCCTCATAAGCTAACCCTCTCATATCCGGTATCAGCCTGGCAAACCTTCTCTGTACTCCTCCAAGGCCAATATATCCTTATGCAAATAAGGGGACCAAAACTGCACACAGTGCTCCAGATGTGACCTCACCAGTACTTTGTACAGTTGCAGCAATACCTCCCTGCTTTTATATTCTAATGCCCTCACAAATAAAGGCCAATTTGATCACCCCATCAAAGAACCTTAGGAAAGATACAGCACGAGATTAGGTACAGAATAAAGCTGCTGCTACACTGTCCCAGCAAATCAAGCCATGTGCCAAGCCCCTCCTCAGTCAGGATGATATCCTTGAGCATTGGTTCTATATTGCATCAATAAATTTTTCACCCACTTGAAAATAGTCTCCAAAATCATCTGCAGCAAAAATTGTACTGAAATAATTTTGATGATTAAATGATAAGGCTTATCACAGGTTATTTATGGGCAGTATGTTATTGGTTCCATGCGCATGAGGTATTTTGACTGCTAGTGTTAACTCCTGTTTTATCCCTTCAGATTCAGATAGTAAAGGCATGAATACGAACTGTCTGGTGGCCTGTTTAATCACCTTATACTTGTTCAGCAAAATCCAGCCGCATCTGATGGTGAAACATGCAATGACGCTTCAGCCATATCTTACCACAAAGTGTAATGTAAGTGCAGCCTCTGCCATCCAACTCCAGCTGTTAGTTCAGTTTAACACTTCCTATTCTTTTCATGTAGACTTTCACTTGTGTTAAATTGATGAATTCAAGATGTATGCAGAATAACTGGTATCAGTACCAAATTCAGCCATATGACTTGAGCGCTTTCACTGACTACTTTAGTTTGGATCCTGACATTTCAGCAGCCTTGTATCAGTATTTCATGAAAGCCCGATATTGCTGTGTTGGCAGCTTTATTAACAAAACAGGTGAACTCAAACTCTCAAGCTTCTAATTTAAAGCATTCCTATAGTGAAGTGAATGTAATGGTTGTCTTACAATTCTAGATTGGGATGTAGAAATTCCCCCAGCTTTCTGATAGATGGGTGGGAAATTGACCATTGCTTCCCTGATAATGTAGTTTATCTGTGCCACTTCCAAAAGAGATTATTCTGAAACCTTTTTTTTATTGTTGAAATCTGGGAAAAACGGAGTTGACATTTTGCAATGAATATGAACTTTGGTTCCAAGGAAGAGAAATATTTGACCTGCAATGTTAACTTTCTTTCTCCACAGTTGACCTGCTGAGTATTTCTAGTGCTTTGTTTTTATTTCAGACTTCCAGCATCTATGGTGTTTTGCTTTTATTTCAATGGCCAATTGATGCTGGCCTTGCAAATACAAAACATTAGAGAATGCTCAGGGATCTGAAGGAGGTGTTCAAAATTAAGATACTGCAATGACTCAGAAATAACATTTTCACTGGCTGATGTGGAAACAAATTTAAGATATCAGCAAAATAACCAAGGATACAAGTGGGAAAATCTTTACCTGGTCTGACCTTCGTGACTCCAGACCCTCAGCAATGTCGTAGACTCTTAAATGGCCTATCAAAGTACCGTTTTATTCAGCAACTACAAATGGAACAAAAAGAAATGAAACCAGACTGACTACCAGAAGGGTAAGGGCTTTTAGTTAAGTCAGGCAGCATGGTCGATGCAGGCTTGGAGGGCCAAAGTCCTGTTCCTGTGCTGTAATTTTCTTGTTCTTTGTACCTGTTTATCGCCACCAACAGGTGGGTGAGATAAAACATAGAACAGTACAGCACAGTACAGGTCCTTTGGCCCTCAATGTTGTGCTGAGCTATGTCCAATCCCAAAATTAAGCTATCCCACTCCTTTTCATTCTGGAGTGCTCCATGTGCCTATCCGATAACCACTTGAAAGTTCCTAAAATGTCCGACTCCACTATCACAGCAGGCAGTCTATTCCTCACCCCAACCACTCTGAGTAAAGAATCTACCTCGGACATCCCTCCTACATAGAACATAGAACATTACAGCGCAGTACAGGCCCTTCGGCCCTCGATGTTGCGCCAGCCAGTGGACCCTTTAACCTAAACTATTCCAATATCATCCATATGCCTATCCACCGAACATTTGAATGCCCCCAAAGTAGGCGAGTCCACAACTGCTGCAGGCAGGGCATTCCACGCCCTCACCACCCTCTGGATAAAGAACCCGCCTCTGACATCCGTCCTATAACTACCATCTCTTAATTTAAAGTTATAAAGCATTACAGCGCAGAACAGGCCCTTCGGCCTTCGATGTTGCGCCAACCAATTAGGAAAAAGCAATGACCCTCTAACTTAAACCATTCCCTTTTAATTTAAAGTTATGTCCCCTCGTGTTGGTCATCACCATCCGAGGAAAAAGGCTCTCACTATCCACCCTATCCAGTCCCTTGATCATCTTATATGCCTCAATTAGGTACCGCGTAACCTTCTTCTCTCTAATGAAAATAACCTCAGGTCCCTCAGCCTTTTCTCATAAGGCCTTCCCACCATACCAGGCAACATCCTGGTAAACCTCCTCTGAACCCTTTCCAAAGCTTCCACATCTTTCTTATAATGCGGCGACCAGAACTGTACGCAATACTCCAAGTGTGGCCGCACCAGAGTTTTGTACAGTTGTAACATAACCTCACGGCTCCTAAATTCAATCCCTCTACCAATAAAAGCTAACACACCGTACGCCTTCTTAACAACTTTATCAACCTGGGTGCCAACTTTCAAAGAGCTATGTACTTGTACTCCAAGATCCCTCTGCTCGACAACACTATTAAGGGTCCTTCCATTAGCCCTATATTTCATATGCCTGTTATTCCTACCAAGTGAATCACCTCACACTTATCCATATTGAATTCCATTTGCCACCTCACGGCCCAGCTCTGCAACCTATCTATGTCCCTCTGCAAACTGTAACATCCATCCTCGCTGTCTACAACTCCCCCCACTTTGGTATTGTCAGCAAATTTACTAATCCAACCCTCTACAACCTCATCTAGGTCATTTATAAAAATGACAAACAGCAGTGGCCCTAAAACAGATCCTTGAGGTACACCACTTGTAACTGCACTCCAGGTTGAATATTTCCCATCAACCACCACCCTCTGTCTTCTATCAGTTAGCCAATTCCTAATCCAAACTGCTAAATCACCTTCAATCCCATGCATCTGCACTTTCTGCAGTAGCCTACCATGGGGAACCTTATCAAACGCTTTGCTAAAATCCATATACACTACATCAACTGCCTTACCTTATCTACCTCTTTGGTCACCTCCTCAAAAAACTCAATAAGGTTTGTGAGGCACGACCTACCCTTCACAAAACCGTGCTGACTATCCCTAATCAATTTATTTCTCTCTAGATGCTTATAAATCCTATCCCTTATAATTCTTTCCAAGATTTTGCCCACAACAGAAGTCAGGCTCACTGGTCTATAATTTCCAGGATGGTCCCTACTCCCCTTTTTGAACAAAGGGACAACATTTGCCATCCTCCAGTCTTCTGGCACTATACCTGTAGCTAACGACGACATGAAGATCAAAGCCAAAGGCTCTGCAATCTCCTCTCTAGCTCCCAGAGAATCCTAGGGTAAATCCCATCTGGCCCAGGGGACTTATCAATTTTCATACCCTCAAGATTCGCTAACACCTCCTCCTTATGAACCTCAATCCTGCCCAGTCTACAACCTAGTATCGCAGTATTCTCCCCGACAACATTGTCTTTCTCCTGCATGAATACTGATGATAAATACTCATTCAGTGTCTCTCCAATCTCTTCAGGCTCCACGCACAACTTCCCACTGCTATCTCTGTCTGGCCCTAACTATAGCATAACTATAAAGGGTCATATCTCCCGCCATGACCCTTTATAGTTATGCCCCCTAGTAACAGCTACATCCACGCAAGGAAATAGTTTCTGCATGTCAATTCTTATCAATCGACCTCATCATCTTACCAACCTCTATTAAGAGGCCTCTCAACATCTTCCGCTTTAAAGAGAAAAGCCCCAGTTCCCTCAACCTTTCCTCATAAGACCAGCCCTCCAAATCAGGCAGCATCCTGGTAAATCTCCTCTGCACTCTCTCCAATGTTTCACATCCTTCTTATAGTGAGGTGGCCAGAGCTGCACCCAAATGTGATTTCACCAAGGTCTGGTATAGTTGCAGCATAACCCCAAGGTTCTTAAACTCAAACCTCCTGTTAATAAGCCCTAACACACAATAGGCCTTCTTCACAGCTCTACCCGTTTAAGTGACAACCTTCAGAGATCTGTGCATGTGAACTCCAAGATCTCTCTGTTCCTCCACATTCCTCAGAACCCTGCTGTTGATCCTGTAATCCACATTTAAGTTTGTCCTACCAAAATGAATCATCTCTCACTTATCAGGCTTAAACTCCATCTGCCAATTTTCTGCCCAGCTCTGCATCATATCAATGTCTCAATATGGATTCAATCCACATGATGTCAAGAAATGGTTGAAGGTACTGTGTATAACAAAGGCTATAGGCTGTGACAATATATCAGCAACAGTACTGGAACTTGTTATACCCTTTGCCAAGTTCCAGTATAGTTACTATACTGGCATTTATTCAGCAATATGGGACATTGCCCAGATATGTCCTGTACACAAGAAACAGGACAAATCCAGCCCAGCCAATTAACACTCCGTCAGGCTACTCTCAATCGTCAGTAAAGTAATAGAACATAGAATGTTACAGCGCAGAACAGGCCCTTCGGCCTTCGATGTTGCCCCTACCAAATGGATGAAGTTATCAGTAGTGTTATCAACCATCATTTACTGAGCAATAACCTGCTCACAGACACTCAGTTTGGGTTTTGCCAGGGTCACTCAGCTCCTGACCTCATCATAGCCTCGGTTCAAATGTGGACGGAAGAGCTGAATACCTGAGGTGAAGTGAGAGTGACTGCTCTTGACATCCCAGTGCCATGGACCTGGGTTCGATCCCCGGCTTGGGTCGCTGTCTGTGTGGACTTTGCACATTCTGTCTGTGTGTTGGGTGGGGGGATCTCTGGGTACTCCAGTTTCCTTTCACAGTCCAAATATATGCAGATTAGGTGGATTGGTCATGCTAAGTTACTTTTTAGTGTCTCGAGACGTGTCATTAGATTGATTGAGGGCGTGTGGGGTCCTTAATTATGCTGACTCAGGATTTAAATTAGAGTAAAGAAAATTACAACACAGGAACAGGTCCTTCAAGCCTGTACTGATCATGCTGCCTAACTGAACTAAAACCCTCTACCCTGCTGAGGACCATATCCTTCTACTTCCATCCTATTCGTGGTATTTGTCAAGATGGTCCTTAAAACTATCGTGTCAGAGAATGTAGAACGTTACAGCGCAGTACAGGCCCTCGGCCTTCGATGTTGCACTGACCAGTGGAACCAATCTAATGACCCTCTAACCTAAGCTATTCCAATATTATCCATATGCCTATCCAATGATCATTTGAATGCCCTTACAGTTGGCAAGTCCACTACTACTGCAGGCAGGCATTCCACGCCCTTGCTACCCTCTGAGTAAAGAACCTACCTCTAACATCTGTCCTATATTTATCACCCCTCAATTTAAAGCTATGTCCCCTTGTGTTAGCCATCACCGTCCAAGGAAAAAGGCTCTCGCTGTCCACCCTATCTAATCCTCTGATCATCTTACGTGCCTCAATTAAGCCACCTCTTATCCACCTTCTTTCTAACGAAAACAACCTCAAGTCCCTCAGCCTGTCCTCATAAGACCTTCCCACCATACCAGGCAACATTCTGGTAAACCTTCTCTGCACCTTTCCGATGCTTCCACATCTTTCTTATAAAGCAGCGACCAGAACTGTACACAATCACCCCCCCCCACCCACCCCATCCCCTTCCACTACCTCCCCCGGCAGCGAGTTCCAGGCACCCACCACCCTCTGTGTAAAAAACCTATCTTGTACGTATTCTTTAAACCTTGCCCCTCACTCCTTAAAGCTGTGCCCCCTGTAATTGACTCTTCCACCATGGGAAAAAAGTTCTGACTATCCAGTCTGTCCATGCCTATTCTTGTAGACTTCTATCAGGTCTCCCCTCAATCTCCGTCACTCCAGCGAGAATAAATCAAGTTTCTTCAACCTCTCCTCATATCTAATGCCTTCCATACCAGTCAACATCCTGGTAAATCTTTTCTATACCCTCTTCAGAGCTTCCACATCCTTCTGGTAGTATAGCAGTCAGAATTGAACACCAATTAAGAGAAACTTCTTCACCAGAATGGTAAGTCTGTGATGTTCTGAAAGTGAGATGATTGACATCCAACTACCACATGACTGGCATAAACCAATGAGCGTTTTCTCCCAATTTCCAGTTTTGTTTTGGTTCCTTGATGCCATACTGATTCACTTTGGTAGGAATAACAATCATATGAAATATAGGGCTAATGGAAGGACCCTTAATAGTGTTGTCGAGCAGAGGGATCTTGGGGTACAAGTACATAGCTCTTTGAAAGTTGGCACCCAGGTTGATAAAGTTGTTAAGAAGGCTTACGGTGTGTTAGCTTTTATTGGTAGAGGGATTGAATTTAGGAGCCGTGAGGTTATGTTACAACTGTACAAAACTCTGGTGCGGCCGCACTTGGAGTATTGCATACAGTTCTGGTCCCCGCATTATCAGAAAGATGTGGAAGCATTGGAAAGGGTGCAGAGGAGGTTTACCAGGATGTTGCCTGGTATGGTGGGAAGGCCTTATGAGGAAAGGCTGAGGGACCTGAGGTTATTTTCATTAGAGAGAAGAAGGTTACACGATGACCTAATTGAGGCGTATAAGATGATCAAGGGATTGGATAGGGTGGATAGTGAGAGCCTTTTTCCTCAGATGGTGATGACCAACACGAGGGGACATAACTTTAAATTAAGAGGTGGTAGTTTTAGGACGGATGTCAGAGGCAGGTTCTTTACACAGAGGGTGGTGAGAGCGTGGAATGCCCTGCCTGCAGCAGTTGTGGACTCGCCTACTTTGGGGGCATTCAAATGTTCGGTGGATAGACATATGGATGATATTGGAATAGTTTAGGTTAGAGGGTCCACTGGCCGGTGCAACATCGAGGGCTGAAGGGCCTGTACTGCGCTGTAATGTTCTATGTTCTATACTGGTAAAATGCTGACTTGATCGATCATGAAATTCTACGGTGCAGGTGATGGCCATTTGGCCCATTGAGTCTGCATCAACCACAATCCCACCCAGGCCCTACCTTCATGACCCTATGCATTTACCTAGTTAGTCCCCCGATACTAAGGGGCAATTTAATATCGCAAATGCACCTAACTTGCACATCTTTAGACATTGGGAAGAAACTGGAGTACACGGAGGAAACTTATGCAAACATGAGGAGAATATGCAAACTCCACACAGATAGCGATTCAAGCTGGGAATCGAACCTGAGTTCCTGTGGGATAACAATACTAACCATTGTACCACTGTACTGCCCATACTAAATTGCCCCTCATCTTATGAGGAAAAGTTGAGCAGGTTTAACCTGTATTCTTTGGGTCTAGAAGAATGAGAGGTGATTTTACTGAAGCAAATAAGATCCTGATAGGATTTGACAGCGCTGTTAGAGTTGTACAGGGTTTTGGCAAGTGCGCCTGTCGAGTATTTTGTGCAATTTTGGTCTCCTGTGCTTAAGAAGAGATCATACTTGTCTTGCAGGCAGCACAGCCAAAGTTAATGAAATTACTCCCTGGGATGGGGAGCTTGTCCTACGATGATAGGTGAGCAAACAGGTTCTGTTTTCTCTGGAGCTTAGAAGAAAGAGGGGATCCCATTGAAAAGTATAAAATTCTGAAAGGGCTTGAGAGAGTAGACGCTGAAATTGATTCCACTGGTCAGGTATTCTCATAACGTTTTAAAAAGTACTTGAATGTGCCCTTTAAGTGCCATAATATTCCAAGGCTCTGAACCATGAACTGGCAAATGTTTTAGGCTGGGTGGCAGTTTGTTAAGCAGTGTGGATATGATGGGCTGGATGACACCCTGCTCTATGATTCTGCTATGGAATTCAATTCCAGGGTTATAGGCTTAGCAGGTAGTGAAGGTAAATGGGAACAGGTTGGTTAAATATGTCTGTTCACTGTCTGATTCAGGTTAAATAAATTTTGTATTAGTGTTTTTGATTTGATTTATTGTCACTTGTATTAACATACAGTGAAAAGTATTACATAGAACATTACAGCACAGAACAGGCCCTTCAGCCTTCGATGTTGTGCCGACCAAAATAAAAAGCAATGCCCCTCCAAACTAAACCATTCCCTTCTCTTCCATATACTTATCAATTAACCTCTTAAACGCCAGCAAACTTGGCGCATCTACAACAGCTGCAGGCAGGGCATTCCACTCCCTAATCACTCTTTGAGTAAAGAACCTACCTCTGATATCCGTCCTGTAACTCATACCCCTTAATTTAAAGCTGTGTCCCCTCGTGCTAGCAATTATGCTAGCTATTGTTTCTTGTGTGCTATACAGACAAAATATGGAGAAGGAAATAAGAGTGCAGAATGTAGTGTTATAGTCAAAGCTAGGGTGTAGAAAAAGATTAACTTAATGCAAAGTAAGTCCATTCAAAAGTCTGACAGAAGCAGGGAAGAAGCTGTTCTTGAGTTGGTTGGTAAGTGACCTCAGACTTTTGTATCTTTTTCCGAAAGGAGGGGATGGGAGAGAGAATGTCAGGAGTATGGGGGATCCTTGATTATGCTGGCTACTTTTCCAAGGCAGCAGGAAGTGTAGACAGAGTCAATGGATGGGAGGCTGGCTTGTGTGATGGATTGGGCTACATTCACAACCTTTTGTAATTACTTGTAGTCTTGGGCAGAGTAGGAGCCCATACCAAGCTGTGGCATAACCAGAAAGAATGCTTCCTAAGGTGTATTTGTAAAAGTCGGTGCAAGTTGTAGCTGACGTGCCAAATTTCCTTAGTCTGCTTTCTTAACTATAGTGTGAATTGAACATCTAAGAGCCCTCTTTCAGAGCCAGCATGAGGGCAAAGGGCCAAATGGTCTCATTCTGCATTATAAAATTAAAATTTCCCTTTTTTCCCCATTTTCAGACACAGAGTGATTTCCTCGTCATCTGCAATGTGGCAAAGATTTTGGAACTGGTAGTCCCATTGATGGAGCACCCGAGTGAGACCTTCTTGGCCACAATAGAGGAAGACCTCATGAAACTCATCCTTAAGCATGGAATGACAGTAAGAATAATATAGGACTACACAGATGTAGCGTTCAATTGGGAATAGGAGAGTGAAGTTAGAAATATAATAGGTGCAGGAGAAGGCGATTTGGTCCATTGAGTCCGCATCATTATTCAATATGAGCATGATTGATCGTGCACTTTCAGTATCCCACTCCCACTTTCTCTCCATTCCTCTAAATCCTTTAAGCCACAAGGGGCACATCCAGCTCTTTTTTGAACATATCGAATGAACTGGCCCCCACAGCTTTCTGTGGTAGAGAATTCCACAGATTCACAACTTCTTGAGTGAAGATGTTCTTCCTCATCTCAGTCCTGAATGGCTTCCTCCTTATTGTTAGACTGTGACACCTCAGTCCTGGACTTCAGGTTATTTTCTTCAGAATAGTGAAGATGTTTTGCCATCCTCCCACCTTCTAGCTTGCTCTCCCCTGGCCTTTGCCTCCCCCACCCCCTCACCCCATGGTTTTGAGGACGTTTCTGAAATTTGCTTTGAGCCTTTTCCTCTTTGAGCAGTTCTCCTCTTTTTCTATTTGTTCATGTACCTGAAGTCCCGCTCCAAAGCCTTTTCATCCTTCCGAAGTACAGTGCTCAAAATTGTACACACTCCAGTGCAAATATGAAATTGTTCATTTAGATAAGAGGAATAACATAGGAACTTGTTATCTAAATGGTGAGTGATTGCAGAGCTCTGACATTCAGAGGAATTGGGTATCCTGACGACATGGGGTGGCACAGTAACACAGTGGTTAGCACTGCTGCTTTGCAGCTCCAGGGACCTGGGGTTGATTCCTGATTTGGGTCACTGTCTGTGTGGAGTTTGCACATTCTCCTCATGTCTGCGTGGGTTTCCTCCGCGTGCTCCAGTTTCCTCCCAAAGTCCAAAGATGTGCGGGTTAGGTTGACCAGCTATGCTAAATTGCCCCTTAGTGTCCTGAGATGCTTAGGTTAGAGGGATTGGCAGGTAAAATATGTGGGGATATGGGCGTAGGGCCTGGGTGGGATTGTGGTCGGTGCAGATTCAATGGGCTGAAGGGCTTCTTTCTGCACGGTAGGGTTCTATAATTCTATGAACCAAAAATAGGGGCTGCAATAGAAGGCAGTACAGCAATAGGAAAGCTAATGGCATGTTAATGATTATTGTGAGAGGGGTCGATTACAAAACCAGGGAGGTTATGCTTCTGTTGTACAGGATCTTGGTGAGACCACATCTGGTGTATTGTGCACAGTATTAGTCATCTCATATAAGGAAAGATGTAAATGCATTAGAAGCAGTTTGGAGAAGACTTACTACAGTTGTACCAGGAATGTGCATGCTGTTTTATGAGGAAAGGTTGGAGAGATTAGGTTTGTATCAACTGGAGTTTTGGAGAGTAAGGTGACTTCCATTAAATTGGGAGGCATGCCCTATGAAGATAGGTGCCAGGATTCAGATGCTTCAGGAGAGACAGGGTTGGGGGCAAAAGAGGAGGTGGTGTGGCACTGTTGATCAGGGACAGTGTCATGGCTGCAGAGAAGGTGGATGACGTGGAGGGAAGGTCTACGGAGTCCCTGTGGGTGGAAGTTAGGAACAGCAAAGAGTTGATAACTTTGCTGGGTGTATTCTATAGGCCGCCCAATAGCGACAGGGAACTTGAGGTGCAGATAGGGAAGCAGATCCTAGACAGATGTAGAAATAACAGGGTTGTCATGATGGGAGATTTCAATTTCCCAAACATCGACTGGAATATCCCAAGGGTAAGGGGTTTGGATGATGTGCAGTTTGTTAGGTGTGTTCAGGAAGGTTTCCTGACAAAGTACGTGGAAAAGCCTACGAGAGGAGAGGCTGTACTTGACCTGGTGCTTGCTGATGAGCCAGGGCAGGTGTCGGATCTCACAGTAGGTGAGCATCTTGAGAATGGAGATCATAATTCTATATCTTTCACGAAAGCGATGGAAAGAGATAGGATCAGGCAGGCTAGGCAGGTGTATGTCTGGAGTAAGGGGAAATATGAAAACATTAGGCAGGTAATTGGACGTATAAACTGGAAGGAGGTGTTCTTGGGGAAGAGTACAGAAGGAAAGTGGCGGATTTTCAAGGAATGTTTGTCTGGGGCACTGCAAGACAACGTTCCGAGGAGTCGAGGAGGTTCAGGTAGGACGCGGGAACTGTGGTGCACGAAGGTAGTGGTGAAACTAGTTAGGAAGGAAAAAAAGGTATATAAAAGGTTCAGAGAGCTAGGGAATGTTAGGGATCTAGAGGAGTATAAGGTGTGTAGAAGGGAACTTAAAAAGGAAATTAGGAGAGCCAGAAGGGGTCATGAGAAGGCCTTGGCAGGTAAGATTAAGGAGAATCCCAAGGCCTTCTACAAATATGTGAAAAGTAAAAGGATGAGAAGAGAAGGGATAGGGCCTATAAAAGGTGAAGGGGGAAAAGTCTGTGTGAATTCGGAAGAAATGGCAAAGGTGCTTAACGAGTACTTTGCCTCGGTATTCACGGTGGAAAGTGAACTGGGAGATTGCACTGCAGGTTTGAGGCATACGGAAAAGATTGAGTATGTGGATGTTAGGAAAGAGGATGTGTTAGACCTGTTAAATTCTATCAAGATAGACAAGTCGCCGGGACAGGATGAGATGTACGCCAGGTTATTGTGGGAGGTGAGAGAAGTGGTTGCAGAGCCCCTGGCGATGATCGTTGCGTCGTCCATGGAAACGGGAGAGGTTCCGGAGGATTGGAGGATTGTGGATGTGGTTCCTATCTTTAAGAAAGGGAACAGGGATAGTCCAGGAAATTACCGACCGTTGAGTCTGACTTCAGTGGTTGGTAAGCTGATGGAGAGGCTCCTGAGGGACAAGATGTATGAACATTTGGAGAAGTTTGGACTGATTAGAAATAGTCAGCATGGTTTTGTCAAGGGCAGGTCATGCCTTACGAGCCTAGCTGAGTTCTTCGAAAATGTGACTGAACACATTGACGAAGGAAGGATGGTGGACGTAGTGTACATGGACTTAAGGCGTTTGATAAGGTCCCCCATGCAAGGCTTCTGGAGAAGGTGAGAGGGCATGGGATCCAAGGGGCTTTGGTCTCGTGGATCCAGAACTGGCTTGCTGGCAGAAGGCAGAGAGTAGTTGTGGATGGGTCTTGTTCTGCATGGAGGTTGGTAACCAGTGGAGTGCCCCAGGGATCTGTTCTGGGACCCCTGCTGTTTGTCATTTTCATAAATGACCTTGATGAGGAAGTGGAGGGATGGGTTAGTAAGTTCGCTGACGATACAAAGGTCAGAGGTATTGTGGATGGTCTGGAGGGATGCCAAAAGTTGCAGCGGGACATAGACAGGATGCAAGACTGGGCGGAGAAGTGGCAGATGGACTTCAACACGGATAAATGTGTGGTGGTCCATTTTGGCAGGAATAATGGGATGAAGGAGTACAATATCAGGGGTAGGAGTCTTAGCTGTGTTGTAGAGCAGAAGGATCTCGGGGTCCGGTCCATAGGTCTCTTAAATCGGCCTCGCAGGTGGAGGAAGTGGTCAAGAAGGCGTACGTGTACTGGCCTTCATTATCGAGGAATAGAGTTTAGGAGTCAGGAGGTAATGATGCAGCTCTATAAGACCCTTGTCAGACCCCATTGGAGTATTGTGCGCAGTTCTGGTCCCTCACTATAGGAGGATGTAGAGGCTATTGAGAGAGTGCAGAGGAGATTTATAAGGATGCTGCCTGGATTGGGAGGCAGCCTTATGAAGATAGGTTGAGAGGCGACCTGATAGAGGTTTATAAAATGTTGAGAGGAATAGATAGGGTGGACTCTCAGAGACTATTTCCCAGGGCTGAAATGGTCACTACGAGAGGACACAGATTTAAGGTGCAGGGAAGCAAATACAAAGGAGATGTCACGGGTAAGTTTTTCACTCAGAGGGTGGTGAGTGAATGGAATCGGCTGCCGTCGGAGGTGGTAGAGGCAAACTTGCTGGGGTCTTTTAAAAGACTTCTAGATGAATATATGGAAACGAATGGGATGGGGGTTATAAATAGGTCTGTGGATTGGTAGATATAGATGTGAACGGTGCAACTCGTGGGACGAAGGGCCTGTTTGTGCTGTATTGTTCTATGTTCTATGTAAGATAGGTTGAGCGAGCTAGGTCTCTTCTCCCTGGAGAGGCGATCTGATGGAGATTTATAAAGTCTTGAGAGCAATAGATAGGGTGGATTCTCGGAGGCTGTTTCCCAGAGCTGAAATGGTCATTACGAGAGGACTCAGGTTTAAGGTGCAGGGAAGCAAATACAGAGGAAATGTTAGGGGTAAGTTTTTCACTCAGAGGGTGGTGAGTGAATGGAATCGGCTGCCGTCGATGGTGGTGGAGGTGAACTCGCTGGGGTCTTTTAAAAGACTTCTGGACAAGTACATGAGATTTAATGGGATTGGGAGTTACAGAGTTCTATGGCCTCTTAGGTAAGGGTATGATTGACGTGACTTTGGGCTGAAGGGCCTGTTTGTGCTGTAGTGATCTATGTTCTATGTTACACCCATTAGTGTCTGGAACTTGCTGCTGGGGGAGGTAGTGGAAGTAGATACGATAGTGAGTTTTAAGGAGCGTCTGGACAAATGCATGAATAGGGTGGGAATAGAGAGATATGGTCTCCGGAAGGTCAGGGAGTTTCAGTTTAGTTGGGCAGCACGGTTATGGCAGACTTGGAGGGCCTGTTCCTGTGCTATAATCTTTGTTCTTTAAAACCTTAACCCTGAGGGATGCTGACAGGGTGAATGTGGAGTGCATGTTTCCTCTTGTGGGAGAATCTGGAACTAGGGGGTCACTTTTTTAAACAAAAAAGGGTCAGCCATTTAAATCAGATAAGGGGAATTTTTTTTCTCTGAAGGTTGTGTGGATCTCTCCCTCAAAAGGCAGTGAAAACAGAGTTTTTGACTTTGTAAAGGCAGAGCTAGATAGATTCTTGATTAATGAGGGGGTGAAAGGTTATTGGTAGACAGGAATGAGAGATTGACATTATAGTCAGATCTGTCATGACTTTATTGAATGTTGGAGCAGGCTCAGAAGACTGACTAACCTATTCAGACTCCTAATTCACAAGTTTCTTTGTATTTCATAAAGATTCTTCATAACTTCCTTACTTTTGAACTCTGCTTTTTCAAAAAAAAAACCCTTATTAAATGTTTTCTTGACCTGCTTTGCCAGCTTCAAGAATTTACATAAGAAATAGTAGCAGGAGTAGGCCATCTAGCCCTTCGAGCCATAATAATCTATGCGTAATAACTTCCAAGTTCTTATGATTCTACACCCACTTTAAAATTCTACCCTTTTATATTGCGTTTCCTCATTCTTCCTTCCAAAATATATCATTTCACACTTTTCTGCATTGAATTTCACTTGCTGCTTCGCTACTCATTCCACTATCTGATAATGTTCTTATCGTTTTCCTCTTCCTAGTTCATAATATTACTTTAAAAGAAACAGAAAAAATGTTAGCCTGGAATCCGGGATTGTAAAGAGATCAGATGCCATGCCTCTGAGCATGGAGTGAGCAATGGCTTAAATAAATTCAGGAAGGAGACGTTTATGCAGATTTAAAGACCAAATCATTACAATGGCAGTGTTGATGCAAAATTGGCTAAGATAGAAAGCAAAGAATAATGGTGGGTGGCTATTTCTTAGACAGGGAGGGAGGCAGTATACACAGGATTGTTCCAGAGATCAGTATTGGGACCACTATTCATTCATATATAACTGGCTTGTATTTGACTATGCAGGACATAATTTTGAAGTTTAGAAATGGCACGCAACTTAGACAAATAATAAACATGAGGGCGACACACGCTGTATCATTTGACAGTTCTGTAATTTTCTCAAGTTTTAATTTTAAGGGTAGAGTTGGAAAAGCAGTACTACTGGACACTGAAATGGGTTAGAATTGGAAACAAACAGGAAAATCCTTTCCATCCTCATCCACAGATGTGCGCTTTAGGTTAATCTGCCATGCTAAATTGCCTCTTAATATCTTAAGATGCATAAATTTGGGGGATTGGTACTGTAAATGCATAGGGTTTCCATAGAGCAGGTGATGGGCGAAAGTAAGATGTTCTGTCAGAGTTGGTGCAGATTCAATTAGCTGAATGGCTCCTTCTGCACTGTAGGGATTCTATATCCAGTCCAGATTCATTTTAGCTATTTGTACCTCAAATCTTTGAACCTATCTGGTTCATATTTCTTGATATCCTTAAATAATGAAAGTCTATTAATCTCTGGTCCTAACTGACCCACAGCTTTTTTCGGGAGTAGTGAAGGGAGGAGTTTGAGGTATAGTCTGTGCTTTACAGGAAAAGTGCTTTAGGATTCCCCACCTAACTGGTCAAGCCTTGAATTATTAATGCTTTCACTGCCTCCCTGTTCCCTGTCATTGCCACTGATGTAAAATCAGAACAACATCTTATTCTGTGCAGCATAGCACAAATACTTGCTTATCTTGCGTTAGTGATCTCTTTTCCTTCATTCTTTCCCTTCAGTTTAAGATGATAACCTGCTTTATTTGTGTGAAAATTACTGAGTATGAAGACTTCACTGGGTGCTGAGCATTTTGTGTTGGTGCAAGTAAGGTTCTGTTAATAACTGTTTACTATAGATCTGATGAACATTGAGATTTGGTCTGTTTTGCTAATGGGATTTTATCTTTTTTTGGCAGGTTGTTCAACATTGTGTGAGCTGCCTGGGAGCTGTAGTAAACAGAGTAACTCACAACTACAAATTTGTGTGGGCCTGTTTCAATAGATATTATGGTAAGTAGCTCAAACTTATGTTCTTTTGGGTTGTAGAAACATAGGAGTAGCCCTTCAAGCCTTCCCCATCATTAAATCAGATCATATCTGATCTGATTGGAACCTTAATCCTATATTTCTGCCCATCTTTCACCACCTTGATAATCAAGAATCTATCTAGTTCTGCTTAAAGATATTCAAAGATTCTGCTTCCACTGTCTTTTGAGGAAGCAAGTTCTAGAACATCACAGCCTTCAGAAAAGAAAATTCATCTCATCTCAAGTCTTAAATGAGTGACCTAATTATTTTTAAACTGCAACTCCTAGTTCTAGATTCTCTGACAAGAGGAAACATGTCAATATCCGAAGACATTAAAAGTTTCAGTGAAGTTGCCTCTTATTCATCTAAACTATAAGCCTAACCCCTTCAACCTTTCTTCATAAGGCAACCTGCCTGTTAGTCTAGTAAGCCATCATCAAATTGCATCAATGCATTTACATCTTTCCTTAAGTAAGATAATCAGTACTGAACACAGTAGTCCAGACGTGGTCTCATCAGTGCCCTGTAGAACTGAAGTATAACCTCCATAGTTTTGTAGTAAATTACTCTCACAATAAGTGGCAACATTATGTTGAGTCACAGAGGTTTACAACGTGGAAACAGGCCCTTCAACTCAACTTGTCAATACTGCCCTTTCTCCCAAATCCCTAAGCTAATTTCAGTTGCCTGCATTTGGCCCATATCCTTCTATACCCATTGTACCCTTGTAATTATCTAAATGTTTTTTAAAAGATAAAATTGTACCCACCACTACTACCTATGGCAGCTTGTTCCAGACCCTCACTACCCTCTTATTGAAAAGATTGCTGCACTGGGTGTATGTGTATCTCTCCCTTCTGAAATTAAACCTATGCCTCTCGTTTTAGACTTCTATGTTTGTGAAAAATTATTGACTTACTAGGTGATCTATGTACCTGTAGACGACGACGACGACCCCCCCCCCCCCAATCTCTCCATTCCCACCCCAAACCCACATTCCCCCACCTTTGGGAAAACATACTGACCATCTAACTGATCTATGCCCTTCATTATTTTGAAGACCTCTATAAGATCATCCCTCAGCCTCCCATGCTGTAGAGAAAGAAGTCCCAGTCCATCAGCCTCTCCCCACAACTCAATCCAACAAGTCCCGGTAGCATCCTAGTAAATCTTTCCTGCACTCTTTCTAGTTTAATAATATGCCTACTATAATAGGGTGACAGAATTGTACACAGTATTCCAAGTGTGGCCTTACCAATGTCTTATACAACTTCAACAAGGCATCCCAGCTCCTGTATTCAATGTTCTAACCAATGAAACCAAGCATACTGAATGCCCTCTTCACCCTCCTGTCAACTCCTGAAGAAACTACGAACATGCAACCCTACATCTCCTTGTTCTGCAACTCTCCCCAACATTCTACCATTAACTGAGCAAGTCCTGCTGTGGTTCAGTCCACCAAACTACACCATCCTGTGTCTAAATTAAACTCCATCTGCCATTCATCAGTCCACTGGTCCAATTAATCAAGATCCTGCTGCAATTGGAGATAACTTTCTTCACTGTTCGCTATCGTCTGTAGAAGGAAAAATGCTTGAATCTGTTGTCAAAGCAGAAATAACGAGGCATCTGGATACAAACAGTTTGATCAAGCAGACGCAGCACCGATTCGTTAAGTCGTGCTTGACAAACTTATTAGAGTTCTATGTTCTAAGTGACTAGTGAGGTAGATAGAGGGGAACTAGTGAATGTGGTGTCTTTGGATTTCCAGAAAGCGTTTGATAAGGTGCCTCACAAAAGATTGCTGCAGGAGGTTAGGGTGCAGGGAGTCGGGGGTAGGGATTAGACTGGATAGAGGATTGGTTGTCAAATAGGAAGCAGAGGGTAGGTATTAATGGGTGCTATTCTGATTGGCAGCTGGTGACTAGTGGAGTGCCCCAGGGATCGGTGCTGGGGCCTCAACTATTTACCATTTACATAGATGATCTGGAGGAAGGGGCTGAGTGCAGGGTGACGAAATTTGCTGATGACACGAAGATGAGTGGAAAAGCAAATTGTGTGGAGGGTGTGGAAAGCCTGCAGAGGGATCTGGATAGGTTGAGTGAGTGGGCGAGGATCTGGCAGATGGAGTATAATGTTAGCAAGTGTGAGGTTATCCACTTTGGTAGGAATAATGTTAGGAAGGATTACTATTTAAATGAAGAAAAGCTGCAGCATGCAACGGTGCAGAGGGACCTGGGGGTCCTTTTGCACGAATCGCAAAAACACAGTCTGCAGGTGCAGCAGGTGATTAAGAAGGCGAATGCAATGTTGGTCTTTATAGCGAGGGGGATAGAATATAAAAGTAGGGAGGTTTTGTTGCAGCTGTATAGGGTACTGGTGAGGCCGCAGCTGGAGTACTGTGTGCAGTTTTAGTCACTGCATTCGAGGAAGAATATATTGGCCTTGGACGGGGTGCAGAGAAGGTTCACCAAGCTGATACTGGAGATGAGGGTGTTGGATTATGAGGAGAGACTGAATAGGCTAGGTTTGTACTCTTTGGAGTTTAGAAGGCTGAGAGGGGATCTTATAGAAACTTATAAGATAATGAAGGGGATGGATAAGGTTGAGATTGAGAGACTCTTCCCGCTTAACAAAGATAGCAGGACCAGAGGGCACAGCCTCAAGATTGGGGGAGGCGGTTCAGATCGGAGTTGCGGAGGGGTTTCTTCACGCAGAGGGTGGTGAATCTTTGGAATTCTCTGCCTGTTGAGGTGGTGGAGGCTTCCTCACTGAATATGTTCAAATCAAGAGTGGATAGGTTTTTAATTTCCTGCTTGGGAGAAAGCAGGAAAGTGGTACTGAACCACTACAGATCAGCCATGATATTGAATGGCGGGGCAGGCTTGAGGGGCTGAATGGCCTACTCCTGCTCCTATTTCTTATGTTCTTATGCCACCAATCCTAATGTCATCTGCAAACCTAGTAACCATGCCCCCTATATTCTCATCCAAATCATTAATATAACTGACCAATAACAGGGTACCCAGCAACTGATCCCTGAGACACGCTGCTGGTCACAGGCCTCCAGGTTGAAAAGCAACCCTCTACAAACACTCTCTGGCTTCTGTCAACAAGCCAATTTTGTAATCATTTAGATACCTCACCCTGGATCCTGTGAGATCCAACCCTATGCAATCTGCCATGCAGTACTTTGTCAAAGGCCCCGCTAAAGTCCAAGTAGACAACATCAACTGCACTACCCTCATCTGTGCCTCCTGTCTAACCTTCCCCAAAAAACTCAACCAAATTTGTGAGATATGATTTTCCATTCTCAAAACCATGCGGACTATCCCTAATCAGTCCTTGCATCTCTAAATGTCTGTGGATCCTATCTCTCAAAATACCTTTCAAAGTTTACCTACCACAGATGTGAGGTTCACTGGTCTGTAGTTCCCAGGCTTTTCCCTGCAGCCCTTTTTAAACAAAGGCACAATATCTGCCACCTTCCAGTCTTCAGGCACTTCACCCATGACTATTGATGATTCAAATACCTCAGCTAGGGAACTCGCAATTTCCTCCCTAGCCTCCTGGGGTACACTTCATCAGGTCCCAGGGATTTTCTACCTTGATGCGCTTTAAGAGTTTCAGCATCACCACCTCTGTAGTATGTACACACCATAGGACCATAGAAAATTACAGCTCAGAAGCAGGTCTTTTGGCCCTTCTTGTCTGTGCCACACTTCTCAAGACATCAATATTTACTTCCTAAGTTCCTTAGCATCCGTGCATTTCTCAACAGTAATACTGATGAGAAATATTCATTTTAGGATCTTGCCTACTTCTTGTGGGTCCGCACGTAAATAACCTTGTTGATCTTTAAAAGGACCTAGTTACCCTTTTTTTGCCCTTTACATATTTGTAGAAGCTCTTTCCTAATTACTTGTGGTACCTGTACAGTAGCCTTTTATGGTTCTTGCACCTCAGAGATCTGCAATCTTTAGCAACTTAAATAGTAAGCTTTTATTATTCTTCCAGCCAAACTATACCCTTTTGTCAGATTTTTTTACCACTCACTTAATCTACTTTAACCATAGCACTTGGGGCTAAAGGGATCAAGGAATATGGGAGGAAGGGAGGATCAGAATATTGAATTCAATGAGCAGCCATTATCAGAACGAATGGTGGAGCAGGTTCGAAGAACTGAATGGCCTACTCCTAGTTTCCATGTTTCTATCTATGTCTCTTGTAGCCACCTTAAGTCCTTTTCACAATTTACTTTTTTTAACTAGCTTTGTGTCGTCAGCAGGTTTAGCAGCTATATGTCATTTTAATCAATTCAATATAAAATGTAAAAAGCTGAAGTCTGTGGCACATCAGTCATCACATCCTGCCATCCAGAAATAGACCCATTTATGCTGCTATCTGGTCCCTGTTAGCTAGCAAATCTTCGTCCATGCCAATATGTTAGCCCCTATACCATGAGCTTTTATCTTGCATAATAACCTTTGCTGTGATACCTTATCAAAAAGTGCAGTACGTTTACAGTTCCTCAATCCATGGCACGTGACTCCTTCAAGGAACTCCAATAAATTGATTAAACCTGATTTCTCTTTTACAAAGCCAGGTTGACTTTGCCTTGAATTTTTTCAAGTGCCCTCCTCTAACATCTTTAATAATGGCTTCTAGCCTTTTCCAAAAATGAATGTGAGGCTAACTGGCCTATTGTTTTCTGCTTTCTGTCTCCTTAAAGCAGTGGTTTTCAGCCAGCTTGCTGCAGCACAGTGATGTGTTGAGAGAACTGTCCAAGTGTGCCATGAAATTTTGTGCTAGGTCCTAGAATAGTTACTAAGAGAACCTTCAGTACTGCACGGTCGCCAGTGAAGAGATTCCCAGCTGTTGATGTGAGGAGTCCGTCCAACACTGATTAATCCAGCTGAAATAAATGTTTTTTTTAGTTTAAAAAAATCCGTTGGATAGTTTGCTTCATCTGTCGCCATTGGATGGATCATTTGGTATATAGCACTTATTTAAATCTATGGCCATTCATTTTTGCTGCACATTCTTACGTTTAAAGCAAGGACAGTTGCCTTATTGACAAAATTGTTTTTATTCATTCGCAGATTTGATTAATATGGGAAATTTATTCTGGTTTCTCAGGTTAACTGACATCCCATAATAGTTTCAAGAGTTGTAAATCAAATCATTCCAAGAACTGGCGTTCCCTTTCAGATTTTTAAATGAGAGCTGGAAGTGGTCCAAATAGAGATAAAAACCCAACTCAGAACCTTTAACCCCAGAACCATCCTGCAAGTGAAATAAAGCCAGTTTATTTCAAAGGAATCAGCAGGACTGAATTAGATTTCCCAGAGCACCAAGGAAGCGGCCAAAGAAGGGATTGGAAAAAAAATCCAGATGTATGTATTTTTTTAAAAAATATTTCTGAAAGTGGAGTCAGACATTTTAGGAACTTTCAAGCGGTTATTGGTTAGACACATGGAGCACTCCACAATGATTGGGAGTGGGACAGCTTGATGTTGGGTTTGGACAAAGCTCCTCACAACATTGCTGGCCAAAGGGCCTGTACTGTGTTGTACTGTTCTATGTTCTAAAGGCAATTGATGAATAACATGCCTGACCTAGACTTCATAATGGATGATAATCGGAATATGTCTCTACCTCTATATTATTCAACTTGAACTGAAGGTCTGAAAGCACTTTTAAATTGAGTGTCGTCTGTTTCTGATTGTCAGTTTTCCTGTCCTTACTGGAATTGGAAAGCTGTGTACTTTTGAAATCAAATTGGAGAAGTTGGGTAGAATCTAAATTCAGCTCAGCTACTTGGCTTTATCTTAAATGGTTTCAATCAAAATTAAGTTAATTTGCTCCAACATCTTTAAAACGTTCTAAAGAACATAAGAACTAGGAGCAGCAGTAGGCCATCTGGCCCTAGTCAGTTCATGAAGAAAGTAAGGAGATGTGGGATAGAGGGAAATTTGGCTGATTGGATAAGTAATTGACTGTCTCACAGAAGATGGAGGGTGGTGGTGAAGGGAAAATTTTCAGACTGGAGACCAGTTACCAGCAGTGTGCCACGTGGATTAGTGATGGGTCCTCTGCTTATTTGTGATTTTTATCAATTACTTGGTGGAAGGGGCTGAAGGATGGGTTAGTAAATTTGGTGATGACATCAAGATTGGTGTAAGCTGCAAAAAGACATTGATAAGATGCAGAGCTGGGTCGAAAAATGGCAGATGGAGTTAAACCCTGATAAGAGATGATTCATTTTGGTAGGACAGACTTGAATGCGGATTACAAGGTCAATGGCAGGGCTCTGAGGAATATGGAGGAACAGAGAGATCTTGGAGTTCATATCTACAGATCTCTGAAAGTTGCCATTTGGGTGGACGGAGCTGTGAAGAAGGCTGATAGTGTGTTAGTATTTATTAACAAGGGGTTTAAGTTTAAGAGATGTGGGGTTATGCTGCAATTGTACAGGACCTTGGTGAGACCACATTTGGAATAGGGTGTGCAGTTCTGGTCACCTCACTATAAGAACATAGAACATTACATAGAACATAGAACACTACAGCACAGAACAGGCCCTTCGGCCTTCGATGTTGCGCCGACCAATATTAAAAGCAATGACCCTCCAAACTAAACCATTCCCTTCTCTTCCATGTACCCATCAACCAACCTCCCAAACGCCACCAAACTTGGCGCATCCACAACTGCCACAGGCAGGGCACTGCACTCCCGAACCGCCCCCTGGGTAAAGAACCCACCTCTGACATCCATCCCACAACTATCACCCCCCAATTCAAAGCCGCGTCCCCCCACGCCAGCCCTCTCCATCCCAAGAAAAAGGCCACCACCGTCCACCCCATCCAAACCTCCAATCATCCTATATGTTTCGATAAGGTCCCCTCTCAGCCGCCTCCCTTCTACAGTGCAGAATAAGAAGGATATGGAAATTTTGGAGAGAGTGCAGAGGAGATTTACCAGAATGCTGCCTGGTTTGGAAGGTTGGTCTTATGAGGAAAGGTTGAGGGAGCTGGCGCTTTTCTCTTTAGAGCTGAGGGGGATGAGAAGTGACTTAATAGAAGTTTATAAGATGATAAGAATTGATAGAGTGGACATGCAGACACTATTTCCTCAGGTGGAAGTAGCAGTTACTAGGGGGCATAACTATAAGGTTTATGGTGGGAGGTATAGGAGGGATGCCTGAGGTAGATTCTTTGCTCAGACTGTCTGCTGTGATAGTAGAGTTGGACACTTTAGGAACTTTCAAGCGATTATTAGATAGGCACATGGAGCACACCAGAATTATAGGGAGTGGGATAGCTTGATCTTGGTTTCAGACAAAATTTGGCACAACATCGAAAACTGAAGGACCTGTGCTGTATTCTGTGTTTTATGTTTATCTTATGTAGCAGTCTCAGTGCAGCATCTTGTCAAATGCCTTCTGGAAATCCAGATATACCACATCCGTGGGTTTATCCAAATTGTCCACTGCGCATGTAACGTTCTCAAACAATTCCATCAAATTGATAAAATATGACCTGCCCTTCATTAAACCATGCTGCGGCTTACCAGTGAAACAATTTGTAGCCAGATATCTCACTATTTCTTCCTTGATGATAGAGTCAAGCATTTTCCTTACTACAGAAGTTAACCTAACAGGCCTATAGTTACTTGCCTTTGTGTACCTCCTTTTTTAAACCATGGTGTCACATTTTAGAAAAATATTTCCTCTTGGTTTTTGTTTTGTGTGTATATGCAGGAAAGGTTGTAAATTTTCTCAATCCCAACTTCCCCATTGAACATTTCAACCGCTTCTATTTGAACCTCGAAGTTCTTCAAGATCAAACATGTTTTTATTTTAATCTCAAGCTGCTTAAGTTTAAAAGAGGTGATTTTAGGATTAAGTAGGCAGGAGTACACAGGGATGTCTTGTCATTTGCCTTTTGCTTATCAAAGCAATAATTATCATATATCCTTCATGTCTTTACAGTTATATTCATGGAATATACAGAAATCCACAACCCCATTGAAAATGAGCCATGAATAGAGATAGTCAGAAATATTAATGGATTTAACTGAATAGTTCAGGTCAATTTCCTAGAATACTCTTTGCAGTTCTGGTTACCAACTACATGATGAATGTGATTGCACTAGAGAGGTTGCAACCGATATTCACTAGAACATTGCCTAGACTGGAGCTTTTCAGCTGTGAAGAGGAGTTAGTTAGACTGGAGTTTTTCTCCTTTTGAGCAGAGAAAGCTGAGGGGACCTGATTGAGGTGTACAAAATTCTGAAGGACCATCTAGGGTAGATGGAAAGAAATTTCTCCCCTTAGAGAGGTCAATTACTAGGGTCCTAAGCTGTAATGGGCTGGAGATTTAGAGGGGATTTGAGAACATAGAAGCGTAGAACATAGAATACAGCACAAACAGGCCCTTCGGCCCACAAGTTGTGCTGATCATACGAGTAGCTACTAGGCCTACCTATAACCCTGAATCCCATTAAATTCCATGTACTCATCTAGAAGTCTCTTAAAAGACCCCAACAAGTTCGCCTTCACCACCGATGGTAGCCAATTCCACTAACTTACCACCCTGTGAGTGAAAAATGTATTCCTGCCATTTCCTCTGTACCTACTCCCCAGCATCTTAAACTTGTATACTCTCATAGAAACCATTTCAATCATGGGAAATAGCCTCATGAATCCACCCGATCTATAGCTCTCAACATTTTACAAATCTCTTATCAGGTCACCTCTCATCCTTCAACTCTCCAGGGAGAAAAGACCGAGCTCCCTCAACCTATCCTCATAAGGCATGCCATCCAATCCAGCCAACATCCTTGTAAATCTCCTCTGCACTATTTCAATAGCTTCCACATCTTTCTTGTAATGAGGTGATTAGAGCTGTGCACAGTACTCCAAGTGTGGTCTGACTAGAGTCTTATAAAGCTGCAGCATTATCTACTGACTCCTAAACTCAGTGCTTCGATTGGCAAAGACCAGTACACCATATGCCTTTTTGACTACATCCTCTACCTGTGAGGCTGATTTTGAGAGTCCTATGGACCCGAACCCCAAGGTGCTTTTGATCCTCTACACTGCTAAGAATAAGTAGCTTGAGAGTTGAGGGTGAAACTCTTTGACCCATTGATAGAGGTGGGAACCCTCAGAACATTTAAGAAGCATTTACATGAGCACTTGAAGCACCATAACATATAGGGCTACAGATCAAAATGAGATGAGAGTATATAAGTATTTGTTGGCTGGTGCAGATGGGATGGATCAAAAGAACTCTTCCTGTGCTGTATGACTCTCTTTTTATACAAAGGAATTGCATTTGCTGCCATCTAATGTAACGTTGCCAAAATGCAGGGAATTTTTGAAAATAAAAACCAAGCATCAATTATCTCGTTAGCCACTTCTTTGAAGATCTTAGTGTCTTAGGCTCCTCTTTCTCAGGAGACGATGTCGTCTATATGGATTTTAGTAAGGCGTTTGACAAAGTCCCTCATGGGAGATTAGTTGAAAATGTCAAGGCTAATGGGATACAAGGACAGGTAGCTAGATGGATAAGTAACTGGTTTAGTAATAGGAACTCAGTAAGAATCTAGCAACACCAATTTTAACTCCAACTGATTTATTTGATAGTAAATTTGCAAGCTTTCAACACTGTCTTTGTCAGGCAAATGCAGTGTTCTGGTCTGCAATAGCACACATATCAACACAGACAGTCACAGATTGCTGATTAGAATGCGAATCCTTACATCTAACTAGTATTCAAGTGTTAAAGTGGCTAACAATGTGTGTGAAGGGAATCCTGAGCATTGGTTAGAGAATTGTGTATTTTCTCCAGACAGCACAGTAAGTGAGGTTTTTTGCTAACCCAGGCAAGTTACGGGGGTTACAGATAGTGTGTCATGAAGCCAAGATCCCTATTAAGGATGAATGAGCATCGCTCAACAATCACCAGGCAAAACAGTTCCCTTCCTGTGGC
The DNA here is from genome assembly GCA_024679065.1 of Sphyrna mokarran. NCBI lineage: Eukaryota > Metazoa > Chordata > Chondrichthyes > Carcharhiniformes > Carcharhinidae > Sphyrna > Sphyrna mokarran. Next base: position 1,640,209 of record JAGIQG010000006.1, read on the forward strand.
GAACACTTCAGCAGTCATGGGCATTTGGCCTCCGACCTGCGGGTAAATGTTCTTCAAGGGGGCCTTCGTGACACACGACAGCGCAGAGTCGCTGAGCAGAGACTGATAGCCAAGTTCCGCACACATGAGGACGGTCTTAAAGGGATCTTGGCTTCATGACACACTATCTGTAACCCCCGTAACTTGCCTGGGTTAGCAAAAAACCTCACTTACTGTGCTGTCTGGAGAAAATACACAATTCTCTAACCAATGCTCAGGATTCCCTTCACACACATTGTTAGCCACTTTAACACTTGAATAGCAGGTTAGATGTAAGGATTCGCATTCTAATCAGCAATCTCTGACTGTCTGTGCTGATGTGTGCTATTGCAGACCAGAACACTGCATTTGCCTGACGAAGACAGAGTGTCGAAAGCTCGCAAATTTACTATCAAATAAATCGGTTGGATTTAAAATTGGTGTTGCTAGATTCTTACTGAGTTCTTGCTACCCCGTCCAACGCCGGCATCTCTACATCATTAGTAATAGGAGACAGAGAGTAATAGTGAAAGGGTGTTTTTCTAGCTAGAGGTCGGTCACTAGTGGTGTGCCACAGGGCTCGGTACTGGGACCTCTTCTATTTGTAATATATATAAATGACTTGGAAGAGGGAGTAAGTGGAGTGATCAGCAAGTTTGCAGATGATACAAAGATGGCTGGACTTGTGGATAGTGAGGAGCATTGTCAGGCGATGCAGCAGGACATAGATAGGCTGGTAGCTTGGGCAGATAGATGGCAGATGGAATTCAATCCTGATAAATGTGAGGTGATGCATTTTGGAGAATGTAGGGGGGAGGTATATGATAAAGGGTAGACCTATTAAGAGTATAGAAACGCAGAGGGACCTGGGGGTGCAGGTGAACAAGTCTCTGAAGGTGGCAGAGCAAGTGGAGAAGGTTGTGAAGAAAGCATATAGTATGTTAGCCTTTATAGGAAGGGGTATAGAGTACAAGAGCTGGCCTTTAATGTTGCAGTTGTATAAAACGTTGGTTAGACCTCATTTGGAATACTGCGTCCAGTTCTGATCGCCCTAATACTGGAAGGACGTGGAGACTCTGGAGAGAGTGCAGAGACGTTTACCAGGATGCGTTTACCAGTATGAGTTATAGGACGGATATCAGAGGTAGGTTCTTTACTCAAAGAGTGATTAGGGAGTGGAATGCCCTGCCTGCAGCTGTTGTAGATGCGCCAAGTTTGGTGGCGTTTAAGAGGTAATTGATAAGTATATGGAAGAGAAGGGAATGGTTTAGTTTGGAGGGGCATTGCTTTTTATTTTGGTCGGCACAACATCGAAGGCCGAAGGGCCTGTTCTGTGCTGTAATGTTCTATGTTCTATGCTGCCTGGTATGGTACGTCTGAGTTACGAGGAGAGGTTAGGCAAATTGGGGCTGTTTTCCTTAAAAAGACGTAGACTTAGAGGAGATCTAATAGAGGTGTACAAGATTATGAGGGGTATAGATAGAGTAAACAGGGTTAAGCTTTTCCCTAGGATGGACCCGAATAGCACAAGGGGTCACGGGCTTAGGGTGAGGGGGGTAAGGTATAATTTGGATGCTAGAGGGAGTTTTTTCACACAGTGGGTGGTGGGGGTATGGAATGCGCTGCCAAGTAAAATGGTGGAGGCAGGTACTCTGGAGTTATTTACAAAATACTTAGATGGGCACATGAACAGAATGGGAATGGAGGGGTATAAAAAACTGATTTAAAATAGGGATCATGAGCCGTCGGAGTCCCTGGAAAGGGTGTAAATAGATGATGATATTGATGTACTTGTTTTTATCCTACAGGTGCTTTGGTCCACCTTGTTGTCTGACAAGGGGCATTCACGCGATGGGTTGTGAGAGGGCTGCTCTTGGATTTTTTTCGAGAGTATCCTAGTGCTTTACATCGTTAGTGTACGCTTGACCTGGACCATTTGATGGGCAACACGACAGCTCAGTGACTATTGCTGTGATGTGCAGATAAATGGATTTGTGCCTTTGTCTGTGGGAGTTTGCGCATTCTCCCCGTGCTTGCGTGGGTTTTCTCTGGGTGCTCCGGTTTCCTCCGACATCCCAAAGATGTGCTCTTAGGCTAATTGGCAAAATAAATTCTTTTGTTCGGCCCAACTAGCCCGCACCGCCACTCGATGTTCCCACCTCTACCCACGATCCCTGTCCATGTTTATAGATCTATGGATAAAAAACCAAATTTGAGAAATTTAGGGAGAATTTGGTAGGACGCTGGAACCATGGTGCACGACGGTTGTGGTGAACCTAGTCAGGAAGAAAAGAAAATGTATAAAAGGTTCAGAGAGCTCGGAGATGTTAGGGATCTAGAGGAGTATAAGGCTTGTAGGAAGAAGCTTAAAAAAGAAATTAGGAGAGCCAGAAGGGGTCATGAGAAGGCCTTGGTGGGTAAGATTAAGGAGAATCCCAAGGCCTTCTACAAATATGTGAAAAGTAAAAGGATAAGAAGAGAAGGGATAGGACCTATAAAAGGTGAAGGAGTAAAAGTCTGTGTGGAACCAGACTTTACCCAAAGGGTGGTTCGGGAGTGGAATGCCCTGCCTGCAGCGGTTGTAGATGCGCCAAGTTTGGTGGCGTTTAAGAGGTTAGTTGATAAGTATATGGAAGAGAAGGGAATGGTTTAGTTTGGAGGGGCATTGCTTTTTATATTGGTCGGCGCAACATCGAAGGCCGAAGGGCCTGTTCTGTGCTGTAGTGTTCTATGTTCTATGTTCTAAATGGCAGAGGTGCTTAACAAGTACTCTGCCTCGGTATTCACGGTGGAAAGTGAACTGGGAGATTGCACTGCAGGTTTGAGGCATACGGAAAAGATTGAGTATGTGGATGTTAAGAAAGGGGATGTGTTAGAACTTTTAAATTCTATCAAGATAGACAAGTCACCGGGACCGGATGGGATGAACCCCAGGTTATTGTGGGAGGTGAGGGAAGTGATTGCCGAGCCCCGGCAATGATCTTTGCATCGTCGATGGAGACGGGAGAGGTTGCGGAGGATTGGAGGATTGCAGATGTGGTTCCTATTTTCAAGAAAGGGAACAGGGATAGTCCGGGAAATTACCGACCGGTGAGTCTGACCTCAGTGGTTGGTAAGCTGATGGAGAGGTTTCAGAGGGACAAGATTTATGAGCATTTGGAGAAGTTTAGAATGATCAGAAATAGTCAGCATGGTTTTGTCAAGAGCAGGTCGTGCTTTACGAGCCTAGCTGAGTTCTTCGATAATGTGACTGAACACATTGACGAAGGAAGAGCGGTAGACATAGTGTACATGGACTTTAGTAAGGCGTTTGATAAGGTCCCCCATGCAAGACTTCTTGAGAAGGTGAGAGGGCATGGGATCCAAGGGGCTTTGGCCTCGTGGATCTGGAACTGGCTTGCCTGCAGAAGGCAGAGAGTGGTTGTGGATGGGTCTTTTTCTGCATGGAGATTGGTCACCAGTGGAATGCCCCAGGGATCTGTTCTGGGACCCTTGCTGTTTGTCATTTTCATAAATGACCTGGATGAGGAAGTGGAGGGATGGGTTAGTAAGTTCGCCGATGATACAAAGGTCAGTGGTGTTGTGGATGGTCTGGAGGGATGTCAAAAGTTGCAGCGAGACATAGATAGGATGCAAGACTGGGTGGAGAAGTGGCAGATGGACTTCAATGCGGATGAATGTGTAGTGGTCCATTTTGGCAGGACCATAGGGATGAAGGAGTACAATATCAAGGGTAGGAGTCTTAGCTGTGTTGAAGAGCAGAAGGATGTTGGGGTCTGGGTCCATAGGACTCTTAAACCAGCCTCGCCGGTGGAGGATGTGGTCAAGAAGGCGTATGGTGTACTGGCCTTCCTTAATGAAGGGATTGAGTTTAGGAGTCAGGAGGTAATGCTGCAACTTTATAGAACATAGAACATTACAGCACAGAACAGGCCCTTCGGCCTTCGATGTTGCGCCGACCAATATAAAAAGCAATGCCCCTCCAAACTAAACCATTCCCTTCTCTTCCATATACTTATCAACTAACCTCTTAAACGCCACCAAACTTGGCGCATCTACAACTGCTGCAGGCAGAGCATTCCACTCCCGAACCACCCTTTGGGTAAAGAACCTACCTCTGATATCCGTCCTATAACTATCACTAAGACCCTTGTCAGACCCCACTTGGAGTACTGTGTGTAGTTCTGGTCGCCTCACTATAGGAAGGATGTGGAAGCTATTGAGAGGGTGCAGAGGAGACTTACAAGGATGTTGCCTGGATTGGGAGGCAAGACTTATGAAGATAGGTTGAGGGAGCTGGGACTCTTCTCCCTGGAGAGATGAAGGTTGAGAGGTGACCTGATAGAGGTTTATAAGATGTTTAGAGGAATAAATAGGGTGGATTCTCAGAGGCCGTTTCCCCGAGCTGAAATAGTTGATACGAGAGGACACAGGTTTAAGGTGCCGGGAAGCAAATACAGAGGAGATGTTAGGGGTAAGTTTTTCACTCCGAGGATGGTGAGTGAATGGAATCGGCTGCCGTCGGTGGTGGTAGAGGCGAACACGCTGGGGTCTTTTAAAAGACTACTGGATGAGTATATGGGATCTCATGGGATTGGGGTTATGGATAGGCCTGTGGCTTGTTAGGTGTAGATGTGATCGGAGCAACTTGTGGGCCGAAGGGGCTGTTTGTGCTGTAGTGTTCTATGTTCTATGTACTGTGGGTCTGGACTGACTTTTGGATCATTAGTAAACCGCATAGGTCTTTATGAATTCAGTGATTGTTGTCACTTTCTCAACAGTAGTTGGAATGGCTATTAAATGGTCTCCTCAGTGGTGACCATTGCTCATTAAAAAGTGTGGTGAAGAAAATCAGTCTGGTGCAAAACAGTAAGAACTCAGTAAGAATCTAGCAACACCAACTTTAAATCCAACCGATTTACTTGATAGTAAATCTGCGAGCTTTTGACCTTTTCGTCACCTTTTCAACGAAAAGGTTGAAAGCTCGCAGATTTACCCTCAAATAAATTGGTTGGATTTAAAATTGGTGTTGCTAGATTCTTACTGAGTTCTTACTACCCCAGTCCAATGCCGGCATCTCTACAGCAAAACAGTAACTCAGAAACTGTGTGTTTACAAAGGATTTAATATCCACATGTTGGGTTGCTCGATACCAATGTACTCTGGCTGATGACACACATTGTATTGTGTACAAATGTTGACCTTCGAAACAGAAACCTGTAAGAAAAGTCATTGCCGTTACATTCAATAAAATTATCTTTTTCCTTGTGTGATAGGTGCTCTAACAAAACTAAAGTCACAGCACCAAGAGGATTCTGGCAACACTGCCCTAGTTGGCAATAAACCTGCCCTCCTTCGCTCTCTTTTTACTGTTGGTGCACTGTGTCGTCATTTTGACTTTGATCAGGAGGAATTTAAAGGCAACACTAAGGTAATAATTAAAGATTAACCTTGTTCATCATCTTAAATGCTCATTTGATATGATATCCATTGATAAAGAAATGTAAAGGTCCTATACTAAGAAGCACACGTGGAATGAATGACCACCAATCTGAGAATCAAACAGATTGATCAGGTGTCCCCTGCAACAATCAAGTTTGCGAATCAATCTTTCAGTTGGTTCTTCAGAATAGTGCAATGAAAGCCAAGTTCATAGCATCACAGATGTGGCTTAGCCACATGAGTGGAAGAGCAACAGAAATAATGGGATTATAATTGGGGAACAGACAAGCATTTCTGTAACTGAGGACAAGTCTCTAGTTTGGTATGTTGCTTCTTTGTGACAGGGTCAAGGATGTTACACAGTAGGTGCAGGGCACTCTTCTGGGGCAGGGTGAACAGCCAGAGATCGTGGACAAAAGTAGAAGGGGAATGGTGTCCTGAAAGCAACTTTTTAGGAACTAGGAAGGTGATAAAGAGCAGAGACAGTAAGCTCATGGTTGTTCCTAGTGCTTTGTGCACAATAAAGGTTTACAGTGCTGATCCCAGGGATGGCGGGACTGATGTATGAGGAGAGATTGACTAGGTTAGGATTGTTGTTGCTGGAATTCAGATGAATTGTACAAGGCATTGGTAAGGCCACTCTTGGAATACTGTGTATGATTCTGGTCACCCTATTATAGGAAGGATATTACTAAACTAGAAACTGTAATGTTCTATAGAACATAGAACATTACAGCACAGAACAGGCCCTTCGGCCTTCGATGTTGTGCCGACCAAAATAAAAAGCAATGCCCCTCCAAACTAAACCATTCCCTTCTCTTCCATATACTTATCAATTAACCTCTTAAACGCCACCAAACTTGGCGCATCTACAACAGCTGCAGGCAGGGCATTCCACTCCCTAATCACTCTTTGAGTAAAGAACCTACCTCTGATATCCGTCCTATAACTCATACCCCTTAATTTAAAGCTGTGTCCCCTCGTGCTAGCTTTCTCCATCCTAGGAAAAAGGCTATCACTGTCCACCCTATCTAAACCTCTAATCATCTTATATGCTTCAATAAGATCCCCTCTTAGCCGCCTCCTTTCTAACGAAAACAACCTCAAATCCTTCAACTTCTCATCATAGGACCTGCCCTCCATACCAGGCAACATCCTGGTAAACCTCCTCTGTACCCTCTCCAATGCCTCCACATCTTTCTTATAATGTGGGGACCAGAACTGCACACAATACTCCAAGTGCGGCCGCACTAGAGTTTTGTACAGCTGCAACATGATGCTGCGGCTCCTAAATTCAATCCCCCTACCAATAAAAGCTAAGACTCCATATGCCTTCTTAACAACTTTATCCACTTGACTGCCTACTTTCAGGGATCTATTGACACATACACCAAGATCCTTCTGTTCCTCAACACTATTAAGAGCCCTACCATTAGCCCTATACTCTACACATTTATTGTTCCTGCCAAAGTGCATTACCTCACACTTTTCCACATTAAACTCCATTTGCCACCTCTCGGCCCAGCTCTGCAACTTGTCCAAGTCCCTCTGCAAACTATAACACCCTCTTCACTATCTACCACTCCACCGACTTTAGTGTCATCTGCAAATTTACTAATCCATCCTTCAATACCCTCATCCAGATCATTTATAAAAATTACAACAGCAGGGGCCCCAAAACAGACCCCTGAGGTACACCACTTGTCACCGAACTCCACGATGAATATCTCCCATCAACCACCACCCTCTGTCTTCTATCGGCCAGCCAATTCCTAATCCAATTAGCTAAATCACCCTCTATTCCACACATCTGCATTTTCTGTAGAAGTCTTCCATGGGCCACCTTATCAAACGCCTTACTAAATTCCATATATACTACATCAACCGCCTTACCCCCATCCACCTCTCTGGTCACTTTCTCAAAAAACTCAATGAGGTTAGTAAGGCATGACCTACCCTTCACGAAACCATGCTGACTATCCCCAATCAATTCATTTTTCTCTAAATAACTATAAATCCTATCCCTAATAATTCTCTCCAATACCTTGCCCACAACAGAAGTAAGACTCACTGGCCTATAATTCCCTGGAAGGTCTCTCTTCCCCTTCTTAAACAATGGGACCACATTCGCTATCCTCCAGTCCTCCGGAACCACACCCGTAACCAACGAGGACCTGAAGATCAGAGCCAGAGGCTCTGCAATCTCCTCTCTTGCCTCCCAGAGAAGGAGAACATATGTTCTATGTTCGTCAGAGCTCTGGGAGAAAACAAAAAGAAAAACTACTCACCAGTTACCAGTCAATCACTTGCTGACTGTGCCATCACGGTTTGATTTTTTTTCTCCCTCTCACTTGCCCTCAATTACATCTCTCCACTCCTGCCGAAGATGAGCACTGTTTCCCCTCCGCACTGAATTCCACTCAGTTCCAAATTCCTGATGCTCTCACACGAGCTGAATTTCACTCCATCTGCAGTCTCTCTCCCACTGGTGTGCACAAGCTCATTAGAACATTACAGCGTAGTACAGGTCCTTTGGCCTTCGTTGTTGTGCCGACTAGTGGAACCAATCTAATGACCCTCTAACCTAAACTATTCCAATATTATCCATATGCCTATCCAATGATCATTTGAACGCCCTTAAAGTTGGCGAGTCCACGACTGCTGCAGGCAGGGCATTCCACGCCCTTACAATCCTCTGAGTAAAGAACCTACCTCTGACATCCGTCCTATAACTACCACCCCTTAATTTAAAGCTGTGTCCCCTCATGTTAGCCATCTCCATCCGAGGAAAAAGGCTCTCACTGTCTACCCTATCTAACCCTCTGATCATCTTGTATGTCTCAATTAGGTCACCTCTTAATCTTCTTCTCTCTAATGAAAACAACCTCAAGTCCCTCAGCCTTTCCACAGAAAACCTTGTCACATACCAGGCAACATCCTGGTAAACTTCCTCTGCACTCTGTCCAATGCCTCCATATCTTTCTTATGACGTGACAACCAGAACTGTACGCAATACTCCCAAGTGCGGCCGCACCAGAGTTTTGTACCGTTGTAACATAACCTCACAGATCTGAAATTCAATCTCTCTACCAATGAAAGCTAATACACCGTATGCCTTCTTAACAACTTTATCAACCTGGGTGCCAACTTTAAGGGAGCTATGCACATGTACACTGAGATCTCTCTGCTCGTCGAGACTACGAAGAGTCCTTTCATTAGCCCTATATTCTGTAATCCTGTTACTCTTTCCAAAGTAAATCACCTCTCACTCTTCCGCATTAAACTCGGTTTGCCATCCCTCAGCCCAGCCCTGCAGCTTATCTATGTTCCTCTGCAAACTGTAACATCCATCTCGCTGTCTACAAATCCTCCAACTTTGGTGTCGTCAGCAAATTTACTAACCCATCCTTCTACACTCTCATCTAGGTCATTTATAAAAATGACAAACAGCTGTAGCCCCAAAACAGATCCTTGAGGTACACCACTTGTAACTGAACTCCAGGTTGAATATTTCCCATCAACCACCACCCTCTGTTTTCTATCAGCTAGCCAATTCCTAATCCAAACTGCTAAATCACCCTCAATCCCATGCATCTGCATTTTCTGCAGTAGCTTACCATGGAGAATCTTTACTAAAATCCATATACATCATGTCAACTGCCTTACCCTTATCCATCTCTTTGGTCACCTTTTCAAAAAACTCTAAGGTTTGTGAGGCATGACCTACCCTTCACAAACCCGTGTTAACTATCCCTAATCAATTTATTTCTCTCTAGATGATTATAAATCCTATCCCTTATAATTCTTATCAAAACCTTGCCCACAACAGAAGTAAGGTTCACCAGTCTGTAATTCCCAGGATGGTCTCTACTCCCCTTCTTGAACAAGGGGACAACAATTCCTCATGGATGCCGGGTATTGTGTTGCTAGATCTGTTCAAAGTTCTATCCCATTTAGCACAGTGGTACTGTTTCACAGCATAATGCAGGGTATCCACAGTGTGAAGATGGAGCTTTGTGTCCACCAGGATTGTGCTGTGGTCATTGCTACCAAGTGGCAGGCAGGTTGGTAATGATGGGTTGTTTTTCTCTCTTGATTCCCTCATCATCTGCCACAGTCCCGGTCTAGTAACTATGTGAGTATGAAAATAGATAAGTCCCCTGGGGCAGATGGGATTTATCCTAGGATTCTCTGGGAGGCTAGGGAGGAGATTGCAGAGCCTTTGGCTTTGATCTTCATGTCATCACTGGTATGATGCCGGAAGACTGGAGGATAGCAAATGTTGTCCCCTGAAAGTTGGCACCCAGGTTGTTAAGAAGGAGTACAGTGTGTTAGTTTTTATTGGTAGAAGGATTAAATTTTGGAGCTGTGAGGTCATGTTGCAACTGCACAAAACTCTTGTGCGGCCACACTTGGAGTATTGTGTACAGTTCTGATCGCCCACATTATAAGAAAGATGTGGAAAGGGTGCAGAGGAGGTTTACCAGGATGTTGCCTGGTATGGTGAGAAGGCCTTATGAGGAAAGGCTAAGGGACTTGAGGTTATTTTCATTAGAGAGAAGAAGGTTAAGAGGTAACTTAATTGAGACGTACAAGATGATCAGAGGGTTAGATAGGGTGGATAGTGAGAGTCTTTTTCCTCGGATGGAGATGGCTAACATGAGGTGACATAGCTTTAAATTGAAGGGTGATAACTATAGGACAGATGTCAGAGGTAGGCTCTTTACTCAGAGGGTAGTAAGGGCATGGAATGCCCTGCCTGCAACAGTTGTGGACTCGCCAAGTCTAAAGGCGTTCAAATGGTCAGTGGATAGGCATATGGATAACACTGGAATAGTTTCGGTTAGAGGGTCATTAGATTGGTTCCACTGGTTGGTGCAACATCGAGGGCTGAAGGGCCTGTACTGCGCTGTAATGTTCTGTGATCTATGTATTTTAGGACCAGGCCAGCTTGGACAATTGACAATGGTCATTATTGGACTTTTAATTCCAAATGTTTTATTGGCTTCAAATTTCACCACCTACCTTGGTGGGATTCAAACTGGGGTCCCCTGAACATTACCCTGAATCTCTGGATTACTAGTCCAGCAGCAATATCACTGCTGCATCCCAGAGTGCTGAAGGAATTGGTTTTAGAAATAGTTGATGCGTTAGTAGTTATCTTTCAAAGAACAAATTGAATCGATTCTGGAACGGTTCCTGTAAAATGGAAAGTAACAAATTTCAATGATTTAGATGTGGGGACCAATTGTAGTACTTTTAAATCTGCCAATGACATGAAACTTTGCAATGTGAGTTGTGAGCAGGATGCAAAGTTTCAAGTGGGCTTGGACAGGCTCAGTGAATGGGCAAGAAGGTGTCAGATGAAATACAATATAAACAAGTGGGAGTTATCCACTTTGGTGGAAAAAGCAAAGGCAGAAATAATGAGAGATTGGGAAATGTTGTTATCCAAAGGGACCTAGGTGTCCTTGTTTATGACTGACTCAAAGTTAGCATGCTAGTGGAACAATGAATAAGGAAGGCAAATGCTATGTTAACCTTCATTGCTACGGGGCTTAAGTACAGAAGTAAAGATGTCTTGTTGCAATTGTACAGAACCTTGGGATTGAACACTCCGAGAATATTGTGTACAATTTTGATCTCCTTGCGTAAGGAAGGATATGCTTGCCATGGAGGCAGTGCAATGGAGATTCATCAGACTAATTACTGGGATTGCAGAATACTCTTCATGAGGACTGATTAAGAAAAATAAACCTGTATTCTTTTGAATTTTGCAGAATGAGAGGAGATAATGTTGAAGTTAACAAAATTCTTTAAGAACTAAGAACAAAGAACACTACAGCACAAGAACAGGTCCTTTGGCCCTCCAAGCTTGCACTGATCATGATGCCTGCCTAAACTAAAACCATATGCACTTATGGAGTCTGTGTCATTCCATTCCCATCCTATTTGTGTATTCATCAACTGCCTCTTAAATACTGCAATCGTACCTGTTCCCACCACCTTCCCGGACAGCGCATTGCAGACATTCTCATCCTCTGTGTAAAAAAAAAAAACTTGCCTCGCACATTTCAATTTTCCTCATGCATCTTAAAACTATGTCCCCTAGAACATAGAACATAGAACATAGAACAATACAGCACAGAACAGGCCCTTCGGCCTTCGATGTTGTGCCGACCAAAATAAAAAGCAATGCCCCTCCTAACTAAACCATTCCCTTCTCATCCATATAATTATCAACTAACCTCTTAAACGCCACCAAACTTGGCGCATCCACAACAGCTGCAGGCAGGGCATTCCACTCCCTAATCACTCTTTGAGTAAAGAACCTACCTCTGATATCCGTCCTATAACTCATACCTCTTAATTTAAAGCTGTGTTCCCTCGTGCTAGCTTTCTCCATCCTAGGAAAAAGGCTATCACTGTCCACCCTATCTAAACCTCTAATCATCTTATATGTTTCAATAAGGTCTCCTCTTAGCCGCCTTCCTTCTAACGAAAACAACCTCAAATCCCTCAGCCTCTCTTCATAAGACCTGCCCTCCATACCAGGCAACATCCTGGTAAACCTCCTCTGTCCCCTCTCCAATGCCTCCACATCGTTCTTATAATGTGGGGACCAGAACTGCACACAATACTCCAAGTGCGGCCGCACTAGAGTTGTGTACAGTTGCAACATGATGCTGCGGCTCCTAAATTCAATCCCCCTACCAATAAAAGCTAAGACTCCATATGCCTTCTTAACAACTTTATCCCTTGACTGCCTACTTTCAGGGATCTATTGACACATACACCAAGATCCTTCTGTTCCTCAACACTATTAAGAGCCCTACCATTAGCCCTATACTCTACACATTTATTGTTAGGACTTGACTTTTCTAACCTAGGAAAAAGCATATGACTATCCATCCTGTCCATGCCACTCATAATCTTTAAACCTCCATCAAGCTGCCCCTCAACGTCCTTTTTCCAGTGAGAACAAACTGACTTTGTCCGATCTCTCCTCATGGCTAATACCCGCCAGACTAGGCAACATCCTGGTAACCATCTTCTGCACCCTCTCCAAAACATCCACGTCTGCTTGGTAATGTGGCAACCAGAATTGTACACAATAATACGAATGAGGCCAGACTAAGGTTCTCTACAACTGCAGCATGACCTGCCAATTTTTATATCAGTGCCCTGACTGATGAAAACAAACATGCCGCATGCTGTCTTGATTACTTTATCCACCTGCATTGCTGTTTTCAATAACAGATAGATAGATACATGTATATCCAGGTCTCAGTCTGTCAGTACACCTAAGTGTTCTACCATTTACTGTAAAATTCCTAAACACATTGGACCTTCCAAAATGCATTACCTCACGTTTGTCCAATTAAATGCCATCTGCTGCTTCTCCACCCAAGTTTTCAACCGGTCTATATCTTGCTGTATCCCCTGACAATCCTCTCCACTATCTGCAACACCACCAATTTTTGTCTCATTTGTGAACTTACTACATTTTCTCCAAATCATTTACATATACTACAAACAACAAAGGTCCCAGTATTGATCCCCGTGGAACACCACAAGCCACAGCCTTCCATTCAGAAAAGTACCCTGTACTGCTACTCTGTCTTATATGGCCAAGCTAGTTCTTTATCCATCTTGCCAACTCTCCTTTGATCCCATGTGCCTTCACCTTTCATACCAGTCTACCATGAGGCACCTAATCAAAGGCTTTACTGAAGTCCATGTACACAACATCCACTGCCTTTCCCTAATCTATCATCTTTGTCACTTCCTCAAAAAACTCAATCATGTTAGTGAGGCACGACTTGCCCTTCACAAAATCATACCACCAATCACTAATAAATCTATTTGTTCCTAAATGAATAAATCCTGTCCCTAAGAATCTTTGCCAATAATTTCCCTACAATGATGCATGGCTGGCTGGCCTATAATTTCCTGAATTATCCCTGCTGCCCTTCTTAAACAAAGGAATAACATTGGCTATCCTCCAATCCTCTGGAACTTCATCTGTAGCCATTGAGGATACAAAGATTTTTCTCAACCTCGAACTATTTCCTCCCTTGCCTCTCTCAGTATTGTGGGGTAGATCTCGTTAGTGGGAACTTAGCTAATTTATTGCTTTTTAAAACATCCAACATGTCCTTTTTGATATCAGCATGACCCAGAATATCTACACACTCTACCCTAGGCTCCTCATCTACCAAGTCCTTTTCTCTGGCGAATATTGAGTGAAAGTATTAATTTAGTAACTCATCCATTTCTTCTGGTTCCATGCATAGATTCCCTGCACTATCCTCGGGTGGACAACTCTTTCACTGGCTGTCCTTTTGATCTTTGATGTATGAAATGCCTTATGATTTTCCTTAATCTGTTTTGGTCTTAATCTGGTGGATAGGCATATGGATGATATTGGAATAGTTTAGGTTAGAGGGTCCACTGGCCGGCGCAACATCGACGGCCGAAGGGCCTGTACTGCGCTGTAATGTTCTATGTTTGCCAAGGACTTTTCATGATCCCTTTAGCCCTCCTAACCCCTTTCCTAGATTCCTTCTCACTTCCTTTATATTCTTCAAGGACTTCATCTATTCTAAGCTTCTTAGACCTTATGAATGCTTCCTTTTCCTTTTTGACCAGGCTCATAACTTCCCTCATTGTCTGGGGTTCCCAGTTCTTGCCACACTTAGCCTTTATCCACACAGGTACATGCCGATCCTAAATTCCAATCAACCGACATTTGAAAGACTCCCATGTGTCAGGAGTTGATTTACCCTCAAATAGCCTCCCCCAATCTAAGCTTTTCATATCCTGCCTAATGCTGTGATTAGTCTCCCCCAAATTTTACACCTTCATCCAAGGGCCACTCTTGTCCCTATCCAAAAGCACCTTAAAACTTATGGAATTATGATCGCTATTCCCGAAGTGCTCTCCTACTGAAACTTTGATCACCTGGCCAGGTTCATTCCCTAATACCAAATCTAAAATGGCTCCTTCCTGAGTTGGGCTTTCTACATACTGTTTCAAGAAATACACTTGGATGCTGTTCACAAACTCTGCCTCATCCAAGCTCCTAGCAGTGAGTGAGTCCCAATCAATATAGGGAAAGTTAAAATCATCCACCACAACAACCCTGTTGTTTTGGTATCTTTCCAAAATCTATCAACATATCTGCTCCTTTATGGCAGGTGGTGGAATTTGAATTCAATAATGAAAAATATTGAATTAAAGATCTACCAGTGGTAGGGAAGCTGTACGGTCTGATGGTGGATAAATCACCTAGACCGGGTGGACTACATTCAGAGTTCTGAAGGAGTTAGCTGAGAAGATCTTTCAGGAGTTAGGGAATGATTTTGAGGACTGGAAAAAAAGGTAATGTAACATCCCTGTTTAAGAAGAGAGGGAGGCAGAAAATGGGAAATTATAGGTTAGTTACCCTGACCTAAAGATTCTTAGGGACAGGATTTATTTACATTTAGGAACAAATAGACTTATTAATGATGGGGTAAAATCTTGGAGCCCATTGTTAGAGACGAAATTGTGGATTACTTGAAATGCATGGTAAATTAAGGCTGAGTAAGCTCGGCTTTGTCAAAGGTCCTGTGTGTGACACATCTGTTTTTTAAGGAAGTAATGAAGAAATTAGAAAATGTCCACTTTCTTTATTTATTTGGATTTCCAAAAAGCCTTTGACAAGGTACCTTACAGGAGGCTGCTAAATAAGTTAAAAGACAATAGTGTTGAAGGCAAGTTAGTGGCATGGATAGAAGATTGACTGAAAGACAGGAGGCAGAGAGTGGGGATAAGGACATCCTTTTCAGGATGGCAACCAGTGACTTGTGGTGTTCCACAGATGCCTGGATCTGTATGTGAAGTATTGCCTCCAGCTGATGACACAATGATGATTGGAAAAGCGAATTGCGTGGAAGGTGCAGAAAGTCTGCAGAGGGATCTGGATAGGTTGAGTGAGTGGATGAGGACCTGGCAGATGGAGTATAAAGTTAGCAAGTGTGAGGTTATCCACTTTGGTAGAAATAACAGTAGGCAGGATTATTATTTAAAGGGCAAAAAGCTGCAACTTGCTACGGTGCAGAGGGACCTGGGGGTCCTTGTGCACGAATTGCAAAAACCCAGTCTGCAGGTGCAGCAGGTGATTAAGAAGGCGAATGGAATGTTGGGGGATAGAATATAAAAGCAGGGAAGTCTTTCTGCAACTGTACAAGGCACTGGTGATGCCGCAACTGGAGTACTGTGTGCAGTTTTGGTGCTTGTATTTGCGGAAGGATATATTGCCCTTGGAGGGAGTACAGAGAAGGTTCACTAGGCTGATACCAGAAATGAGGGGCTTAGCTTATGAAGAGAGATTGAATAGACTGGGTCTGTACTCATTAGAGTTTAGAAGGCTGAAGGGGGATCTTATAAAGACCTACAAGATAATGAAGGGAATGGATAGGGTAGAGGTAGAGAGATTCTTCCTGCTTAGAAAGGAAACCAGAACTAGAGGTGCAGTCTCAAAATAAGGTGGGAAGGGCAGTTTAGAACAGAATTGAGAAGGAACTTCTTCACTCAAAGGGTGGTGAATCTCTGGAATTCTCTGCCCATTGAAGTGGTGGAGGCTTCCTCACTGAATATATTTAAGTCACGGCTAGGTAGATTTCTGATAGACAAGGAATTAAAAGGTTATGGGGAGAAAGCGGAACTGATCCACTTCGGAAGAGCCATGATCTTATTGAATGGCGGGGCAGGCTCGAAGGGCTAGATGGCCTACTCCTGATACTATTTCTTATGTTCTTATCTTGTAAAGCTGTGGACCAGATGCTTGAAATTGGTACTTAAATGAATTGCTTATTTCTTTTATGGCTTTGGCCAACACAAGCTGGTCTGTGGAGAGAATTTTTAAGTGATAACCTGGGGCAAAATTAGCAGTCACTTGGAAAAATGTGGATTGATTAATGAAAGCCAGCAACAATTTGTTACAGCCGAATCATGTTTAACTAACTCAATTGAGATTTAGTTGAGGTGACATGGAGAATTAATAAGGTTGATGTGTACATGAGCTTCCAAACAGTACTTAAAGTTGCCTATGGAATGAAAAAAGCAGTGGCAGATGGAGACAAAATTGGCTGAGTGAAAGGAAACAGTGTGATGATGAATGGTTGTTTTTCAGGCACTTGGAATATACGCAATGGGACTTCACCAGGAATCAGTATTCAAACTATAGCTTTTCTTATGTTAAAATTCTCAGATACGACAAAACTTGAAGACTAGGGAGGAAAATGTAGCCAGTCTGATTAGTAAGTTCGCAAATGACACAAAACTGGTGGAATTCTAGGATAGACAACTCAAGAACTCGGGAACATAAGTTTAAGGTGTACGGGGAAAAGTTTAGAGGAGATGGATAAGGCAAATTTGTTACGCAGACGGTGGTAAATAGAGTCATAGAGGTTTACAGCATGGAAATGGGCCCTTCAGCCCTACTTGTATATGCTGCCCTTGTTTTTGTTTTAAACCCCTAAGCTAATCCCAATTGCCTGCATTTGGTCCATATCCCTCTATACCCATCTTACCCATGTAACTATATTAATGCTTTTTAAAAGATACAACTGTATCCGCCTCTACTACTACTTCTGGCAGCTTGTTGACACTCACGACCCTCTGTGTGAAAAAATTGCCCCTCTGGGCACTTGTATCTCTCCCCTCACATCTTAAACCTGTGCCCTCTAGTTTTAAACTCCTCTACCTTTGGGAAAAGATATCTTGTCTATGCCCTCATTATTTTATAGACCTCTGAGGTCACCCCTCAGCCTCCTACGCTTCAGAGGAAAAAGTCCCAATCTATTCAACCTCTCCTTACAACTCAATCCATCAAGTCCCAGTAACATCCTAGTAAATCTTTTCTGTACTCTTTCTGGCTTAATAATATCCTTTCTATAATAGGATGATCAGAATTGCATACAGTATTCCAAATGTGATCTTACCAATGTCTTGTACAATTTCAACAAGACATCCCAACTCCTGTATTCAGTGTTCCGACTGATGAAACCAAGCATGCCAAATGCCTTCTTCACTACTCTTCCACCTGTGATTCTAATTTCACGGAGCTATGAACATGTACTCCTAGATTTTTTTGTTCTGTAACTCTTCCCAATGCCCTACCATTAACTGAGTAAGTCCTGCCCTGGTTCAGTCTACCAAAATGCATCACCTCGCATTTGTCGCAAATTAAACTCCATGTGCTATTTGTCAGCCCACTGGCCCAATTGATCAAGATCCTGCTGCAATTGGAGATAACTTTCTTCAGTGTTCACCATGCCACCAATCTTGGTGTCATCTTCAAAATTACTAACCATGCCTCTTATATTCTCATCCAAATCATTAATATAAATGACAAATAACAGTTGATCCAGCACTGATCCTTGAGGCATACTGCTGGTCATAGGCCTCCCGTTTGAAAAACAGCTCTCTACAATTGCCCTCTGGCTTCTGTCAAGAAGTGGAGATGCTGGTGTTGGACTGGGGTAAACACAGTAAGAAGTCTCACAACATCAGGTTAAAGTCCAACAGATTTATTTGTAGCAAACATCACTGGCTTTTGGTACTGGCTGTTCCTTCATCGGGTGGGTGGGTGGGAGTTCTGATCACAAACAGGGCATATAAAGGCACAAACTCAATTTACATGAATAATGATTGGAATGTGAGTCTTTACAGCTAGTCAAGAATTAAGGATACAGACAATATGAGTGGAAAGAGCATTAAGCATAGGTTAAAAAGATGTGTATTGTTTCTTGACAGGAAAGTTAGTGAGATTTTGCAAGCCCAGGCAAGTTGGAGGGGATTACAGATAGTGTGACATGAACCCAAGATCCCGGTTGAGGCCATCCTCGTGTGCGGAACTTCACTATCAGTCTCTGCTCAGCGACTCTGCACTGCTATGTGTTGCGAAGGCCACTTTGGAGAATGCTTACCCGAAGATCAGAAGCTGAATGCCTGTGACCACTGAAGTGTTCCCAACAGGAAGAGAGCAGTCTTGCCTGGTTATTGTTGAGCGGCATTCATTCAACCGTTGTCAGAGTATCTGCACGGTCTTCCCAATGTACCAATGTACAATGTATCTGGACATCCTTTCCTGCAACATGTCAGGTAGACAACCTTGGCTGAGTAGCAAGAGTATGTACCTTATATCTGATAGATGGCGTTCTCACGTGAGATGATGGCATTTGTGTCAGTGATCCGGCATGTCTTGCAGAGTTGCTGTGGCAGGGTTGTATGGTGTTGTGGTCACTGTTCTCTTGAAGGCTGGGTAGTTTGCTGCAGACAATGGTTTGAAGTTATGTGGTTGTTTAAAGGCAAGAAGTAGGGTTGTGGGCGTGGCTTTGGTGTGATATTCGTCTTCATCAATGACATGTTGAAGGCTGCAGAGAAGATGTTGTTGCCTATCCGCTCCAGAGAAGTATTGGACAACAAAGGGTACTCTGTCCACCGTGTCCCGTGTTTGTCTTCTGAGGAGGTTAGTGTGGTTTTTCGCTGTGGCGTGTCAGAACTGTCAATTGATGAGTCGAGCGCTATATCCTGTTCTTATGGGGGCATCTTTCAGCGTCTGGATGTGTCTGTTGCAATCCTCCTCATCTCAGAAGATCCTGTGTAAGCAGAGGACTTGTCCATAGGGGATGGCTTCTTTAACGTGTTTAGGGTGGAAGCTGGAGAAGTGTAGCATCGTGTGTTTTTCTGTGGGCTTGCAGTACAGTGAGGTGCTGAGGTGACCGTCCTTAATGGAGATGAATGTGTCCAAGAATGTAACCAATTCCAGAGAGTAGCCAATGGTGAGTCTGATGGTGGGATGGAACTTGTTGATGTCATCATATAATTGTTTTAGTAATTGTTCACCATGAGTCCAAAGGAAGAAAATGTCATCAACGTATTTAGTATTTAGCATGTAGCATCGGTTGAAGGTCCTGTGCGGTGAAGAACTGTTGTTCGAACCTTGCATGAAGATGTTGGCATATTGAGGAGTGAATTTGGTCCCCATGGTTGCTCTGTGTGTCAGAGTGAAGAACTACTTGTTGAAGATGAAGACTTTGTGGTCCAGGATGAATTGTAAAATTGCATCTGGAAACTGGAGGGTGTCGGTGTTGAATACTGAGGTAATTGCAGCAATGCCATCGTTGTGGGGGATGCTGATATAGAGTACTGAGACATCTGTTATAATGAGAAGATGCTACGACAATGGATGAATGAACACAGCTGGACAATCACCAGGCAAGAGTGTTCTCTTCCTAATGGGGAACACTTTAGCGTTCGTGGGTATTCAGCCTGCAATCTTCGGGTAAGTGTTCTCCAATGTGGCCTTCACAACACACGGCAGCGCAGAGTCGCTGAGCAGAGACTGATAGCCAAGTTCCGCACACATGAGGATGGCCTGAACCAAGACCTTGGATTCACGTCACACTATCTGTAACCCCCACAACTTGCCTGGACTTGCAAAATCTCACTAACTTTCCTGTCTGGAAACAATATACATCTTTTTAACCTGAGCTTAATGCTCTCTCCACTCACATTGCCTGTATCTTTAAGACTTGATTAACTGTAAAGACTCACATTCCAATCATTATTCATGTAAATTGAGTTTGTGTCTTTATATGCCCTGTTTGTGATCAGAGCGCCCACCCACCCGATGAAGGAACAGCCAGTACTAAAAGCTAGTGGCCTTTGCTACAAATAAACCTGTTGGACTTTAACCTGATGTCGTGAGACAATTTCTTCTATCAAGAAGCCAATTTTGTATCCATTTAGCTACCTCGCCCTGGATCCCATGAGATTTAATTTTGTGACAACCTAACATGCAGTACATTGTCAAATGCCTTGCTAAAAATGCATGTAGAGAACATTAACTGCACTGCCCTCATCTGCCTTCTTGGTTACCTCTTCAAAAAACTCAATTAAATTTAAGACATGATTTTCTACTCGCAAAACCCATGCTGATTGTCCCTAATCAGTCCTTGCATCTCTTAAATGTCTGTGGATCCAGTCGCTCAAAATACTTTCCAACAACTTACCCACCACATACATGAGTCTTACTGGCCTGAGGTTCCCAGACTTTTCCCTGCAGCCCTTTTTAAACAAAGACACAATGTTTGCCACTCTCCAACCTTTAGGCACCTCACCTGTGAGTATTGATGCTTCAACTATTTCATCTAGGGGACTCACAATTTCCTCCCTAGACTCCCACAATATCCTGGGATATACCTCATCAGGTTCCACACATTTATCTACATTATGCACCACCTTCTCTGTAATATGTATACTCCTTAAGACAACGATATTTAATTTCCCAAGTTCCCTAATATTCATACTTTTCTCAACGTTAGATACTGATGAGAAATATTCATTTAGGATCTCTTGTGAATCCACACATAGGTATCCTTGTCATGATCAGATTCAAAGTGATTAGCAAAATAACCCCAGAAGACAGGAGGAACACTGTTGGGGGAGCTGATGGGAGCAGATAGGGTAGTGGCATTTAAGGGACAAGTAGACAAATACATAGGATGGAAATGGAAAGATGTGAATTCTAAGTGCATACGATTTTAGGCATCTTGACCGGTGCAGAATTGGAGGATTGGAGGACCTCTACTTGTGCTGTACTGTTCTTTGTTCTTTGTTTGTGAACTGTGATAACGGTCAAACAGGTGGCCCATGAAGCTCAAAGTAGAGAAGTGTAAACTTCTGCTCGACAGCTGAGTAGAGACAATTCAATTAGTTGAAAATCGTTCAGGAATAGAGTGGTTAGAGGGTCTATGAACGTATATTGTTGAAAGTGGCCAAAAAGGCTAATGATATCCTAGGTTCAATAAGTAAAGGCATTGAGACGTTGTACTAATATGCAGCACTGATCCATCTTCAACTGGACGATTGTCTCAGGTTCTGAGCATAAGTTTTGGGAATGATGCAAGAAAGATTTATGAGAGTAGTGCTAGAGGGATTTCAACCAATTGAACAGATTGGAGAAGCTTGGTCAGAAAACACAGAGTAAATTTGAAAGTGTTCAAAATGTATCTGGTCAGAGTAGGTAGAAACTGTTCCCATTGGTGGAAAAGTCAGGAACTAGAGTGCACAGATATAAGCTAATTGGCAAAATAACTCTAGAAGACAGGAGGAAAACTTCTCTGAGTGGTTAGGATCTGCAATGTACGACATGAGGAAGTAGTAAGGCCAGATTCGGTCATGGTTTGGATAATCATCTGAAGGGTGAGAATTTGCTTCACTGTGTGGAAATGGCAGCATATTGGGACCAGCAAAGTTGCTCTGGCAAAGAGCCAGCATGGATGTGATGGGCCAAGTTGGTTCTTCCTCTGCTGTAATCATGCTATGAGAGCAGACTGGAAGAGTTCCTGGCCGCTCCCATTCCAGTGTTTCTGTAAATTATATTTCTGTTGTCAGTTTTTTTATTTACTGAGCTCATTTTTCTGTTCTCGACTAATTTAGGTGATTATTAAAGAGAAGGTGCTAGAACTTCTGCTGTACTTCACAAAACATGAAGACGAGGAAGTTCAGACCAAAGCAATCATAGGGTTGGGTAAGTGCTCTTAACTGTTACTGTACAGGTAATGGGCTGGGGGAGTGTTTGAAAGGTTTTTTGTGACACTCATTTTGCAATGCACTGCTTCATTAATGAAAAGTAAAACTAAATTCATGTGATGGGAAAATAAATCAAAACAAAATTTTGGGAGCACTCAGCCTGAAAATAGTCTGTGGACAGAACGGACAAGTCAATTCTTTGGGCCTCAGTCTTCGTTCAGAATGCTGGTTCATGCCACTGATTCATTGTTAAATGTTGAGATTTGCAAGTGCTAGGAATACAAAGAAAGGCAGTCTGTATTTGGAAGGAGAAGTGCTCAACTGGCCTTCAGTGAATAGGCTGTGTGATATATCTATTTGTTATGTTTCAGGTGAAGAGCAGGTTGAAAATATATGTAAGCAATATAAATTGAAAATTAGTTCTGGGTTAGCTACATCTTGGGGACTTGGTTCTATTGGAAAATAGTCAATGACCAAATTCATGATTCAGCAGTATAAGAACAATCTGTTCTTGATGGTTTCTTCTGTGCATTTCAGGTGCATTGGCCATGCTAAAGTCTCCCACAGTGTAACTAAACAGACACTGGAGTGTGGCAACTAAGGGATTTTGCAGTAACTTTATTGCAGTGTTAATGTAACCCTACTTGTGACGACAATAAGTAAACTTTAAATTGTCTTTATTGCCCATTCCTACACCAGTAGAAATAACAGGCATATGAAATATAGGGCTAATGGAAGGACCCTTAATAGTGTTGTCGAGCAGAGGGATCTTGGGGTACAAGTACATAGCTCTTTGAAAGTTGGCACCCAGGTTGATAAAGTTGTTAAGAAGGCGTACGGTGTGTTAGCTTTTATTGGTAGAGGGATTGAATTTAGGAGCCGTGAGGTTATGTTACAACTGTACAAAACTCTGGTGCGGCCGCACTTGGAGTATTGCGTACAGTTCTGGTCGCCGCATTATAAGAAAGATGTGGAAGCATTGGAAAGGGTGCAGAGGAGGTTTACCAGGATGTTGCCTGGTATGGTGGGAAGGCCTTATGAGGAAAGGCTGAGGGACCTGAGGTTATTTTCATTAGAGAGAAGAAGGTTACGCAGTGACCTAATTGAGGCGTATAAGATGATCAAGGGATTGGATAGGGTGGATAGTGAGAGCCTTTTTCCTCGGATGGTGATGACCAACACGAGGGGACATAACTTTAAATTAAGAGGTGGTAGTTATAGGACGGATGTCAGAGGCAGGTTCTTTACACAGAGGGTGGTGAGAGCGTGGAATGCCCTGCCTTGCAGCAGTTGTGGACTCGCCTACTTTGGGGGCATTCAAATGTTCGGTGGATAGGCATATGGATGATATTGGAATAGTTTAGGTTAGAGGGTCCGCTGGCCGGCGCAACATCGAGGGCAGAAGGGCCTGTACTGCGCTGTAATGTTCTGTGTTCTAATTGCCCTTGAACTTAGTGATTTGCTATGCCATTCCTGAAGGCAAGTGTCAGCCACTACTGGTTAAGGAGAATATCACAGCTGTACTGCAGGAGGACACCTCGGAGGGCTCATACAGCGAGGCAACATGGGTAGAGCTCAGGAATAGGAAAGGTGTAGTCACAATGTTGGGGGTTTACTATAAGCCACCCAGTTGGCAGCGAGAGATTGAGGAACAGCTATATAGGCAGATTTTGACAAGTGTAAAAGTAACAGGTTTGTTGTGGTGGGAGATTTTAACTTTCCCTATATTGACTGGGACTGACTTAGTGCTATGGCCGAGGATAGAATAGAGTTTGTAAGGAGCATCCAGAAGGACTTCCTGAAACAGTATGTTGATGTAGATTTAGAGAAATTCAATATGATCAGGAATAGTCAACACGGCTTTGTCAATGGCAGGTCGTGCCTAACGAGCCTAGTTGAATTCTTCGAAAATGTGACTGAACACATTGACGAAGGAAGAGCAGTGGGCATGGTTTACATGGATTTCAGCAAGGTGTTTGATAAGGTCCCCCATGCAAGACTTCTTGAGAAGGTGAGAGGGCATGGGATCCAAAGGGCTTTGGCCTTGTGGATCCAGAACTGGCTTGCCTGCAGAAGGCAGAGAGTAGTTGTGGATGGGTCTTGTTCTGCATGGAGGTCAGTCAGCAGTGGAGTGCCCCAGGGATCTGTTCTGGGACCCTTGCTGTTGGTCATTTTCATAAATGACCTGGATGAGGAAGTGGAGGGATGGGTTAGTAAGTTCACCGACGATACAAAGGTTGATGGTGTTGTGGATAGTCTGGAGGGATGTCTGAAGTTGCAGCGAGACGTAGATAAGATGCAAGTCTGGACGGAGATGTGGCAGATGGACTTCAACGCAGATAGATGTGTGATGGTCCATTTTGGAAGGAACAATGGGATGAAGGAGTATAATATCAATGATAGGAGTCTTGGCAGTGTTGAGGAGCAGGAGGTTCTTGGGGTCCGGGTCCATAGGTCTCTTAAATCTGCCCCTCAAGTGGAGGAAGTGGTCAAGAAGGCGTGTGGTGTACTGACCTTCATTAATAGAGGGATTGAGTTTAGGAGTCGGGAGGTAATGCTGCAACTTTATAAGACCCTTGTCAGACCCCACTTGGAGTATTGTGTGCAGTTCTGGTCGCCTCAATATAGGAAGGATGTGGAAGCTATTGAGAGGCTGCAGAGGTGATTTAAAAGGATGTTGCCTGGATTGGGAGGCATGCCTTATGAAGCTTGCTTGAGAAAGCTAGGTCTCCTCCCTGGAGAGATGAAGGTTGAGAGGTGACCTTATGGAAGTTTTTAAGCTGTCAAGAGGAATAGATAGAGTGGATTCTCGGAGGCTATTTCCCAGGGAGGACACAAGCTTAAGGTGCTGGGGGGTAAGTACAGAGATGTTAGAGGTAAGTTTTTCACTCAGAGGGTGGTGAGTGAATGAAATTGCTTGCCGTCACTGGTGGTAGAGGCGAACTCGCTGGGGTCTTTTAAGAGACTTCTGTATGAGTACATGGGATGTAATGGGATTGGGAGTTACAGATAGGTCTATGGCCTAGTAAGTATAGATATGATCGGCACAACTTGTGGGCCGAAGGGCCTGTTTGTGCTGTAGTGTTCTATGTCCAGATAGGGCAGGTTGAGTGAGTGGGCGAGGACCTGGCAGATGGAGTATAACGTTAGCAAGTGTGAGGTTATCCACTTTGGTAGGAATAATGGTAGGAAGGATTACTATTTAAATGGAGAAAAGCTGCAGCATGTGATGGTGCAGAGGGACCTTGGGGGGGGGTCCTTGTGCACGAATCGCTAAAACACAGTATGCAGGTGATTAAGAAGGCGAATGCAATGTTGGCCTTTATAGCGAGGGGGATAGAATATAAAAGTAGGGAGGTTCTGTTGCAGCTGTATAGGGTACTGGTGAGGCTGCAGCTGGAGTACTGTGTGCAGTTTTGGTTGCCGCATTCGAGGAAGGATATATTGGCCTTGGAGGGGATGCAGAGAAGGTTCACTCGGCTGATACCGGAGATGAGGGTGTTGGATTATGAGGAGAGACTGAATAGGCTAGGTTTGTACTCTTTGGAGTTTAGAAGGCTGAGAGGGGATCTTATAGAGATGTACAAGGTAATGAAGGGGATGTATCGGGTAGAGGTTGAGAGACTCTTCCTGCTTAACGAAGATAGCAGGACCAGAGGGCACAGCCTCGAGATTGGGGTGGGTGGGATGCGATTCAGATCAGAGTTGCGGAGGGGTTTCTTCACGCAGAGGGTGGTGAATTTTTGGAATTCTGTGCCTGATGAGGTAGTGGAGGCTTCCTCACCGAATATGTTCAAGTCAAGAGTGGACAGGTTTTTAATTGGCACGGGAATTAAGGATTACAGGGAGAAAGCAGGAAAGTGGTACTGAACCACTACAGATCAGCCATGATCTTATTGAACAGTGGGGCAGGCTCGAGGGGCTGGATGGCCTACTCCTGCTCCTATTTCTTATGTTCTCATGGAAGGGGGTCTTACTGGAGACCAGCCAGGTAGCCAATGTTTCAGTATGGGAGCAGTTCGGGAAGAGTGACCACAATTCAGTAAACTTTAAGGTAAAGATGGATAAAGCCAATATCATTCCTTTGTTTAAGAAGGGTAGCAAGAATAATCCGGGTAATTGTAGGCCAGTGAGCCTTACACCAGTGGTAGGGAAATTATTGGAGCGGATTCTTTGAGACAGGATTTTTTCCCATTTGGAAATAAGTGGACATATTAGTGAGAGACAACATGGTTTTGAGAAGGGGAGGTTGTGTATCACGATCTTGATCAAATTTTTCAAGGAAGTGATGAAGATGATTAATGAGAGAGTAGGCAGTAGATATTGTCTGCATGGACTTCAATAAGACTGGTGCAGAAAGTGAAGTTACATGGGATCAGAGGTGAGCTAGCAAGGTGGTTATAAAACTGGCTCAGTCAAAAAAGACAGAGGGTAGCAGTGGAAGGGTGTGTTTCTGAATGGAGAGCTATGACAAGTGGTGTTCCTCGGGGATCAGTGCTGGGACCTTTGCTGTTCATAAGATATATAAATGATTTGGAGGAAAGTGTAACTGGCTTGATTAGTAAGTTTATGGACAACATGAAGGTTGGTGGATTTGCAGATAGCAATTAGGACTATCAGAGGATACAGCAGGATATAGATCAGTTAGAGACTTGGGTGGAGAGATGGCAGATGGAGTTTAATCCGGACAAATGTGAGGTAATGTATTTTGGAAGGTCTAATACAGATAGGACATGTACAGTAAGTGGCAGAACCCCGAAGAGTATTGATAGGCAAAGGGATCTGGGTGGACAAGTACACAGGTCACTGAAAATAGCAATGCAGGTGGAGAAGGTAGTCAAGAAGGCGTACAGCATGCTTACCTTCATCAAGCAGGCTATTGAGTTTAAAAATTGGCAAGTCGTGTTGCTGCTTTATAGAACCTTAGTGAGGCCACACTTGGAACATAGTGTTCAATTCTGGTCACCACACTACCAGAAGGATGTAGAGGCTTTTGAGAGGGTACAGAAAAGATTTAGAACAAAGAACAAAACAGCACGGGAAACAGGCCCAACGAGCCCGCGCCGCCACCCTGATGTTCCCACCTCTACCCGTGATCCCTGTCTATGTTTATAGATCTATGGATTAAAAACCAAATTTGAGACAATTTAGGGAGAATTTGTTTTGCCAGTTAGCCTAAGAGCACATCTTTGGGATGTGGGAGGAAACCGGAGCACCCGGAGAAAACTCACGCAAGCACGGGGAGAATGCCCAAACTCCCATAGACACAGGCCCAAATCCATGTATCTGCACAGCACAGCGATAGTCACTGAGCTGTCGTGTTGCCCATCAAATGGTCCGGGTCAAGCGTACACTAACGACATGAAGCAGTAGGATACTCTCGAAAAAGATCCAAGAGCAGCCCTCTCACGACCATCGCGTGTATGCCCTCGTTAGACAACAAGGTGGACCAAAGCACCTGTAGGATAAAAACAAGTACATCAATATCATCATCTATTTACACACTTCCCAGGGACTCCCAAGGCTCATGATCCCTATTTTAAATCAGTTTTCTATACCCCTCCATTCCCATTCTGTTCATGTGCCCATCTAAGTATTTCTTAAATAACTCCAGAGTACCTGCCTCCACCACTTTACTTGGCAGCGCATTCCATACCCCCCACCACCCTCTGTGTGAAAAAACTCCCTCTCGCATCCAAATTATACCTTACCCTCCTCACCCTAAGCCCGTGACCCCTCATGCTATTCGAGTCCAGCCTAGGAAAAAGCTTAACCCTTGCATTGGAAAAGGATAGGATCAGGCAGGCTAGGAAGGTGTTTGGCTGGAATAAGGGGAAATATGAAGACATCAGGCAGATGTTGGGGGGAATAAACTGGAAGGAGGTGTTCTTGGGGAAAAGCACAGAAGGAAGGTGGCAGATATTCAAGGAATGCTTGTCTGGAGCTTTGCACGACAACGTTCCTGTGAGACAAGGAGGTTTTGGTAGGACGCGGGAACCATGGTGCACGAAGGCTGTGGTGAACATAGTCAGGAAGAAAAGAAAGGTGTATAAAAGGTTCAAAGAGCTAGGAGATGTTGGGGATCTAGAGAAGTATAAGGTTTATAGAAGAGAGCTTAAAAAGGAAATTAGGAGAGCCAGAAGGGGTCATGAGAAGGCCTTGGCTGGTAGGATTAAGGAGAATCCCAAGGCCTTCTACAAATATGTGAAAAGTAAAAGGATGAGAAGAGAAGGGATAGGACCTATAAAAGGTGAAGGGGGAAAAGTCTGTATGGAACCGGAAGAAATGGCAGAGGTGCTTAATGAGTACTTTGCCTCAGTATTCACGGTGGAAAGTGATCTGGGAGGATGCACTACAAGTTTGCGGCAGACTGAAAAGATTGAGTATGTAGATATTAAGGAAGCGGATGTGTTAGAACTTTTAAATGCTATCAAGATAGACAAGTCTCCAGGACCAGATGGGATGTACCCCAGGTTATTGTGGGAGGTGAGGGATGTCATTGCAGAGCCCCTGGCGATGATCTTTGCATCGTCGATGGAGACGGGAGAGGTTCCGGAGGATTGGAGGATTGCGGATGTGGTCCCTATTTTCAAGAAAGGGAACAGGGATAGTCCTAGAAATTACCGACCGGTGAGTCTGACCTCAGTGGTTGGTAAGCTGATGGAGAGGCTTCTGAGGGACAAGATTTACGAGCATTTGGAGAAGTTTAGGTTGATTAGAAATAGTCAACATGGTTTTGTAAAAGGCAGGTCGTGCCTTACGAGCTTAATTGAGTTCTTCGAAAATGTGACTGAACACATTGACGAAGGAAGAGCAGTGGACGTGGTGTACATGGACTTCAGCAAGGCATTTGACAAGGTCCCCCATGCAAGACTTCTTGAGAAGGTGAGAGGGCATGGGATCCAAGGGGCTTTGGCCTTGTGGATCCAGAACTGGCTTGCCTGCAGAAGGCAGAGGGTGGTTGTGGATGGCTCTTTTCCTGCATGGAGGTCGGTCACCAGTGGAGTGCCCCAGGGATCTGTTCTAGGACCCTTGCTGTTTGTCATTTTCATAAATGACCTGGATGAGGAAGTGGAGGGATGGGTGAGTAAGTTCGCCGATGACACGAAGGTCGGTGGTGTTGTGGATGGTCTGGAGGGATGTCAGAAGTTGCAGCATGACATCGACAGGATGCAAGACTGGGCGGAGAAGTGGCAGATGGACTTCAACGCGGATAAATGTGTTGTGGTCCATTTTGGCAGATCCAACGGGATGAATGAGTACACTATCAAAGGTAGGAGTCTTAGCTGTGTGGAAGAGCAGAGGGATCTTGGGGTCCGGGTCCATAAGACTCTCAAATCGGCCTCCCAGGTGGAGGATGTGGTTAAGAAAGCTTACGGTGTACTGGCCTTCATTCATCGAGGGATTGAGTTCAGGAGTCAGGAGGTAATGCTGCAGCTTTATAGGACCCTTGTCAGACCACACTTGGAGTACTGTGCGCAGTTCTGGTCGCCTCACTATAGGAAGGACGTGGAAGCTATTGAAAGGGTGCAGAGGAGATTTACAAGGATGTTGCCTGGATTGGGAGGCATGCCTTATGAAGACAGGTTGAGGGAGCTGGGACTGTTCTCCCTGGAGAGACGAAGGTTGAGAGGCGACCTGATAGAGGTTTACAAGATGTTGAGAGGAATAGATAGGGTGGACTCTCGGAGACTATTTCCCAGGGCTGAAATGGTCGCGACGAGAGGGCACAGATTTAAGGTGCAGGGAAGCAAGTACAGAGGGGATGCTAGGGGAAAGTTTTTCACTCAGAGGGTGGTGAGTGAATGGAATCGGCTGCCGTCGGTGGTGGTCGAGGCGAACTCGCTGGGGTCTTTTAAAAGACTTCTGGATGAGTATATGGGATCCAATGGGATTGGGGGTTATAGATAGGTCTATGGCTGGGTAGGTTTTGATGTGTTCGGCACAACTTGTGGGCCGAAGGGCCTGTTTATGCTGTAGTGTTCTATGTTAACCCTGTTTACTCTATCTATACCCCTCATAATCTTGTACACCTCTATTAGATCTCCTCTAAGTCTACGTCTTTCTAAGGAAAACAGTCCCAATCTGCCTAACCTCTCCTCGTAACTCAGACCTTCCATACCAGGCAGCATCCTGGTAAACCTCCTCTGCGCTCTCTCCAGAGTCTCCAGTCCTTCCGGTAGTAGGGCGACCAGAACTGGACGCAGTATTCCAAATGAGGTCTAACCAACGTTTTATACAACTGCAACATTAAAGGCCAGCTCTTGTACCCGATACCCCTTCCTATAAAGGCTAACATACTATATGCTTTCTTCACAACCATCTCCACTTGCTCTGCCACCTTCAGACACTTGTTCACCTGCACCCCCAGGTCCCTCTGCGTTTTTATACTCTTAATAGATCTACCCTTTATCACATACCACTCCCCTACATTCTTTCTCCCAAAATGCATCACCTCACATTTATCAGGATTGAATTCCATCTGCCATCTATCTGCCCAAGCTACCAGCCTATCTATGTCCTGCTGCATCCTGACAATGCTCCTCACTATCCGCAAGTCCAGCCATCTTTGTATCGTCTGCAAACTTGCTGATCGCTCCACTTACTCCCTCTTCCCAGTCATTTATATATATTACAAATGGAAGAGGTCCCACTACCGAGCCCTGCCGCACACCACTAGTGACCGACCTCCAGCTGGAAAAACACCTTTCCAGTATTACTCTCTGTCTCCTATTACCAAGCCAGTTACTTACCGGGATGGTGCCAGGTATGGAGGGTATCAGCAATGAGGAAACGTTGGAGAAACTTGGTTTGTTCTCACTGGAACGATAGAGGTTGAGGGGAGACCTGATAGAAGTCTACAAGATTGAGAGGCATGGACAGAGTGGATAGTCAGAAGCTTTTTCCCAGGGTGGAAGAGTCAATTACTACGAGTCTTAGGTTCAAAGTGCGAGCAGCAAGTTTAAAAGAGATGTACGAGACAGATTTTTTTTACACAGAGTAGTAGGTGCCCGGAACTTGTTGCTGGGGGAAATAGTGGAAATGGATATGGTAGTGACTTTTAAAGGACATCTTGACAAGAGGGCATGGGATACAAGGGGCTTTGGCCTTGTGGATCCAGAACTGGCTTGCCGGCAGAAGGCAGAGAGCGGTTGTGGATGGGTCTTTTTCTGCATGGAGGTCGGTAACCAGTGGAGTGCCCCAGGGATCTGTTCTGGGAGCCTTGCTGTTTGTCATTTTCATAAATGACCAGGATAAGGAAGTGGAGGGATGGGTTAGTAATTTCGCCGACAATACAAAGGTCGGTGGTGTTGTGGATGGTCTGGAGGGATGCCAAAAGTTGCAGCGGGACATAGACAGGATGCAAGACTGGGTGGAGAAGTGGCAGATGGACTTCAATGCGGATAAATGTGTGGTGGTCAATTTTGGCAGGAATAATGGGATGAAGGAGTACAGTATCAAGGGTAGGAGTCTTAAATGTGTTGTAGAGCAGAAGGATCTTGGGGTCCAGGTCCACAGGACTCTTAAATCGCCCTCAAAGATGGAGGACGTGGTCAAGAAGCCGTATGATGTACTGGCCTTCATCAATCGAGGAATAGAGTTTAGGAGTTGGGAGGTAATGCTGCAGCTTTATAAGACCCTTGTCAGACCCCACTTGGAGTACTGTGCGCAGTTCTGGTCGCCTCACTACAGAAAAGATGTGGAAGCTATTGAAAGAGTGCAGAGGAGATTTACAAGGATGTTGCCTGGATTGGGAGTCAGGCCTTATGAAGATAGGTTGAGGGAGCTGGGACTCTTCTCCCTGGAGAGAAGAAGGTTGAGAGGTTTATAAAATGTTGAGAGGAAGAGATAGGGTGGATTCTCAGAGGCTATTTCCCCGAGCTGAAATGGTCGCTACGAGAGGACACAGATTTAAGGTGCGGGGAAGCAAATACAGAGGGGATGTTAGGGGTAGGTTTTTCACTCAGAGGGTGGTGAGTGAATGGAATCAGCTGCCATCGGTGGTGGTAAAGGCGAACTCGCTGGGGTCTTTTAAAAGACTTCTGGATGAGTATATGGGAATTAATGGGATAGGGGGTTATAGATAGGTCTGTGGATTGGTAGATATAGATGTGTTCGCCGCTACCCGTGGGCCGAAGGGCCTGTTTGTGCTGTAGTGTTCTATGTTCTATACGAATAGGGTGGAAATAGAGGGATATGTTTCCTGGAAGGATATGAGGCTTTAGTTAAGTCAGGCAGCATGGTCGATGCAGGCTTTGAGGGCCGAAGGGCCTGTTGCTGTGCTGTAATTTTCTTTGTTGTTGTTCACATTGCTGTGGGCCTGGAGTCACATGTAGGCTGGACCAGGTAAGGACGACACGTTTCCTTTCCTAAAGGACATTAGTGAACCAGATGGGTTTTTTTTACAACATTTGGCAATGATTTCATCGTCATCAGTAGTTTTTTAATTCCACATATTTTTATTCAAGCGGTGTGCTCAGCGATCAGTGCTAGGTCCACTGTTATTTGTCATTTATATTAATGATTTGAATGAGAATTTAGGAGGCATGGTTAGTAAGTTTGCAGATGACACCAAGATTGGTAACACAGTGGACAGTGAAGAAAGTTAACTCCAATTGGAACGGGATCTTGTTCAGTTGGGCCAGTGGGTTGATGAATGGCAGATGGAGTTGAATTTCGATAAATGCGAGGTGATGCATTTTGGTAGATTGAGTAAGCCCTGCCCTGATTCAGTTAATGGTAGGATGTTGGGAAGAGTTACAGAAGAGAGACATCTAGGGGTATATGTTCATAGCTCCTTGAAATTGGAGTCATAGGTGGACAGAGTGATGAAGAAGGCATTTGGCATGCTCAGTTTCATCAGTTGGAACATTGAATACAGGAGTTGGGATGTCTTGTTGAAATTGTACAAGACATTGGTAAGGCCATGCTTGGAATACTGTGTGCATTTCTGGTCACCCTATCGTAGAAAGAATATTACTAAACTAGAAAGAGTACAGAAAAGATTTACTAGAATGCTATTGGGACTTGATGGATTGAGTTGTAAGGAAAGGCTGGATAGACTGGGATTTTTTTTCACTGGACTGTAGTAGACTGAGGGGTGACCTTATGGCAGTCTATCAAGTAATGTGGCACACAGATCAACTAGACATTAGTATCTTTTTGTAAAGGTAGGGGAGTCTGAAACTAGAGGACATAGGTTTAAAATGTGAGGGGAGAAATGCAAAAGTGTCCAGAGGGGCAATTTTTTCACCCAGAGGGTGGTGACTGTCTGGAACAAGCTACCAGAGGCAGTAGTAGAGGCAGGAATAATTTTGACTTTTAAAAAGCATTTAGCTAGTTTCATAGGTACCCTGAGTATACAGGAATATGGGCCAAATGTGGGCAATTGGGATTACTTTAAGGGTTTTTTAAAAAAAGGCAGCATGGACAAGTTGGGCTGAAAGGCCTGTTTCCATGCTGTAAACCTGTATGACTCTAATTCAAACTTTACCATTTGCCATGGTGGAATTTGAACTCTGGTCCCCAGAGCATTATCCTGGGTCTCTGGATTACGTGCAGTGACAATACCATTCTGCCACCGCATCTTGTGTAATTTGTTAATAGGGAAGTGAATGGAATGAATGACTTGTTGTTGGTTATAATCCTGGTTAGTATTTCAATAGTCTGACCATTGAGAAGAATCTGTTTGATCTGCAACTGGACCAGCTTGAACAACAACAGAAAAATAATAATTGTTAGCCCTGAAACCACTGCCACATTCTAGTTTCATAGGAAGTTTAAGTTCATAGAACTTTCAGCACAGAAGCAGGCCACTCTGCTCTATTGGTACAAGCTGGCATTTATGCTGTACACAAACCACCTCCTCCTAACCCCATCAACATACTATTCCTTTCTCTTTCATCTTTTTGTCTAGCTTCCCCTTGAATGCATCTATTCTATTCGCCTCAATTCTTTGTGGTAGCAAGTTCCACATTTTAAGCACTCTCAGGTAAAGAAGCTTCTCCTGATTCCTGATTTGATTTCTTCGTGCTTCTGAAGGAGGGCTGAAACCCAAGGTGTTGAGTTATATGTTCTCTCCACAGATGCTGACTGACACATTCTAGTAATTTCTGGTTTTGTTTCAGATTTCTGTTATTAGCTTTTTTGTGCCTTTTATTAATAATGTAGCATATTGAAAAAGATTTGGGTGCTAATGTTTCAGTCACTCCCTGGTTTTTCCCCCACCTATTTGTATCATGTCGTGCTCATCATATCCTTTCAATCACTACACCCATATCATTATGAAAACCACCTGTTTTCTATTATCTGAGTTGACGTTGGGCACATTAGTTGGTTTGCACCATAGCGTTAACAGCTGATGTATTTGTCTGTTTGCCCCTTTAGTTGCAGCATTTTCTAGTTTTATTTTTAGTTGGCACTGGTTGATGTAGTATCTTGGATTGTTATGCTGTGTTTCTGTTTGTTATTTTGGTTTGTTCTGAACGAAAGCCAATTATATTGCACACTAACAGCGACTCCATGGTGGTCTGTCATGAGGGATTCTCCACACAGCTATGGTTTTATTGGTCGTTATTGGTCCACAGTTTGTGTTGTAAAGATAGGGAAACCAGTGTGAATCCTAGACTTGAAAAAGTCTTACCAGAGAATTGAGTGTTAACTGTGACTCTTTTTGCAGGTTTTGTATTCATACAGCATCCTGATCTGATGTTTGAACAAGAAGTAAAGAATTTGTATAATAATATTCTTCGAGACAAAGAAGCCTCAATTGGACTGAAAATCCAGGTGCTGAAGAATCTTCAGACGTATCTGCAAGAGGAGGACTGCCGGATGCAACAAGCTGATAAAGATTGTGAGTAGTGCTGTTTCTCTAATTCTTTTATGAGATGTGGGCCACATTGCCAAGCTCTTTCCTAATCAGCTCCTCAGGAGGTGATGAGCCACTGACTTGAATTGCTGCAATCCTTGAAATGTAGGCATCCCACACTACTTTTAAGTAGTGTTTTCCAGGGATTCTGGAACAGGAACAAGAGTTTATTTCCAAATTGGGATGCTGTGTGATCTTTGAGGAGAAATTGGTCTTTCTATAATGTCTCTCTTTACTGCCTTGTGAACCACTCTCCACCTGTGTCAAGAGTGTACACATCCTGTAACCAAAATAAAATATGTACCTGCTCTCAAACCTTATCCCAGATCTGAAGATTGTTGAATTAGCCTTTTGAGTTACAGATAACTGAACTGGGCTTCTACAGGTTGGTTGCTTTGAGTCAGGCCATCGTTCAACTTTGGGGCAATGCCTGAATTTGTCAGTGCGGGAGGACATGTTTGTGTTGTAATGTAGTGGAACCTGAGTACAGCCTGTAACAGAGTACAGGTATATGATGTATCTATCAAAGAGAATATAGCTCATGTCTTATTCTAAATAAGGCTTTTGCTTTCCATGGTATTGAATGTCAGGCTGTTGTGTCAAACAGCTTAGAGTGACTTTTTCACATTGGCAAAACCGCAGGCAAGAGTTATCAGGAGGCTGAGAACCCACACGAGAAACAAGTTCCTTAAATCGCCAACATCAACAACTTCCAATAAAGATAGTTAGTGTTAGGCTGAATACAAAGAACAAATGAATAGCTGCATTCATCACTCGTGTCCTGCCTCAGATCTCATAACTCCCGGGTTCCGACCGTGTGATCTCTTGTATAGCCGTGTTCTCACGTGACCATTTTGTCTTTATCTTTCCTGTTGGGCGAAGAGTGCTAGTTTGGATTGGGGATTGGCCGACTGACAGAAAGCAAAGTGTCGGGATAAATGGGTCCTTCACTACCTGGTGAAGTGTAACCAGGTGCCGCAAGAGTCAGTTTTTGGATCTCAACTATTTATAATCTATATAAATGATCTGCAAGCAGGGAGAGAATGCAACATAGCAAAATTTTCTGATGATACTAAAATAGATGAATGCAGCAAGGTCAGTAGAGCGGTGACGCTGATTGGCTTTTGCAGGGAAAATTTGCATAGGTACAATCACCACTTTTAGAAAGCGATTTGTGGAGGAATTGTTGTAAAGGGACGCAACTTGGGCTTAGATTTGATGAGCTGGAGCCGAGCTTCAGATGCCGTGGCACAGCTGGGGAGAGTTACTTTTCAGGAGGCAGTCTCACCCAGTAGATTAGATACTTCAAATGCGGTCAGTGGTCAGGGACAGCAGAGTGTGACTGCAAGTAAGGCAGGTAGGCGGATCCTGAATTCAGGAACTGAGGAGCATCAGCTCTTGACCTTGTCAGGGTACTAGCTCCTTGTGTGGATGAGAAAAGTAGCTGTAGGGAGGATGAGCTGGCTGACCACCGCACTGTAGAACATAGAACATTACAGCGCAGAACAGGCCCTTCGGCCTTCGATGTTGCGCCGACCAATTATGAAAAAAGCAATGACCCTCCAAACTAAACCATTCCCTTCTCTTCCATAAACTTATCAACTAATCTCTTAAACGCCACCAAACTTGGCGCATCTACAACTGCCGCAGGCAGGGCATTCCACTCCCTAATCACCCTCTGGGTAAAGAACCGACCTCTGATATCCATCCTATCCTGTCAGGCAGGGAGGACATGGACGAGTAAGAGAGCCTTGGTGTACGAAAAGAGTTGATTTGCTGGTTAAGAAGAAAAAGGAGGCTTATGTCAGGATGAGGCTTGAAGGCTCAGGTAGTGCAATGGATAGCTATAGATTAGCTAGGAAGGAGGTAAAAAGTGAATTGAGGAGAGCTAAGAGGGGACACGAGAAGATGTTGGCTGATAGGATTAAGGAGAATCCTAAAGCTTTCTTTCGATATGTTAAGAATAGAAGATTGGTTAGGGCAAGATTAGGGCCAGTCATAGATAGCAGTGGGAAGTTGTGCGTGGAGCCTGAAGAGATTGGCGAGGCACTGAATAAATATTTCTCTTCGGTATTCACGCAGAGTGCTGGAAATGTAGCTGTGGAGAGCACTGAGGTACAGGGTTGCAAATTGGGGAGTATTGTAGTAGATAGGGAGGATGTGTTAGAAATTCTCGAGGGTTTGAAGTTGGATAAGTCCCCTGGGCCGGACGGGATTTACCCTAGGATTCTCTGGGAGGCAAGAGAGGAGATTGCAGAGCCTCTGGCTCTGATCTTCAGGTCGTCGTTGGTTACGGGTGTGGTTCCGGAGGACTGGAGGATAGCGAATGTGGTCCCATTGTTCAAGAAGGGGAAGAGAGACCTTCCAGGGAATTATAGGCCAGTGAGTCTTACTTCTGTTGTGGGCAAAGTATTGGAGAGAATTATTAGGGATAGGATTTATAGTTATTTAGAGAGAAATGAATTGATTGGGGATAGTCAGCATGGTTTTGTGAAGGGTAGGTCGTGCCTTACTAACCTCATTGAGTTTTTTGAAAAAGTGACCAAAGAGGTGGATGGGGGTAAGGCGGTTGATGTGGTATATATGGACTTTAGTAAGGCGTTTGATAAGGTGGCCCATGGAAGACTTCTGCAGAAAATGCAGATGTATGGGATAGAGGGTGATTTAGCTAATTGGATTAGGAATTGGCTAGCAGATAGAAGACAGAGGGTGGTGGTTGATGGGAGATATTCATCGTGGAGTTCGGTGACAAGTGGTGTGCCTCAGGGGTCTGTTTTGGGGCCCCTGCTGTTTGTAATTTTTATAAATGATCTGGATGAGGGTATTGAGGGATGGATTAGTAAATTTGCAGATGACACTAAAGTTGGTGGAGTGGTAGATAGTGAAGAGGGGTGTTTTAGTTTGCAGAGTGACTTGGACAAGTTGCAGAGCTGGGCCGAGAGGTGGCAAATGGAGTTTAATGTGGAAAAGTGTGAGGTAATGCACTTTGGCAGGAACAATAAATGTGTAGAGTATAGGGCTAATGGTAGGGCTCTTAATAGTGTTGAGGAACAGAAGGATCTTGGTGTATGTGTCAATAGATCCCTGAAAGTAGGCAGTCAAGTGGATAAAGTTGTTAAGAAGGCATATGGAGTCTTAGCTTTTATTGGTAGGGGGATTGAATTTAGGAGCCGCAGCATCATGTTGCAACTGTACAAAACTCTAGTGCGGCCGCACTTGGAGTATTGTGTGCAGTTCTGGTCCCCACATTATAAGAAAGATGTGGAGGCATTGGAGAGGGTACAGAGGAGGTTTACCAGGATGTTGCCTGGTATGGAGGGCAGGTCCTATGAAGAGAGGTTGAAGGATTTGAGGTTGTTTTCGTTAGAAAGGAGGCGGCTAAGGGGGGATCTTATTGAAACATATAAGATAATTAGAGGTTTGGATAGGGTGGACAGTGATAGCCTTTTTCCTAGGATGGAAAAAGCTAGCACGAGGGGACACAACTTTAAATTAAGGGGTATGAGTTATAGGACGGATATCAGAGGTAGGTTCTTTACTCAAAGAGTGATTAGGGAGTGGAATGCCCTGCCTGCAGCTGTTGTAGATGCGCCAAGTTTGGTGGCGTTTAAGAGGTTAGTTGATAAGTATATGGATGAGAAGGGAATGGTTTAGTTAGGAGGGGCATTGCTTTTTATTTTGGTCGGCACAACATCGAAGGCCGAAGGGCCTGTTCTGTGCTGTATTGTTCTATGTTGTTCTATGTTTCTATAACTATCACCCCTTAATTTAAAGCTGTGTCCTCTCGTGCTAGCTTTCTCCATTCTAGGAAAAAGGCTATCACTGTCCACCCTATCTAAACCTCTAATCATCTTATATGTTTCAATAAGGTCTCCTCTTAGCCGCCTTCTTTCTAACGAAAACAACCTCAAATCCCTCAGCCTCTCTTCATAAGACCTGCCCTCCATACCAGGCAACATCCTGGTAAACCTCCTCTGTACCCTCTCCAATGCCTCCACATCTTTCTTATAATGCGGGGACCAGAACTGCACACAATACTCCAAGTGCGGCCGCACTAGAGTTTTGTACAGTTGCAACATGACGGTGCGGCTCCGAAATTCAATCCCCCTACCAATAAAAGCTAAGACTCCATATGCCTTCTTAACAACCTTCTCGACTTGACTGCCTACTTTCAGGGATCTATGCACAAATACACCAAGATCCCTCTGTTCATCAACGCTATTAAGAATCCTACCTATACTCTACACATTTATTATTCCTGCCAAAGTGCATTACCTCACACTTTTCCACATTAAACTCCATTTGTTCTATGTTCTATTTGCCACCTCTCGGCCCAGCTCTGCAACTTGTCCAAGTCTCTCTGCAAACTATAACACACCTCTTCACTATCTACCACTCCACCGACTTTAGTGTCATCCGCAAATTTACTAATCCATCCTTCAATACCCTCATCCAGATCATTTATAAAAATTACAAACAGCAGGGGCCCCAAAACAGACCCCTGAGGTACACCACTTGTAACCGAGGTACAGGAGGCCATTCATGAGGGGGGAGGAAAAAGACAAGTAGTAGTTGTAGGGGAATTCTATATTAGGGGGATTAACTATATAGTTTGTAAGCCAGATCGTGAGTCCCGCATGGTATGTTGCCTACCCGGTGCCAGGGTGAGGGTCATTTCTGACTGGCTTGAAAGGATATCGAAGTAGGAGGGGACAAACAACATTGGCAAAATTAGAAAAGAGGATATGTTTGGGAATTATCGAGCACTAGGAATGAAATTAAAGAACAGGTCCTGAAGGGTTATAATTTCAGGATTACTACCCAAACCACTTGCAAATTGGCATAGGTTTGAGAGAATTAGGAAAGTTAACATGTGGCTAAAGGAATGGTGTAGGAAAGAGGGCTTCTATTTCATGGGGCATTGGCACCAGTATTGGATCAGGAAGGATCTGTACCATTGAGACAGTCTTCATCTGAACAGATCTGGGACCAGTGTTCTGGGGTCTTTTAAGAGACTTCTGGATGAGTACATGGAAAAGAATAGGATAGGGGGTTATAGATAGGTCTGTGGATTGGTAGATGTGATGGGTGCAACTCGTGGGCCGAAGGGCCTGTTTGTGCTGTATTGTTCTATGTTCTATGAAAAGGATAAATAGGATGCTCACAAGGACTTTAAACTAGCAAGCTGGGGGTGAGGAGGGGGGAGAGGAGGAGTAAAACTATTAGAAATATAACAGTTAATAGAAAGCAAAGCAGCAGGATAGTAGGTGGGGAGAAGATTCCAACCATATCAAATAAACAGTTAAAAGGAAGGAGAACTCAAAAGATGTTGTTAGTGAAGGTGTTAGAATGCAAAATGAAGCTATGACATTTAGGTAACAAGATAAATGAGTTGACAGCACAAATCATTGCGGATGAGCATGCTTTGGTGGTCATTACAGAGACATGGTTGCAAGATGTTAAACATGTAAGGGTATCAGACTGTTCAGAGAGATAGACTGGGAGGTGGTGTAGCTCTGATATCTAAGTATGACATTAGGTTAGTGAGAGATAATCTAGGTCCTATGGGAAAATGGTTGATTACATTTGGGTGGAAATTAAAAATACTAAGGAGAAACAATTACTGATAGATGTAGTCTACAGGCCACCAAATAATAACATCATGGTGAATCGAGAAATAAATAAATGATGCATATAAAAATAAAGCATTTATCCTGGGGGGTTTTAATCTACATAACAATTGATCAAACCAGGTCAGTCAAGGCGACCTTGAGGAGGAGTTCACAAAATGTATCTGCCATAGCTTCCTTGAACAGTATGTAATGGAACCTACGAGGGAGCAAACTATACTAGATCTGGCCCTGTGTAATCAGACAGGAATAATTAATGATCTTACAGTTAGAGATCCTCTCAGAAGAAGCAACCATTGTATAGAACATAGAACAGCACAAACAGGCCCTTCGGCCCACAAGTTGCACCGATCATATCCCTACCTACTTGCCCATAGAACTATCTGTAACTCCCAATCCCATTTAAATCCAGGGATAGGGAGCAGTTGACTGGGAGGGGAACACATATTTTAGCTGGGAGGTTAGCTGGAGTATTTCAGAAGTGTTTAAACTAATAGGGAGGGAGGGTGGGGAGACAGCGGGAACTGGGAGTGGGAGAGAGAGGGATGATAGGGTAACACCAGAAGGTAGAAAGGAATATCCGAGAGCTGAGGGTCTTCAGTGCATGTGTTTTAATGCGAGGAGTGTGACCGGCAAAACAGATGAACTGAAGGCAATAATGTTCACGAGGAGTTTAGAAGTGGTGGTGGTGACCGAGACGTGGTTGAAGGAGGGGCAAGACTGGCAATTGAATATTCCAGGGTATAAGTGTTTTAGGCGTGACAGAGTTGGTGTGAGGAGAGGCGGGGGGGTGGCTTTATTAGTTAAGGACAACATCATAGCAGTGCAGAGGGAGGGAGGTATGGATGATTTAGGAATTGAGTCTCTATGGGTGGAGTTGAGGAATAGGAAGGGAGTGGTTACTCTGTTGGGTGTTTACTACAGACCGCCCAACAGCCCGCGAGCCGTGGAAGAAGGGATATGCAGGGACATTTTAGATAAGTGTAGGAAAAATAGGGTAGTAGTAGTGGGAGATTTCAATTTTCCTGGAGTAGATTGGAGAGTGCCCAGAGCTGTAGGAGTGGAAGGGGAGGAATTTGTACAGTGTGTTTTGGGGGTCCTTGGAGCAGTATGTGGATGGCCCGACTAGAGATGGGGCTATACTGGATTTGGTTCTGGGAAATGAGCCAGGGCAGGTGGTTGACGTCGAGGTAGGAGAGCAGGTGTCAAATAGTGATCACAACTCTGTCTGCTTTAGGATATTAATGGAAAAGGACGAGACTGGCCCGAAAGGGAGGGTATTTAACTGGGGGAGGGCTAGATACGGCCAGATTAGGCAAGATCTTAAAGATACCGACTGGGATAAGCTTTTTGAGGGCAGGTCGACGAGGTACATGTGGGAGTCTTTCAAGTGGCTGTGCAGACACTTGGAATTGGGCCGGTGTCTGCGGGAGTTTGCGCGTTCTCCCCGTGGTTGCGTGGGTTTTCTCCGGGCACTCCAGTTTCATCCCACAACCCAAAAATTCGCTCTTAGGCTGATTGGGAAACAAATTGTCCCTATAGTGAGAATTTTCCATATTAGGAATAATATATATATTATATAGGAATAATAAAATAGGATAATGGATTTGCTACTATATAGTTATGACGGCGGCGCAGGCTTGTTGGGCCGAAGGGCCTGTTTCCCGTGCTGTGTTGCTCTTTATCTTTATCTTATCTTTATCTACTCATCCAGAAGTCTTTTAAAAGACCCCAACAAGTTCATCTCCACCATCAC
Source organism: Sphyrna mokarran (assembly GCA_024679065.1). Classification (NCBI taxonomy): domain Eukaryota; kingdom Metazoa; phylum Chordata; class Chondrichthyes; order Carcharhiniformes; family Carcharhinidae; genus Sphyrna; species Sphyrna mokarran. The sequence continues at coordinate 1,682,510 of JAGIQG010000006.1, forward strand.
TGACGGTAGCCGATTCCACTCACTCACCACCCTCAGTGAAAAACTTACCCCTAACATCTCTTTACACGCTGCCCAGCACCTTAAACCTGTATCATCTCGCAGCGACCATTTCAGCCCTGGGAAATGGCCTCCAAGAATCCACCCTATCCCTCTCAAAATTTTATAAACCTCTATCAGGTCACCTCTCAACCTTCGTCTCTCCAGGGAGGAGACCTAGGTCTCTCAATCTATCTTCACAAGGCATGCCTCCCAATCCAGGCAACATCCTTGTAAATTTCCTCTGCACCGTCTCAATAGCTCCCACATCCTTCCTATACTGAGGCGACCAGAACTGCACACAATACTCCAAGTGTGGTCTGACAAGGGTCTTATAAAATTGCAGCATTACCTCCCGACTCCTAAACTCAATCCCTCTATTAATGAAGGCCAGTACACCATATGCCTTCTTGACCACATGGTTGAATTTAAAATACAGATGGAGCGTGAGAAGGTAAAATCCAATACTAGTGCCTTGAGCTTAATCAAAGGAGACTAGAATGGGAGGAATTGGCTCAGGTAGATTGGGAGGATAAACTTTATGGTGAGACAATTGAGAAAGTGTGTAGAACTTTAAAAGCAAACTTTCACAGCACTCAGCAAAAGTATGTATCACTGATAAAGAAGAACTTTAGGAAAAAAAGATAATCAGCCATGGATATCTAAGAAATAAAGGAGGGCATCAGATTGAAAGAAAATACATACAAAGTGGCCAAGATTAGTGGGAACCTAGAGGTTTGGGAAATCTTTAAAGGTCAGCAGAAAGCCACGAGAAAGGCTATAAAGAAATGTAAGATGGATTATGAGAGTAAACTAGCTCAGAATATAAATACAGATGGCAAAAGTTTGTACAAATATATAAAACGAAAACGAGTGGCGAAAGTAAACATTGGTCCTTCAGAGGATGAAAAGGGGGCAGTAATAACTGGAAATGAGAAAATGGCTGAGGCATTGAACAAGTATTTTGTGTCAATCTTCACAGCATAAGATGCAATTAACATGCCAGAAATTGATGATAAAAAGGCTATGGCAGATGAGGACATAGAAACTATCATTATCATGAAAGAGGTAGTGTTGGCAAGCTAATGGGACTAAAGGTGGACAAATCTCCTGGCACTAATGCATCCCAGGGTACGAAAGGAGATAGCGGGAGAAATAGTAAATGCATTAATGGTAATTTACCAAAGTTTGCTGGACTCTGGGGTGGTTCCTGCAGATTGGAAAATCGCAAATGTGAGGCCACTGTTTAAAAAGGAAGGTAGACAAAAGGCAGGTAACTATAGGCTGGTTAGCCTAACTTCTGTAGTAGGGAAACTGCTGGAATCTATCATTAAGGAAGAAGTAGCAAGACATCTGGAAATAAATTGTCCCATTGGTAAGACACAGCATGGGTTCATGAAGGGCAGGTCATGTTTGACTAATTTGGTGGAATTCTTTGAGAACATTACATATGCAGTGGACAATGGGGAATCTGTGGATGTGGTGTATCTGGATTTCCAGAATGCATTTGACAAGGTGCCACATCAAAGACGGCTGCATAAGATAAAGGTGCACAGAGTTATGGGTAATGTATTAGCATGAATAGAGGATTGGTTAACTAACAGAAAGCAAAGAGTTGGGGTAAATGGGTGTTTTTCTGGTTGGTGATCAGTGACTAGTGGTGTGCCTCAGGAATCAGTGTTGGGAACGCAATTGTTTATGACTTACATAGATGATTTAGTGTTGGGGACCAAATGTAGAGTGTCAAAATTCACAGGTGACACTAAGATGGGTGGAAGAGCAAAGTGTGCAGAGGACATTCAAAATCAGCACAGTGATGTAGATAATCTAAGTGAGTGGGCGAGGGTCTGACAGATGGAGTACAATGTTGGTAAATGTGAGGTCATCCATTTTGGTAGGATTAACAGCAAAATGGACTATTATTTAAATGGTAAAAAAAATTACAGCATGCTGCTGTGCAGAGGGACCTGGGTGTCCTTGTGCAGGAATCTCAAGGAGTTGGTTTGCAGGTATAGCAGGTAATTAAGAAGGCAAATGGAATTTTGTCCTTCATTGCTAGAGGGATGGAGTTTAAAAACAGCGAAGTTGTGTTGCAGCTGGTGAGATCACACCTGAATACTGTGTACATTTTGGTCTCTTACTTGAGAAACGGGCTATACTCATTGGAATTCAGAAGAATGAGGGGAGTTCTTATATAAAAGATTATGTAGGGAATAGATAAGATAGAAGTAGGGAAGTTGTTTCCACTGGTGGGTGAAACCAGAACTAGGGGGCATAGCCTCAAAATAAGGCGGAGTACCTTATTGCATCAGTATTCACGAAGGAGAGGGACTTCTTGGCCACTCCTGTCTCTGAGGGAGCTGTGGGACCAGTTGAGGGAAATATCCATACCGAAGGAGGAAGTGTTAGACTTTCTAGGTAGCATCAAAACTGATAAATCTCCGGGGCCTGATGGCATTTATCCCAGGCTGCTTAGGGAGGTGCAAGGTGAAATTGCTGGGCCTCTGACGCAAATCTTTGTCTCTTCTTTGGACACAGGTGAGGTCCCAGAGGACTGGAGAATAGCTAATGTTGTACCGTTGTTTAAAAAGGGTAGTAGGGATAACCCTGGAAATTATAGGCCGGTGAGTTTGACGTCAGTGGTAGGGAAGCTGTTGGAGGGGATCCTTAGAGATAGGATGTATAGGCACTTAGAGCGTTGCGATCTGGTTAGGGATACGCAGCATGGATTTGTTAAGGGGAGGTCGTGCCTTACAAATCTGGTAGAATTTTTTGAGGAGGTGACGAAAACGGTCGACGAAGGGCGAGCCGTTGATGTCGTCTATATGGATTTTAGTAAGGCGTTTGACAAAATCCCTCATGGGAGGTTAGTTGAGAAGGTCAAGGCTAATGGGATACAAGGACAGGTAGCTAGATGGATAAGTAACTGGCTTGGTAATAGGAGACAGAGAGTAATAGTGGAAGGGTGTTTTTCTAGCTGGAGGTCGGTCACTAGTGGTGTGCCGCAGGGCTCGGTATTGGGACCTCTTCTATTTGTAATATATATAAATGACTTGGAAGAGGGAGTAAGTGGAGTGATCAGCAAGTTTGCAGACGATACAAAGATGGCTGGACTTGCGAATAGTGAGGAGCATTGTCAGGCGATGCAGCAGGACATAGATAGGCTGGTAGCTTGGGCAGACAGATGGCAGATGGAATTCAATCCTGATAAATGTGAGGTGATGCATTTCGGGAGAAAGAGTGTAGTGGGGAGGTATATGATAAAGGGTAGACCTATTAAGAGTATAGAAACGCAGAGGGACCTGGGGGTGCAGGTGAACAAGTCTCTGAAGGTGGCAGAGCAAGTGGAGAAGGTTGTGAAGAAAGCATATAGTATGTTAGCCTTTATAGGAAGGGGTATAGAGTACAAGAGCTGGCCTTTAATGTTGCAGTTGTATAAAACATTGGTTAGACCTCATTTGGAATACTGCATCCAGTTCTGGTAACCTTACTACCGGAAGGACGTGGAGAGTCTAGAGAGAGGGCAGAGGAGGTTTACCAGGATGCTGCCTGGTATGGAAGGTCTGAGTTACGAGGAGAGGTAGGCAAATTGGGACTGTTTTGCTTAGAAAGACGTAGACTTAGAGGAGATCTAATAGAGGTGTACAAGATTATGAGGGATATAGATAGAGTAGAACATAGAACAATACAGCACAAACAGGCCCTTTGGCCCACGAGTTGCGCCGACCACATCTGCCAATCCACAGACCTATCTATAACCCCCTATCCCATTCGTTACCATATACTCATCCAGAAGTCTTTTAAAAGACTCCAGCGAGTTTGCCTCAACAACCTCCATTTGCAGCCAATTCCATTCACTCACCACCTTCTGAGTGAAAAACGTACCCCTAACATCCCCTCTGAATTTGCTTCCCTGCACCTTAAATCTGTGTCCTCTTGTAGTGACCATTTCAGCTCGGGGAAATAGTCTCTGAGAGTCCACCCTATCTATTCCTCTCAACGTTTTATAAACCTCTATCAGGTCGCCTCTCAACCTACGTCTCTCCAGTGAGAAGAGTCCCAACTCTCTCAACCTATCTTCATAAGGCCTGCCTCCTAATCCAGGCAGCATCCTTGTAAATCTCCTCTGCACTCTCTCCAGAGAGAGCCTCTACATCCTTCCTATAGTGAGGCGACCAGAACTGCGCACAGTACTCCAAGTGGGGTCTGACAAGGGTCTTATAGAGCTGCACCATTACCTCCAGACTCCTAAACTCTATTCCTCGATTAATGAAGGCCAGTACACCATACGCCTTCTTGACCACTTCCTCCACCTGCAAGGCTGATTTAAGAGTCCTATGGACCCAGACCCCGAGATCCTTCTGCTCTACAACACAGCTAAGACTCCTACCCCTTATATTGTTCTCCTTCATCCCATTATTCCTGCCAAAATGGACCACTACACTTTTATCCGCGTTGAAGTCCATCTGCCACTTCTCCGCCCAGTCTTGCATCCTGTCTATGTCCCGCTGCAACTTTTGGCATCCCTCCAGACCATCCACAACACCACCGATCTTTGTATCGTCGGCGAACTTGCTAACCCGTCCCTCCACTTCCTCATCCAGGTCATTTATGAAAATGACAAACAGCAGGGGTCCCAGAACAGATCCCTGGGGCACTCCACTGGTTACCGACCTCCATGCAGAACAGGACCCATCCACAACCACTCTCTGCCTTCTGCCGGCAAGCCAGTTCTGGATCCATGAGGCCAAAGCCCCTTGGATCCCATGCCCTCTCACCTTCTCCAGTAAACAGGGTTAACCTTTTTCCTAGGATGGACTCAAATAGCACGAGGGGTCATGGGCTTAGGGTGAGGGGGTAAGGTATAATTTGGATGCCAGGGGGAGTTTTTTCACACAGAGGATGGTGGGGATATGGAATGCGCTGCCAAGTGGTGGGGGCAGGTACTCTGGAGGTATTTAAGAAATACTTAGATGGGCACATGAACAGAATGGGAATGGAGGGGTATAGAAAACTGATTTAAAGTAGGGATCATGAGCCTTGGGAATCCCTGAGAAGTGTGTAAATAGATGATGATATTGATGTACTTGTTTTTATCCTACTCGTGCTTTGGCCCACCTTGTTGTCTAACGAGGGGCATACACGCGATGGGTCATGAGAGGACTGCTCTTGGATCTTTTTTGAGAGTATCCTAGTGCTTCATGTCGTTAGTGTGCGCTTGACCTGGACCATTTGATGGGCAACACGACAGCTCAGTGACTATTGCTGTGCTGTGCAGATACATGGATTTGGGCCTGTATCTGTGGGAGTTTGCGCATTCTCCCCATGCTTGCTTGGGTTTTCTCCGGGTGCTCCGGTTTCCTCCCACATCCCAAAAATGTGCTTTTAGGCAAATTGGCAAAACAAATTCTCCCTAAAGTGTCTCAAATTTGGTTTTTAATCCATAGATCTATAAACGTAGACAGGGATCGCCGGTAGAGGTGGCAACATCGGGATGGCGGCGCGGGCTCGTTGGGCCGAAGGGCTTATTTCCCGTGCTGTTTTGTTCTTTGTTCTTTGAAGAGGTGAATTTGAGATCAGGCAGAGATAAGCCATGATCTGATTGAATGATGGACCAGGCTTAATGGGCTGAATTTGCCTACTTTTGCTCTCAATTATTTGTGTGTGTGTGTGTGTATACACATAGAGGATCAAATTAGGCTTTAGAAATTTGTATTTAGCCCTTCCTATTTCCTAGTATCTCCTTTCTTTCCCATCCCCTTTCTGTTGGAAATGTTTAACTTCAAAAGCCAGTTCAAAGCCAAGACCAATGAAGTCCTGGAATTGTCTGCTCAGGCTCCTGAATGTGTGATTACACTGGTAGTGTGGTTGGTACTTTGGACTTTCTATGATGAGTGCCCTCACTGATAGCAACATGGAACATTACATCAGTGTTTTCATCAGGTACAGGAGTAGATGCATTATTTCTGTAGTGGTCTGTATATCTAGTGGTACAGTACCCAGTGCCATAGGCCAAATAACTTAAGTGGTATGTTATCTGTTGGTGTTGGTCCTCCTACTTGCAGGAGGTAATGGCGATCATGTACATAGTAGGTACTATCTTGGGGTTCCCATGCAGCTATTGGCATTACTGTGTACCACTACCATCTTGTCAAAGCCGCATGCAGTTTTAAACCTGAGTGTTTGACCTGGTGTTAAAGAGCTGAGTTTATGGGCATCTCAATCATAGTACATTTTGTTTTCTAATCTGTGATACAGGGGGAGCCTTATTCATTTGTTGGTTTCAGGCTTAGGCTACAAAAGAACCTTGGCTTAGTGCACCTGGACAAATGGTGGTAGAGTTTGCAGGATAAGGAGTTCAGCATAGCCTGAGCGAATTGTCCGTTCCTCCTCAATGTTTGATTGTGAATATAGGCAACTTTTTAAAAATCCATTTCCAGGATGTGGACGCCGCTGGCTATGGCAGCATTTATTGCCAAGCTTTAGTTGCCCTTCAGAGGGTAGTGGTGAACTGCCTTCTTGAATCGCAGTCCCTGAGATATAGGTACATCTACAAGGCTCTGGGATTTTGATCCCGTGACAATAAAGCAATGGTAATATATTTCCAAATCAGAATAGTAAATGACTTGGAGGGGAATCTCCAAGTGTGGTGTATGCTGGTGTCTGTTGCTCTTGTCCTTCTAGATGGTAGTGGTCATGTGTTTGGAGGGTGCTGGCCGAGGAATCTGTTGTGCATCTTATAGATGGTGCACATATGGTTGCCACTGTTAATTGATGGTGGAAGAGGTAGCAATCAAGCAGGCTACTTTGTCCAGTTTGGGTTGCGTTGATAACTGGCTCAGCAGGTTTTTTGCATTGTAACAGCCTGAGTTTAAAGAAGACACTCAGTTAAAGAGAACCTATCAAATTTGAATTTACTGTTGTTGCCAACTTTAAGCCAAGGTCTGAACAGGAATGTTGAAAGGTCATTAGGCTATAGAAGAACCCAACTGTTCAGTTCCATCAGGGGTTAAGCCAACAGTTCAACCAGAAGCAGGGCCCAATTATCTCAAGCAGGTAAAGGAAGTTAGATCAACTGGAGCAGCTGGTTCTTAACTCTGCCAGCTTCAGATAAATTATCCTCTAACCAGCAGAAAGTACCAAGTCAGATAGTGGACAATAACCAAAGGATTCCAAACTTCCCATTGATATCAGACCTTGGTTGTATGTAACTTTTTGAGAGCGATTAAGATTCAGTTATTACTGTTTTAATTTGAATGCTTTATACAAACAGCATTTCAGTCAAAAACTTACTTTAATTCAAATATTACTGATTTAAATAAAGGTCTGGTTATCTAAATAAAATAACCTTGTCAGTTATTCACTTAAGGTGCGTGTCAGGCCTTTATACTAATGAGCCCTTCAGTAAGCACCTGGAGAACAAGCTTTTGTCTACATCAACCGGAATGGCATGGAAATGATCAAAAGCTTCAAGTTTCTTGGTGTCCAGATCACCAACAACCTGATCTGATCCCTTCACATCGCTATGGTTAAGAAAATCTGCCAATGCTCTACTTTCTCAGGAAACTATCATAATTTGGCATGTGTGCCACGACGCTTGCCAACCTTTACAGATGTACCATAGAAAGCATCCTTTCAAAATGTATCACAGCTTGGCATGGTTTCTGCTCTGACCAAAACCACAACAGACTACACAGGATTGTGAATGTAGCCCAGTCCTTCTTGCAAACCAGCTTCCTATCCATTCGTTCTGTGTACACTTCCCACTGCCTTGGCAAAGCAGCCAGCATAATCATAGAACATAGAACATTACAGCGCAGTACAGGCCCTTCAGCCCTCGATGTTGCACCGGCCAGTGGACCCTCTAACCTAAACTATTCCAATATCATCCATATGCCTATCCACCGAACATTTGAATGCCCCCAAAGTCCACAACTGCTGCAGGCAGGGCATTCCACGCTCTCACCACCCTCTGTGTGAAGAACCTGCCTCTGACATCCGTCCTATTGTTCTATGTTCTATGTCAGAAGTTGCAGCAAGACACAGGATGCAAGACTGGGCGGAGAAATGGCAGATGGACTTCAACGCAGATAAATGTGTAGTAGTCCATTTTGGCAGGACCAATGGGATGAAGGAGTACAATATCAAGGGTAGGAGTCTTAGCAGTGTTGAGGAGCAGGAGGATCTTGGAGTCCAGGTCCAAAGGACTCTTAAATCGGCCTCGCAGGTGGAGGATGTGGTCAAGAAGGTGTACGGTGTACTGGCCTTCACTAATTGAGGGATTGAGTTTAGGAGTTGGGAGGTAATGCTGCAACTTTATAAGACCCTTGTCAGACCCCACTTGGAGTATTGTGTGCAATTCTGGTCGCCTCACTATAGGAAGGATGTAGAGGCTATTGAGAGGGTGCAGAGGAGATTTACAAGGATGTTGCCTGGATTGGGAGGTGTGCTTTATGAAGATAGGTTGAGGGAGCTCGGTCTCTTCTCTCTGGAGAGATGAAGATTAACCTGATAGTGGTTTATAAGATGTTGAGAGGAATAGATAGGGTGGATTCTCAGAGACTATTTCCCCAGGCTGAAATGGTCACTACGAGAGGACACAGGTTTAAGGTGCAGGGGGGCAAGTACACAGGGGATGTCAGGGGTAAGTTTTTCACTCAGAGGGTGGTGAGCGAATGGAACTGACCGCCGTCAGTGATGATAGAGGCGAACTCGCTGGGGTCTTTTAAGAGACTTTTGGATGAGTATGTGGGATTTAATGGGATTGGGAGTTGCAGATAGTTCTGTGGCTAGTATGTACTGATATGATCGGCGCAACTTGTGGGCCGAAGAGTCTGTTTGTGCTGTAGTGTTCTATGTTCCATGTAAAATCGGGCCCTGTATTCCAAGTGCAGCCTAACTAAGGTTTTATAAAGCTGCAATGTGACTTGCCAACTTTTAAACTCAATGCCCCAGCCAGTGAAGGCAAGCATGCCATATGCCTTCTTGTCCTGCACTCAGATCCTTCTGCTTTGAGGGTTCTGCCACTCGCGTCTTCACTGGAGTTTAGAAGTGAGAGAAAATATCTTACTGAATGTATATAATTCTGACATGGCTGGGCAGACAGGATGCAAGGGTATTGTTTCTTCTGGTGGGATGTGTAGAACAAGAGATCACAGTCTCAGTATATAGGCTAGTACATTTAGGACTGAAATGAGGTGAAAATTAGAGGCAAACTCGCTGGGGTCTTTTAAAAGACTTCTGGATGAGTATGTGGGAACTAATGGGATAGGGGGTTATAGATAGGTCTGTGGCTTGGTAGGTGTAGATGTGATCGGCGCAATTCGTGGGCCGAAGGGCCTGTTTGTGCTGTATTGTTCTATGTTAAATTTCTTCACTGAGGATGGTGAGCCAAACCATTAAATATATTTAAGAAGGAAATAGATCCCTAGACTCATGGGTAAGGGGAGAGAACTGAAGTATGCTGTTACGTTAGAGGATCAGCATTGATTATATTGAATGGCGGAAGAGACTTCAAGGCCGAATGGCTTACTCTTGCTCCTATTTTATTTGTTTAGGACTGGATAGTCAAATTTCAGTGTGGAAGCCTGGCTTGGTAGATCACTTTTTTTTTGTTTAAAGACGTGGATGAACAAAGTCACAGAACTGCCAAGTAACTTTTAACAAAAGTATAAAAACTTTATTAAAAGAACTATCGATAATATAGAACATAGAACAATACAGCACAAACAGGCCCTTCGGCCCACGAGTTGCGCCGATCACATCTACCAATCCACAGACCTATCTATAACACCCTATCCTATTCTTTTCCATATACTCATCCAGAAGTCTCTTAAAAGACCCCAGTGAGTTTGCCTCAACAACCTCCGACGGCAGTCAGTTCCATTCACTCACCACCCTCTGAGTGAAAAACCTACCCCTGAAATCTCCTTTGTATTTGCTTCCCTGCACCTTAAATCTGTGTCCTCTTGTAGTGACCATTTCAGCTCGGGGAAATAGTCCCTGAGAGTCCACCCTATCTATCCTTCTCAACATTTTATAAACCTCTATCAGGTCGCCTCTCAACCTACGTCGCTCCAGTGAGAAGAGTCGCAGCTCCCTCAACCTATCTTCATAAGGCCTGCCTCCCAATCCAGGCAGCATCCTTGTAAATCTCCTCTGAACTCTCTCAATAGCCTCTACGTCCTTCCTATAATGAGGCGACCAGAGCTGCGCACAATACTCCAACTGGGATCTGACAAGAGTCTTATAGAGCTGCATCATTACCTCCAGACTCCTGAACTCTATTCCTCGATTAATGAAGGCCAGTACACCGTACGCCTTCTTGACCACTTCCTCCACCTGCGAGGCCGATTTAAGAGTCCTATGGACCCGGACCCCGAGATCCTTCTGCTCTACAACACAGCTAAGACTCCTACCCCTTATATTGTACTCCTTCATCCCATTATTCCTGCCAAAATGGACCACTACACATTTATCTGCGTTGAAGTCCATCTGCCACTTCTCCGCCCAGTCTTGCATCCTGTCTATGTCCCGCTGCAACTTTTGGCATCCCTCCAGACCATCCACAACACCACCGATCTTTGTATCGTCTGCGAACTTGCTAACCCATCCCTCCACTTCCTCATCCAGGTCATTTATGAAAATGACAAACAGCAGGGGTCCCAGAACAGATCCCTGGGGCACTCCACTGGTTACCGACCTCCATGCAGAACAAGACCCATCCACAACCACTCTCTGCCTTCTGCCGGCAAGCCAGTTCTGGATCCACGAGGCCAAAGCCCCTTGGATCCCATGCCCTCTCACCTTCTCCAGAAGCCTTGCATGTGGGACCTTATCAAACGCCTTACTAAAGTCCATGTACACTACGTCCACTGCCCTTCCTTCATCAATGTGTTCAGTCACATTTTCGAAGAACTCAACTAGGCTCGTAAGGCATGACCTGCCCTTGACAAAACCATGCTGACTATTTCTAATCAGTCCAAATTTCTCCAAACCTTCATATGTCTTATCCCTCAGAAGCCTCTCCATCAGCTTACCAACCACTGAAGTCAAACTCACCAGTCGGTAATTTCCTGGACTATCCCTGTTCCCTTTCTTAAAGATAGGAACCACATCCGCAATCCTCCGGAACCTCTCCCGTTTCCATGGACGATGCAAAGATCATCGCCAGGGGCTCTGCAACCACTTCCCTCACCTCCCACAATAACCTGGGGTACATCCCATCCGGTCCCGGCGACTTGTCTATCTTGATAGAATTTAACAGGTCTAACACATCCTCTTTCCTAACATCCACATACTCAATCTTTTGCGTATGCCTCAAACCTGCAGTGCAATCTCCCAGTTCACTTTCCCCCGTGAATACCGAGGCAAAGTACTCGTTAAGCACCTCTGCCATTTCTTCCGGATTCACACAGACTTTTCCCCCTTCACCTTTTATAGGCCCTATCCCTTCTCTTCTCATCCTTTTACTTTTCACATATTTGTAGAAGGCCTTGGGATTCTCCTTAATCTTACCTGCCAAGGCCTTCTCGTGACCCCTGTCTGGCTCTCCTAATTTCCTTTTTAAGTTCCCTTCTACACACCTTATACTCCTCTAGATCCCTAACATCCCCTAGCTCTCTGAACCTTTTATATACCTTTTTTTCTTCCTAACTAGGTTCACCACTACCTTCGTGCACCACGGTTCCCGCGTCCTACCAGAACCTCCTTGACTCCTCAGAACGTTGTCTTTCAGTGCCCTAGACAAACATTCCTTGAAAAACCGCCACTTTCATAAAACATAGAACATTACAGCGCAGAACAGGCCCTTCGGCCTTCGATGTTGCGCCAACCAATTAAGAAAAAGCAATGACCCTCTAATCTAAACCATTCCCTTTTCGTCCATAAACTTATCTACTAACCTCTTAAACGCCACCAAACTTGGCGCATCTACAACTGCCGCAGGCAGGGCATTCCATACCCTTACCACCCTCTGGGTAACGAACCTACCTCTGACATCCGTCCTATAACCACCACCCCTTAATTTAAAGCTATGTCCCCTCGTGCTAGCTTTCTCCATCCTAGGAAAAGGCTATCACTGTCCACCCTATCTAAACCTCTAATCATCTTATATGTTTCGATCAGGTCCCCTCTTAGCCTCCTCCTTTCTAACGAAAACAACCTCATATCCCTCAGCCTCTCTTCATAAGACCTGCCCTCCATACCAGGCAACATCCTGGTAAACCTCCTCTGAACCCTCTTCAATGCCACCACATCTTTCTTATAATGTGGGGACCAGAACTGTACACAATAGTCCAAGTGCGGCCGCACTAGAGTTTTGTACAGTTGCAACATGACGTTGCGGCTCTAAAATTCAATCTCCCTACCAATAAAAGCTAAGACTCCATATGCCTTCTTAACAACCTTATCGACTTGATTGCTAACTTTCAGGGATCTATGCACATATACACCAAGATCCCTCTGTTCTTCAACACTATTAAGAGCTCTACCATTTGCCCTATATTCTACACATTTGTTATTCCTGCCAAAGTGCATTACCTCACACTTTTCTGCATTAAACTCCATTTGCCACCTCTCAGCCCAGCTCTGTAACTTGTCCAAGTCTCTCTGCAAACTAGAACATCCCTCTTCACTATCTACCACTCCTCCGGCTTTTGTGTCATCAGCAAATTTACTAATCCATCCTTCTATACCCTCAAAAGATCATTTATAAAAATTACAAACAGCACGGGCCCCAAAACAGATCCCTGAGGTACACCACTTGTAACCGAACTCCACAATGAATAATTTCCATCAACCACCACCCTCTGTCTTCTGTCAGCTAGCCAATTCCTAATCCAATTAGCTAAATCACCCTCTATCCCATACATCTGCATTTTCTGCAGAAGCCTTCCATGGGCCACCTTATCAAACGCCTTACTAAAGTCCATATATACCACATCCACTGCCTTACCCCCATCCACCTCTTTGGTCACTTTTTCAAAAAACTCAATAAGGTTAGTAAGGCATGACCTACCCTTCACAAAACCATGCTGACTATCCCAATCAATTCATTTCTCTCTAAATAACTATAAATCCTATCCCTAATAATTCTCTCCAATACTTTGCCCACAACAGAAGTAAGACTCACTGGCCTATAATTCCCTGGAAAGTCTCTCTTCCCCTTCTTGAACAATGAGACCACATTCGCTATCCTCCAGTCTTCCGGCACTATACCCGTAACCAACGACGACCTGAAGATCAGAGCCAGAGGCTCTGCAATCGCCTCTCTCGCCTCCCAGAGAATCCTAGGGTAAATCCCGTCCGGCCCAGTGGACTTATCTAACTTCAAACCCTCAAGAATATCTAGCACATCCTCCTCATCTACTTCAATACTTTCCAGTTTGCAACCGTGTATCCCAGTGTTGATGAGGGTGTAGAGGGATGGGTTAGTAAATTTGCTGACGACACCAAAGTTGGAGGAGTTGTAGACAGTAAGGATGGACATAACAGTTTGCAAGGGGACATAGATAAGTTGCAGAGCTGGGCCGAGAAGTGGCAAATGGAGTTTAACGTGGAAAAGTGTGAGATGATTCACTTTGGTAAGTGTAATATGTGTGCAGAATATAGGGCTAATGGTAGGACTTTTAGTAGTGTAGATGAGCAGAGAGATCTCGGTGTACAGGTGCATAGGTCTCTGAAAGTTGGTACTCAAGTTGATAAGGTTGTTAAGAAATGTGTTAGCATTTATTGGTAGAGAGATTGAATTTCAGAGCTGAGGTGTCATGTTGCAACTGTACAAAACTCTGGTGCAGCCGCACTTGGAGTATTGTGTACAGTTTTGGTTGCCACATTATAAGAAAGATGTGGAGGCATTGGAAAGGGTGCAGAGGAGGTTTACCAGGATGTTGCCTGGTATGGAGGGCAGGTCTTATGAAGAGAGGCTGAGGGATTTGAGGTTGAGGTATGATGGGTAGGTCTTATGAGGAAAGGCTGACGAACTTGAAGTTATTTTCATTAGAGAGAAGACTAAGAGGTGACTTAATTGAGATATATAAGATGATCAGAGGGTTAGATAGGGTGATAGTGAGAGCCTTTTTCCTCGGATGGAGATGGATAACACGAGGGGACATAGCTTTAAATTAAGGGGTGGTAGTTATAGGACAGATGCTAGAGGTGGGTTCTTTACTCAGAGGGTAGTAAGGGCGTGGAATGCCCTGCCTGCAGCAATTGTGGACTCGTCAAGTTTAAGGGCGTTCAAATGGGCAGTGGATAGGCATATGGATAGTATTGGAATAGTTTAGGATAGATGGTCATAAAATTGGTTACGTTGGTCGGCACAACATTGAGGGCCAAAGGGCCTGTACTGCACTGTAATGTTCTATGTTCTATCTATAAACATAGACAGGGATCATGGGTAGAGGTGGGAACATCGAGGTGGCGGTGCGGGCTTGTTGGGCCGAAGGGCCTGTTTCCCGTGCTGTTTTGTTCTTTGTAGATTTAACATTTCAAGACAAATGATTCTTCAGAAGTGTCAGGGAGTCATGAGAGTTGTTGCATTATTACCTTCAATGATTTGTGAACTTATACGCCCACCCCTCCCAGATATTTTTGCTTCTCTACCCTATTTAGACTCTAAATCTTCAGAGGTTTGGTGGTTCCATGTTCCTACTATTAGTATGCCTCACCTCAGGCTTGCTTATAATTGATCTGATTTAAACAAGGCTGTGGTTGTGAGATCACTGAGCTCTAAAGTGGTAAATGTAAATGGATATTAAACTAATTTTGGTTATTAATGTGGGGTGCAGTCTCCGTTAAAAATGCATGCATGATTTTTTAGAAATGGAAAATATGACCATAGCAAACATGGGAAATAGGAAAACCATTTTGCTATCTTAGTTTGAAAGAGGAGCATAACGCATATTTCTGTTGGGCATCTATTAAATAATGAATTCTTTGTTTCTCACAGGGAAGAAAGTGGCAAAACAGGAAGATCTGAAGGAGATGGGTGATATTTCCTCAGGGATGAGCAGTTCCATCATGCAGCTCTACCTCAAACAGGTTCTAGAAGCATTTTTCCACACGCACTCTCCTGTGCGCCACTTTGCACTTAATGTCATCGCTCTGACACTAAACCAGGGCTTGGTCCACCCTGTCCAAGTAAGCATGACTGTTGGAATCAGTGATTAAATGATAAAGCTAGATGCAGTAACTGTTTAAAGATTGCAAACAATCCAATACGTTATTTCCCAGCTATTTTTGAGCATTCTGCTGTGTTTTTGTTGATGTTTGCTATGTTTTTAATACCAAGGTTTTCTCGCATTGCGAATGTTTCATCATAAGCAAGCAGCAGGGCCTGTTCTAATTCAGTTTGGAAATGCTTTTGGAGGTTCTCCAATGATTCAGCAGGCATCCCAGATGTGCTGCAGTGGCACTGCAATTTGATGATACTCTACCCAGTGCTATTTGTTATCACCTTGAGCAGTTTTCCATACCAGTGGCCTGTGGTCTAGGGCAGTGTGCAGTGATCTTGCTGAGGTCCATTTTCAGCCATGCAAGATCCTCAGCCCAGAGAACTGGCGAGTTCCTCCTGTTTCCACCAGCATGTGCCAAGTTTTATTGCCTGCCCACATTGCCCTGAGAAAGAGCTGAAGCTTTTTCAGCTGCTGTCACCTTTGTGTTAATGGTTCCCCCACAATGCAACTGCATAGGGGATTCCAGGACACCGATCAAGTGAAGATGGTGGAATGACAGCAATACACGTCCAATTCAGTATGGTGTATGTCTTGGGGCAAACTCAGCAATTACTGTATTCACATAACATTGCTACTTGCTCTTGGTAGAGGTGGCAGGAGAGGGCATTGCTGTTGAAATAAACTTGACAGTGGCTACAAGCGCAGTTTTTAAATCGTAGCTGCTGTGTTTGCATGAGCCCAGTCACAAAGCATGCTGATTAAACAAACTCCTGTGACCTGGATGGTTAACTTCACAGGAGTTGTTGCATCTTCTCCCATTCTAGTGGGTAATGAGGGTTCACGGATAGTTTCTGCCTTAATTTTATAGCAATGGTGATGAGGCTGGCTGCCTAACTTTTCAGTAAATATTCATATAGTGTGTAAGTACTAGTGGACTGAAGGTCTTCACTTGTAGTAATTTGAAGACTATCAATATTTTATCATAATTTCCTTATGTCCAATGTTTGTTTCCCTTTTGCAGTGTGTGCCATATCTGATTGCCATCGGAACAGACCCAGAATCCACAATGCGCAACAAGTCAGATCAACAGCTGGTGGAAATAGACAAAAAGTACACAGGATTTGTACATGTACGTGGTGACTCCCTTCCTCTGCCCGGCTACTGTTAACTCATTATTTAGCAGTCTGTCATGTGTCAGGACAAAGGGACATAGATGGTTTTAGTGAGTGGACAGAAATCTGACATATGAAGTATAATGTAGGCAAATGTGAAATTGTTAATTTTGGCAGGAAAAATGAACTCCTGAAATGTACAGTCATCAGAGAAATCATGCTGACTAAGTTGTTAGAGCTGCAAGCTGACAAACCCCTCAGTGCGGATGGGCTTTATCATAAGGTCTTAAAAAAAAAAGTGGCTAATGAGACAGTTGATGCATTGTTTTTAATCTTCCAAAATTCCAAAATGACTTGGATGAAGCAACTGACGGTATGGTTGCCAAAGTTACTGACAACACAAAGATAATTGTGAATTGTAAATTGTGAAGAGGATGTAGGAGATTAGAAAAGGGTATAGATGGGTTAAGTGTTTCTGGCAACCAAGCAATATAGAATCTAGAAACAAGATTAGGCCATTTGGCCCCTTGAGTTTGCTCCACACTTAATTATGATCATCAAATTAAATATGCTGATCCCCCTTCTCTTTCTCGCTCCCCTCCTCCCCCACTATATATATATCTTAATCCCTTTGACTTCATGAGCTAGATCCAATTTCTTCTTGAAATTGATCAACAGCCTGGCCTCACCTACTTTCTGTGGTAGTGAATTTCCAAACATTTATCACCCTTTGGATGAAGAAATTTCTCCTCACCTCAGTTTTAAAGGTTAGAAAAAAAACTATGACCCCTAGTTTTGGACTGTCTCACCATTGAGAACATTCTTTCTGAATTTTATAAGTTTCTGAGATTCCCCCTCACTTTTCTAAACTCTAGTAAATATAAGAGAACAAAGAAAATTACAATACAGGAACAAGCCTTTGACTCTCCAAGCTTGCACCAACCATGCTGCCTCACTGAACTAAAACTCCCTACCCTTCCAGGGTAAAAAGGGCAAACAAGTAACAAGGGAGAGAATAGGGCCTGTTAAGGTCATCTGTGCACGGATCCACAAGAAATGGGTGAGGTCCTAAATGAATTTCTCATCAGTATTTACTACTGAGAAAAGCATGGATGTTAGGGAACTTGGGGAAATAATTTTCTTTGTTCTTTATATTCAATGTCCAGTTACTGAGGATTGTAAAGATATCTGGTCCATGTGATTTTGAAAACATAAGAACATAAGAAATAGGAGCAGGAGCAGGCCATCTAGCTCCTCAAGCCTGCTTCGCCATGCAATAAGATCATAGCTGATCTGATAGTAGTTCAGTTCCACTTACCCACCTACTCCCCATAATCCTTAATTCCCTTATTGATCAGAAACCTATCTACCTGTGACTTAACAGGTAGAAAGTAAATGAGTAATGGGATTAGTAGCACCATAACATCCTCGAGCAGATGTAGCTGTTACTAGGGGCATAACTTTAAGGTTCATAGTGGGAGATAAAGGAGGGATGTCCGAAGTAGATTAGTTACTCAGAGAGTAACTGCCTGCCGTGATAGTGGAGTTGGACACTTCAGGAACTTTCAAGTGGTTATTGGATAGGCACATGGGACACTTTAGCTTGATAGGAAGTGGGATAGCTTGATCTTGGGTTCGGACATAACTCGGCACAGCATCAAGGGCAGAAGGGCCGGTACTGTGCTGTATTGTTCTATAAATTTAAATATATTGCAACCCTGTGTGGCATGTAGAAATAAAGAGAAAAAACAAAAAATTACAGCACAGGAACAGGCCCTTCGGCCCTCCACGTCTGCACCAACCATGCTGCTAACTGAACTAAAACCCCTTACCCTTCCGGGGACCATATCCCTCTACTCCTATTCACATACTTGTTACGATGCCCCTTAAAAGTCACTATCGAACCCGTTTCCACTGCATCCTTTGGCAACAAGTTCTAGGCACCCACTCCTGTCTATGTTTAAAAAAAAATCTGCCTTGTACATCTCCTTTTAAACCTTGTCCCTCGTCCCTCAAACCTGGGCCTCCTGGTAATTGACTCTTCCAGCCTGGGAAAAATCTTCTGACTATCCATTCTGTCCATGCCTCTCATAATTTCCCAAACTTCTATCAGGTCTCCCCTCAACCTCTGTCACTCCAGTGAGAGCAAACCAAGTTTCTCCAATCTCTCCTCAGACCTAATGCCCTACATAACAGGCAACGTCCTGATAAATCTTTTCTGTACCCACATCCTTCTGGTAGTGTGGCGACCAGAATTTAAGACTATAGTTATTAGTGAGAGTGGGATGAGAAATGTTGATTGATTGTTGTACACTCCTTTTTCCCAGATGAAAGCGGTAGCAGGAATGAAGATGTCATACCAGCTTCAACAGTCCATCCAATCTGAAATAAGAGAGCTAATCCGTGGTTTCAGACAGGAGGAGAACGTGACAGCTTTGTGTTCGCATCTCTACACCATGATCCGAGGAAACCGGCAACATCGGCGTGCCTTCCTCATTGCCTTACTCAACCTATTCGATGACAGTGCGGTGAGTTAGTGATACTAAGGATTCTAGCAACCCGCCTCATTTTTAATAGATGGCTAGAATTAACCAGGATAACATGAGGTTAGCCTCAGTCTGTTATTATGCAGTTTAATCCTTTTGTAATTGAGGTTATTCCAAGGGATTAGTACCTGTCGATGGGAATTAGTGAACAAGTATTATGAACACATACCGTCAAAGTAATGAGGAGCATAACAAAGGGTTATCTAAATTAGAATTGGATAACATGATGCAAGAGAAGATAATGTAGAAATGGAATTTAATCCAAGATTAAAATACTGGAGAGGTAGACTTCACTGGGAGTTTGAGGGCATAGGCAGGGGGTGATTTTAATTAGATGTGAGATGTGTTTAGGAGTCTAGCTCATACCATATTTTTCTTGACTTAGAAGAAAGAATAAACAGAAGTTTGTCGTCCAGTAAGTTGGGAGTTTCAAGTAATTAGTGTAAATGAGAAAAGATGGAAGAAGTTGTTTCTCCGTTGTATAGCATCTTGGTTGAATCTGGCTGAAGTACTTCATTGAGTTGTGAACACATCATCTTGGAAAGAATATATTAGTCTTAGAAAGATTGCAGGACAGGTTCGCCAGAATGATATTGGGGCTAAAATGATTAAAATATGTTGCGTGAACACAACGTATATATTCCCTTTATTAAAGATCAGGGTGGCCTGACCATAATATTTAAATAGTAATGGACTTCACTGGGGGAGAAATTATCCCTGAGATGGGGAGGACAGAACATGGGGCATATCCTTAAAGTTCGAGCTGAACTATTCGAGGAGAAATCAGTAAGTAGTCTCTCAACATCAGGTAAAAGTGCAACAGGTTTACTTGGTAGCGGGAGCTTTTAGAATGCTGATCCTTCATCAGGTGAGTGCCAGGAGAAATGAGGAAGCACTTTCTGCATGAGGCTAGAGGATCCCTGGAATACTTACCCTGAAAAAACAACTATTCAGGCTGGGAGTGAATTGAAATTTTAACGACTGCTATCAGTAAATTTTTGTCATTTAAGGGTTACAGAATCAAAACAAGTAAATGTAATTAAACCATATCTGATCAAAGAAGATTCGGGGGCTGAATGACCTCCTCCTGTTCCATGATTCTAGCCCCACCAAAAACAAAAGGGTCTTGCTCTACAAATCCAATTGTATTTAAATTCTGAAATATCAACACCTCCCAAACTCTCAAAGGACAAGTAGAGCAGATGAATGGAAACACCAGCAACTGCAAGTTCCTCTTTGAAGCACGCACCATTCTGACTTGGAAGTATATCACCGTTCCTTCACTATCGCTGGGTCAGAATCCTGGAACTTCTTCCCAAACAGCACTTTGCTGTCCACATGGAGTGTACAACCAGTGGTTCAGAAAAGCAACTCACCACCAAATTCTCAAGAGGAGTTAGAAATGGGCAATAAATGGCTTAGCTAGTGACACCCACATTCTGTGAAAAAAAT
Organism: Sphyrna mokarran; assembly: GCA_024679065.1. NCBI lineage: Eukaryota > Metazoa > Chordata > Chondrichthyes > Carcharhiniformes > Carcharhinidae > Sphyrna > Sphyrna mokarran. The sequence continues at coordinate 1,702,832 of JAGIQG010000006.1, forward strand.
GTTTTAAAAAGAAAATCATTTTGTAGGCACAAGACACATGCCAGTAGTCATCCATTCTCATGCTCTGTGGGGTTTTACCAAAGTGTGAGCAGTTGAAAGGATGTGTGACTAGGCTGGTGTGTGTTGTAATATGGGTTCTTTAGATATCCCAATGTGAGATTGAGAGGCATTTAAATATGAACTTTTGGTTACAGATCCCAGGTTACTGCCATGCATGGTGCTGCTTAAACTAGAAAAGCTGGGGGGTGGGAATTTTGATGGGACGGTGAATAAGGAGGTTAGTTCCCAGGTAGGGAAGGACTGTAGGAACTCTGAGAGGGGGGTTAGGCAGGTGGTGGAAAAGGGAAATGTCCTGACTGAGGGGCTGAGGTGTGTCTATTTTAATGCCAGGACTGTAGTAAATAAGGTAGATGAGCTTAGGGTGTGATTGCTGCTTGGTGCCCATGGAAGACTTCTACAGAAAATGCAGATGTGTGGAATAGAGGGTGATTTAGCTAATTGGATTAGGAATTGGCTGGCAGATAGAAGACAGAGGGTGGTGGTTGATGGGAGATATTCATCGTGGAGTTCGGTGACAAGTGGTGTGCCTCAGGGGTCTGTTTTGGGGCCCCTGCTGTTTGTAATTTTTATAAATGATCTGGATGAGGGTATTGAGGGATGGATCAGTAAATTTGCAGATGACACTAAAGTCGGTGGAGTGGTAGATAGTGAAGAGGGGTGTTATAGTTTACAGAGTGACTTGGCCAAGTTGCAGAGCTGGGCCGAGAGGTGGCAAATGGAGTTTAATGTGGAAAAGTGTGAGGTAATGCACTTTGGCAGGAACAATAAATGTGTAGAGTATAGGGCTAATGGTAGGGCTCTTAATAGTGTTGAGGAACAGAAGGCTCTTGGTGTATGTGTCAATAGATCCCTGAAAGTAGGCAGTCAAGTGGATAAAGTTGTTAAGAAGGCTTATGGAGTCTTAGCTTTTATTGGTAGGGGGTTGAATTTAGGAGCCGCAGCATCATGTTGCAGCTGTACAAAACTCTAGTGCGGCCGCACTTGGAGTATTGTGTGCAGTTCTGGTCCCCACATTATAAGAAAGATGTGGAGGCATTGGAGAGGGTACAGAGGAGGTTTACCAGGATTTTGCCTGGTATGGAGGGCAGGTCCTATGAAGAGAGGTTGAAGGATTTGAGGTTGTTTTCGTTAGAAAGGAGGCGGCTAAGAGGGGATCTTATTGAAGCATATAAGATGATTAGAGGTTTAGATAGGGTGGACAGTGATAGCCTTTTTCCTAGGATGGAGAAGGCTAGCACGAGGGGACACAACTTTAAATTAAGGGGTATGAGTTATAGGACGGATATCAGAGGTAGGTTCTTTACTCAAAGAGTGATTAGGGAGTGAATGCCCTGCCTGCAGCTGTTGTAGATGCGCCAAGTTTGGTGGCGTTTAAGAGGTTAATTGATAAGTATATGGAAGAGAAGGGAATTGTTTAGTTTGGAGGGGCATTGCTTTTTATTTTGGTCGGCACAACATCGAAGGCCGAAGGGCCTGTTCTGTGCTGTAATGTTCTATGTTCTATGATGTGGTGGCCATTACAGAGACTTGATTGTCTCAGGGACAGGACTGGGTACTTCAGGTGCTAGGATTCAGATGCTTCAGGAGGGACAGGGTTGGGGGCAAAAGAGGTGGTGGAGTGGCACTGTTGATCAGGGACAGTGTCATGGCTGTAGAGAAGGTGGAAGACGGGGAGGGAATGTCTACGGAGTCTCTGTGGGTGGAAGTTAGGAACAGCAAAGGGACGATAACTTTGCTGGGTGTATTCTATAGGCCGCTCAATAGCGACAGGGAACTTAAGGTGCAGATAGGGAAACAGATCCTAGACAGATGTAGAAATAACAGGGTTGTCGTGATGGGAGATTTCAATTTCCCAAACATCGACTGCAATATCCCAAGGGTAAGGGGTTTGGATGGTGTGGAGTTTGTAAGGTGTGTTCAGGAAGGTTTCCTGACACAGTACGTGGAAAAGCCTACGAGAGGACAGGCTGTACTTGACCTGGTGCTTGCTAATGAGCCAGGGCAGGTGTCGGATCTCACGGTAGGTGAGCATCTTGGGAATGGGGATCGTAATTCTATCTCTTTCACGATAGCGATGGAAAGAGATAGGATCAGGCAGGCTAGGAAGGTGTATGTCTGGAGTAAGGGGAAATATGAAAACATTAGGCAGGTAATTGGACGTATAAACTGGAAGGAGGCGTTCTTGGGGAAGAGTACAGAAGGCAAGTGGCGGATATTCAAGGAATGTTTGTCTGGGGCACTACAAGACAACGTTCTGAGGAGTCAAGGAAGTTCTGGTAGGACGCGGGAACCGTGGTGCATGAAGGTTGTGGTGAACCTAGTTAGGAAGGAGAAAAAAGATATATAAAAGGTTCAGAGAGCTAGGGGATGTTAGGGATCTAGAGGAGTATAAGGTGTATAGAAGGAAGCTTAAAAAGGAAATTAGAAGAGCCAGAAGGGTCATGAGAAGGCCTTGGCAGGGAAGATTAAAGAGAATCCCAAGGCCTTCTACAAATATGTGAAATGTAAAAGGATGAGAAGAGAAGGGAAAGGGCCTATAAAAGGTGAAGGGGGAAAAGTCTGTGTGAATTCGGAAGAAATGGCAGAGGTGCTTAACGAATACTTTGCCTCGGTATTCACTGTGGAAAGTGAACTAGGAAATTGCACTGCAGGTTTGAGGCATACGGAAAAGATTGAGTATGTGGATGTTAGGAAAGAGGATGTGTTAGACCTGTTAAATTCTATGAAGATAGACAAGTTGCCGGGACCGGATGGGATGTACCCCAGGTTATTGTGGGAGGTGAGGGAAGTGGTTGCAGAGCCCCTGGCGATGATATTTGCATCGTCCGGAGGATGGGATGATTGCGGATGTGGTTCCTATCTTTAAGAAAGGGAACAGGGATAGTCCAGGAAATTACCGACTGGTGAGTCTGACTTCTGTGGTTGGTAAGCTGATGGAGAGGCTTCTGAGGGATAAGATATATGAACATTTGGAGAAGTTTGGACTGATTAGAAATAGTCAGCATGGTTTTATCAAGGGCAGGTCATGCCTTACAAGCCTAGTTGAGTTCTTCGAAAATGTGACTGAACACATTGACGAAGGAAGGGTGGTGGATGTAGTGTACATGGACTTCAGTAAGGCGTTTGATAAGGTCCCCCATGCAAGGCTTCTGGAGAAGGTGAGAGGGCATGGGATCCAAGGAGCTTTGGCCTCGTGGATCCAGAACTGGCTTGCCGGCAGAAGGCAGAGAGTGGTTGTGGATGTGTCTTGTTCTGCATGGAGGTCAGTAACCAGTGGAGTGCCCCAGGGATCTGTTCTGGGACCCCTGCTGTTTGTCATTTTCATAAATGACCTGGATGAGGAAGTGGAGGGATGGGTTAGTAAGTTCGCCGACGATGCAAAGGTCGGTGGTGTTGTGGATGGTCTGGAGGGATGCCAAAAGTTGCAGCGGGACATAGACAGGATGCAAGACTGGGCGGAGGACTGGCAGATGGACTTCAACGCTGATAAATATGTAGTGGTCCATTTTGGCAGGAATAATGGGATGAAGGAGTACAATATAAGGAGTAGGAGTCTTAGCTGTGTTGTAGAGCAGAAGGATGTCGGGGTCCGGGTCCATAGGACTCTTAAATCCTATGGACGTTTACCAGGATGTTGCCAGGTATGGAGGGCAGGTCTTATGAGGAGAGTCTGAGGGATTTGTGGTTGTTTTCGTTAGAAAGGAGGCGGCTAAGAGGGGACCTGATCGAAACATGTAAGATGATTAGAGGTTTAGATAGGGTGGACAGTGATAGCCTTTTTCCTAGGATGGAGAAAGCGAGCACGAGGGGACACAGCTTTAAATTAAGGGGTGATAGTTATAGGACGGATATCAGAGGTAGGTTCTTTACCCAGAGGGTGATTAGGGAGTGGAATGCCCTGCCTGCAGCAGTTGTAGATGCGCCAAGTTTGGTGGCGTTTAAAAGGTTAGTTGATAAGTATATGGAAGAGAAGGGAATGGTTTAGTTTGGAGGGGCATTGCTTTTTATATTGGTCGGCGCAACATCGAAGGCCGAAGGGCCTGTTCTGTGCTGTAATGTTCTATGTTCTAAATCGGCCTCGCAGGTGGAGGAAGTGGTCAAGAAGGCATATGGTGTACTGGCCTTCATTAATCGAGGAATTGAGTTTAGGAGTCAGGAGGTAATGATGCAGCTCTATAAGACTCTTGTCAGACCCCAGTTGGAGTATTGTGCGCAGTTCTGGTCGCCTCATTATAGGAAGGATGTAGAGGCTATTGAGAGAGTTCAAAGGAGATTTACAAGGATGCTGCCTGGATTGGGAGGCAGGCCTTATGAAGATAGGTTGAGGGAGCTGGGACTCTTCTCACTGGAGAGACGGAGGTTGAGAGCGACCTGATAGAGGTTTATAAAATGTTGAGAGGAATAGATAGGGTGGACTCTCAGAGACTATTTCCCCGAGCTGAAATGGTCACTACGAGAGGACACAGATTTAAGGTGCAGGGAAGCAAATACAAAGGAGATGTCAGGGGTAGTTTTTTCACTCAGAGGGTGGTGAGTGAATGGAACCGACTGCCGTCGGAGGTTGTTGAGGCAAACTCACTGGGGTCTTTTAAGAGACTTCTGGATGAGTATATGCAAACGAATAGGATAGGGGGTTATAGATAGGTCTGTGGATTGGTAGATGTGATCGGCGCAACTCGTGAGCCGAAGGGCCTGTTTGTGCTGTATTGTTCTATGTTCTATGTTCCTTGCCAATAGTCTTTCAGAGTATTCTCTGAATCTTATAGTAGGTGAATCTATACATCATATTATAAGCAGTGTTGTTCCTCAGTTCCACATTAACTCTTTCTCTGCCAAGCATTTTTACATTACAATGGCATGCACACAGTATCACAAACAGCAGAGTTTTGATCTATATATTAGCCACATCAGAGACTTATCAATCAAAGGTTTGCTTCAGAAATAAGACACTCAATGAGCTTGTTGCAAAATGATAGTTAGTACTCCAGTAGAGAAACGTGTGCTTCCTCGGCCCTTGAGTACCCATATCTGGGAAGCCATACACAGGATCTTCTGAGTTCTGATGAAAGGTCATCATGAACTGAAACATTTACTCTATTTCTTTCTACAGATGCTGTCTGACTTCGGCACACTTCCAGCATTTTAAACTTATTTAAATAGATTGGGCCAGTTTTACCGTGCCCGCTATATTACATTTGATCCTTTAGTTATGAAATCTGCATTTGTGATTGCTGGCTACAGTGCTTAAATAAGTGGATTTTGCCACCTTTAATACTAACTCTCTATTTTCCATTGTTCATTCGGATCAGTATGACTCAGTTTCTCTTGCTTTTGGACTGGACTCTTCACTTCTTCCCTTTGCCCCTACCTGTTGTTAGGCGTTGTGAGCAGCACTACAAACAGCAGTAGCAACTGTTGTTGCTGGATAGGCTGCCCGGATGATAACAGTGTTCAGCGCTTCAGTGGACATCAGGCATGGCATGTGCTGACCAGTCAGATGTGTTACAGGAAAGGTGAAAACTTCCCTAGACATCCAGAGTATGACTTTGCTATATATACTTCCTCATTCTTCCCTCCCTGTGTGCCTTCTCCTCTCAGCTGCTTCAGAGAGCTGCAAAGCAGATATGAGTAGATTCAAAGCCAAGCTTCCATTTCAGTGTGCTGAAGAGTTGTATGTTGTAAGGATTTGAAGTTAGTTTGCCCCATCATATTTTCCATTGTAATGCTGCCCATTCAGTATCTGGACATCGTGCCATATTGGCAGGATGTGGAAAACTATTCTGGTATTGTACAATCTCGTGCTGTACCAGTTAGCTCAATGAAAGATGATTGGTGGATGAGGATACCTAAGAACTAAAATGGAAATTTGAACATGTTCAAACTTTGTTTTTCTTCTCTATAGAAAACTGAGGTGAATCTGCTGTTGTATATAGCGGACAACTTGGCCTGTTTCCCTTTCCAGACGCAAGAAGAGCCTCTGTTTATTATGCATCACATTGACATCACACTTTCAGTTTCTGGAAGTAACCTGCTGCAGTCATTCAGGGAGGTACGTAAATTTGGGTCTGCATCAACAAATCAAGACCAAAACTTGAATTGAAGATGTGGTTGAGTATATCTGATGAGCCAGAGGTACATCCAGCAAGACTTTTTTAAACCTCCAGTTGAGGCTACTTGATTATGAGGAGCTGCCACTTCTTTATTTCACTTTGTTCTCCACATTTATTGATATACTCCACACAGTATCACAGTGTGTCTAAGGTAATCCTATTGGGTACGTTGAACTGTAGCAGGTGGTGTCTATAATGTTTTCATTGATACTGCCTGGTGGTATGTCAGTGAGTTTACCCTGCATTCAGAGATGCTGCCTTGTTAGTGAGCTGTATCAAAGTTTGTTTGTATTGTTTATATTATAAATTTGAATTTACATATTTTCTCCAAGATAGTGTCAGAGTGAGGCGACTTCTTACAAGCTGTGCCCAGCATACCTTCTATTACATTGAAGAACATAACACAAGTAGGAGTAACACTGGGCCAATTGGCCCCTCAAACCTGCTCTTTCATTCAATAAGATTGTGGTTGATCTGATTGGGCACTCCATGTGTTTGCATTCCCTTCTTGATCTGAATGTATTTAACATTGAGCTCTCTTTCTCTTCGGGGTTGAGAATCCAGAGATAAATTTATAGATTTTAATAGCATCATGGGGTATGGAAAGAAAGCAGAAATATGGCATTAAAATAGAGGATCGACAGTGCGGATATTGAATGACAGAGTAGACTCGAAGGACCAAATGGCCCACTCCAGCTCCTAGTTTATATTTTTCTATGTTCACTGTCAGACTTGTGAAGAAATTTCTCTAATCTCAGCCATAAATGGCAACCCCTTATCCTAAGACTTGCTGTTTGGGAAGTATCCTCCCAAACAGCACGTTGCATTAGATAGTGTCTACTCTGAATTCAGATATTCTGCCTAAAAGCATTGAGTTGTGACAGGGTCTTCAATGATACAGCAAGTATCATGGTGTGTCTGCTATATTCAATGATATTACCTGGAAGTGAGCTATGTTAGGACATGATAAACTGTGCGCAGTAATAGTGGCTTTAATAGTGATTTGTATCAGGGTTGGTTGGGCTTCATTTTCAAAGGGAACATTAGACAGCTAAGTTTTAAACTGCCTGCTTATCATTTTCAGTCTCTGTTGAAAGACACGCCACCCAAGGAAAGAAAATCCTCAAGCTCTGAAGACAGTGGGAGTGAAAGTGAGGATGAGATGCAGCGACCCCGTAAAACCAGAAAGCGTGTCAACTCTGACTCAAGTGATGACGAGGATGATGATCTGGAAGATGTGCTCTCTCGGTTGCCTGCAGATTCGACCCCTCTCGTGGAGTTTGTGAATGCTTCTCAGGGAATCCTATTGTTATTGGTCCTGAAACAACATCTAAAGAACCTGTATGGTTTCTCAGACAGGTATGAGATCAAGTTTTTGTTCAATTAAAAACAAACAATGCTGGAAAAACTGAATTGGTCAGCAGCACATGTAGGGAAACAAACATAATCATCACTTTCAGTTCTATTATCTTTCAGCAGAAATTAACGTTGAACCTTTCATAGTTCTCAAGGTCAAATCCTTCCTTTATCTTTCTATCTGTTCATTCTGCCTACTTGTATTAATGTTTGTAGTCCAAAAAATGTGCTGGTTAGGTGTATTGGATGTGCTAAATTCTTCCTTCATGTACTCAAATAGGTGCTGGAGTGTGGCAACTATTTTCAAGTAACTTCATTACAGTGTTAATGTAAGCCTACTTATGACACTCATAAATAAACTTTTCAAACAGGCCGAAGGGCCTGTTTCCTGTGCTGTTTTGTTCTTTGTTCTTTGTTTTGTTCTTTTGTTCAGGTAGCGTTGATTCCATCATTCCATACAACATCCCAGAGGATATTGAAACCAAAAGAGAAAATGCTGGAAAATCTCAGCAGGTCTGGTAGCATCTGTAAAAAGAGAAGAGAGCTGACATTTTGAGTTGAAGCTTTGACAAAGGGTCATGTAGACTCGAAACGTCAGCACGGGTGGTTATGGGTAGTCTCAAAGTCATGAGTAGATCGGTTTCTGATAGACAAGGGAATTAAGGGTTATGGGGAAAAAACAAGTAAGTGGAACTGATCCACTTCAGATCAACCATGATCTTATTGAATGGCGGGGCAGGATCGAAGGGCTAGATGGCCTACTCCTGCTCCTATTTCTTACATTCTTAAGTGTCTGGATGAGCAATTGTCACATCATAATCAGGGCAATGGGCTAAGTGCTGGCAGATGAGATTAGGTGAGAATTCAGGTGTTTCTAATGTGTTGGTTTGGACTGATGGCCCTCTTCTACACTATGATTCTATGATGAAGACAAACAGTAAGAGTTTCAATAGATATTTAAAGAAAAGAGTTAACAAAAGTGAGCGATAGTCCTACAGAAAGTGTATCAGGTGAATTGATAATGGAAAGCAGGTCTGTGGCAGATGAATTAAACGGACATCATGAAGAAAGTAAGTAACATCACAGAAATAGCTGTAACTCAGGAAATGGGAGGGAAGTCAGGAAAATGACAGGAAGTAGTACAGGGTAATAGTTGGTTCTGCAAGCTGGTCCAGATGCACTTCACTCTAATGTCTTGAAAGAAGAGGCTAATGAGATGATTGATGCACTGGTTTTAATTTTCCAAAGTTTGTGATTCAGGAAGCATTTTATTAGATTGGAAGATTGTAAAGTAACTACTTTATGCAAAAAGGGAGGAGAGAGACAGAAAGCAGAAAGTTACAGGCCAATTAGCCTAACATCTGTGCAGGAAAAATGGCATTTATCTATGTCGCTTTGGAGCCCCCTCACAACGTCTTCATAATTTACCTTCCTATCTATCTTTGTGCCATCAGCAAAGATGTTAATTATCATTAAAGATGCAAGAGCAAGGCAGTTAAGCAGAGTTGGTGTGGTTTTCTGACAGGGAAATTGTTTAATCAATTACTGGGAACTCTTTGATGGATTCACAGTTGTTGTGGATAAAGGGGAACAGGTGGATGTATTGTATTTAGATTCCCAGAAGACATTTGATAAGTTGCCATTATCAAATGCAACTTGATAATGCATTTGATCATTATTGTGTAAGATAAAGGCTCATGATGTAGGGGCTTACATGGATTGAAAATTGGTTAGCTAATAGGAAACAGGTTGGCATAAATGGATCTTTCTGGATGGCAGGATGTGGTGAGTGATGTCATAGAATCATAGAGGTTTACAGCACGGAAACAGGCCCTTCAACTTGTCCATTCCACTCTCTTTTAAAACCCCTAAACTAATCCCAATTACCTGCATTTGCCCCATATCCCTTTATACCCATCATACCCATGTAACTGTCTGAATGATTTTTAAGAGACAACATTCTATATACCTCTACTACTTGTTCCGGACATTCATCACCCTCTGTGTGTAAAAATTGCCCCTCTGGATACTTCTGTATCTCTCCCCTCTTGCCTTAAACCTATGCCCTCTAGTTTTAGATTCCCCTACCTTTGGGGAAAAGATATTGACTATCTCGCTGATCACCCCTCATTATTTTATAGACCTCTATAAGATCACCTCTCAGTCTCCTATGCTCCTATCCAGTCACTCCTTATAACTCAATCCATCAAGTCCCAATAGCATCATGGTAAATCTTTTCTGCACTGTTTCTAGTTTAATAATATCCTTTTTATAATGGGGTGACCAGAATTGTACACAGTATTCCAAGTGTGGCCTTAACAATGTCTTGTACAACTTCAACAAGACGTCCCAACTCCTGTATTCATCAGCGACAGGCCTCGGGAGGAGAGCCTGTCCTTCATGCTCAGGTGGGAAGGGGGAAGAAGAGATCAAGATTAGTGATTGGGGACTCCATAGTTAAGGGTTCAGATAGGAGAGTCTGTGGAAATGAGCGAGACTCACGGTTGGTATGTTGCCTCCCAGGTGCCAGGGTCCGTGATGTCTCTGATCGAGTGTTCAGGATCCTTAAGGGGGAGGGGAACCAGCCCCAAATCGTGGTTCATGTAGGTACCCATGACATAGGTAGGATAAGGGACGGGGATATAAAATAGAAATTCAGGGAGTTGGGTGGTTATCTCTGATAACCACCTGTGGTTATCCCACCTGTGCCGTGGGATAGCATGGAGAAGAATAGAGAGACAGAGAACATTTGAACTCATGGCTAAAGGGATGGTGCAGGAGGGAAAGGTTCAGATACTTGGACAATTGGGGCTCGTTCTGGGGTAGGTGGGACCTCTACAAGAAGAATGCTCTGCACCTGAACCAGAGGGGAACTAATATCTTAGGAAGAAAATTTGCCAGTGCTATTTGGGGGGGTTAAACTGAGTCAGAGGAGTGATGGGAACCTGAGTATATCAAATGTATAGGAGGATAAGAATAGGGAGGTCATGGAGAAGGTTTCTAGGTCACAGCAGTGTCCTGGTAGGTGGTATGAAGTGTGTATATTTCAATGGAGGAGCATACACAATAAGGTGGAACTTGCAGCCTGGATAGGTACCTGGGACTTCGATGTTGTGGCCATTTCAGAGACATGAATAGAGCAGGGACAAGAATGGATGTTGCAGGTTCCGGGGTTCAGATGTTTCAGTCAGAGCAAGGGAGGTGTGGCATTGTTAGTCAAAGACTGTATTACGGTGACAGAAAGGATGTTTGATGTGGACCTGTCTATTGAGGTAGTTTGGGCTGAAATTAGAAACAGGAGAGGAGAGGTCACCCTTTTGGGAGTTTTTTTATGGGCCTCCAAAAAGTCCCAGAGATGTAGAGGAGGGGATTGCAAAGATGATTCTGGGCAGAAGTGAAAGTAACAGGGTAGTTGTTATATAGAACATACAACATAGAACATTACAGCACAGAACAGGCCCTTCGGCCTTCGATGTTGCGCCGACCAATATAAAAAGCAATGCCCCTCCAAACTAAACCATTCCCTTCTCTTCCATATACTTATCAACTAACCTCTTAAACGCCACCAAACTTGGCGCATCTACAACCGCTGCAGGCAGGGCATTCCACTCCCGAACCACCTGGGGGACTTTACAAGTATTGATTGGAAAAGCTCTGGTTGAAGCATGTTAGAGGGGTCAGTTTTTGTACAATGTGTGCAGAAGGGTTTTATGACTCAGTATGTAGATCATAGAACATACATAGAACACTACAGTACAAACAGGCCCTTCGGTCTATGAGTTGTGCCGATCACATCTATATCTACCAATCCACAGACCTATCTATAACCCCCTATCCCATTCGTTCCCATATACTCAAGCAGAAGTCTTTTAAAAGATCCCAGCGAGTTCGCCTCTACCACCTCCGACGGCAGCCGATTTCATTCACTCACCACCCTCTGAGTGAAAAACTTACCCCTAACATCCCCTGTGTATTTGCTTCCCTGCACCTTAAATCTATGTCCTCTCGTAGTGACCGTTTCAGTTCGGGGAAATAGTCTCTGAGAATCCACCCTATCTATTCCTTTCAACATTTTATAAACCTTTTTCAGGTCGCCTCTCAACATATGTCTCTCCAGTGAGAAGAGTCCCAGCTCCCTCAACCTATCTTCATAAGGCCTGCCTCCCAATCCAGGCAGCATCCTTGTAAATCTCCTCTGCACTCTCTCAATAGCCTCTACATCCTTCCTATAGTGAGGCGACCAGAACTGCACACAATACTCCAAGTGGGGTCTGACAAGGGTCTTATAGAGCTGCATCATTACGTCCTGACTCCTAAACTCAATTCCTCGATTAATGAAGGCCAGTACACCGGACGCCTTCTTGACCACTTCCTCCACCTGCGAGGCCGATTTAAGAGTCCTATGGACCAGGACCCCGAGATCCTTCTGCTCTACAACACAGCTAAGACTCCTACCCCTGATATTGTAGATAGGCCAACAAGAGCTGAGGCTACATTGGATTTGGTTCTGGGCAATGAACCAGACCAGGTGTTAGACTTGGAGGTAGGTGAGCACTTTGGTGATAGTGACCACAATTTAGTTACGTTTACCTTAGTGATGGAAAGGGATAGACATATACCGAAGGGAAGAAGTTACAGCTGGGGGAAAGATAATTATGAGGCTATTAGGTGAGATTTAAGATACACAGGTTTGAGTAGGAAACTGCAGGGGCTGGGAACATCTGAAATGTGGAACTTATTCAAGGAATCCTTGATAAATATGTACCTGTCAGGCAGGGAGGAAGTGGTGTAGAGCGCGGGAATCGTGGTGTACTAAGGAAGTTGATTGTCTGGTGAAGAGAAAAAAGGAGGCTTATATAAAGATGAGACATGAAGGCTCAGGTAGGGCACTGGAAAGTTGTAAATTAGCCAGGAGGGAGGTTAGTTGAGAAGGTCAAGGCTAATGGGATACAAGGACAGGTAGCTGGCTTGGTAATAGGAGACAGAGAGTAATAGTGGAAGGGTGTTTTTCTAGCTGGAGGTCGGTCACTAGTGGTGTGCCGCAGGGCTCGATACTGGGACCTCTTCTATTTGTAATATATATAAATGACTTGGAAGAGGGAGTAAGTGGAGTGATCAGCAAGTTTGCAGACGATACGAAGATGGCTGGACTTGCGGATAGTGAGGAGCATTGTCAGGTGATGCAGCAGGACATAGGCTGGTAGCTTGGGCAGATAGATGGCAGATGGAATTCAGTCCTGATAAATATGAGGTGATGCATTTCGGGAGAAAGAATGTAGGGGGGAGGTATATGATAAAGGGTAGACCTATTAAGAGTATAGAAACGCAGAGGGACCTGGGGGTGCAGGTGAACAAGTCTCTGAAGGTGGCAGAGCAAGTGGAGAAGGTTGTGAAGAAAGCATATAGTATGTTAGCCTTTATAGGAAGGGGTATAGAGTACAAGAGCTGGCCTTTAATGTTGCAGTTGTATAAAACGTTGGTTAGACCTCATTTGGAATACTGCGTCCAGTTCTGGTCGCCTTACTACTGGAAGGACGTGGAGACTCTGGAGAGAGCGCAGAGGAGGTTTACCAGGATGCCGCCTGGTATGGAAGGTCTGAATTACGAGGAGAGGTTAGGCAAATTGGGACTGTTTTCCTTCGAAAGACATAAACTTAGAGGAGATGTAATAGAGGTGTACAAGATTGAGGGGTATAGATAGAGTAAACAGGGTTAAGCTTTTTCCTAGGATGGACTCGAATAGCACGAGGGGTCACGGGCTTAGGGTGAGGGGGGTAAGGTATAATTTGGATGCTAGAGGGAGTTTTTTCACACAGGGTGGTGGGGGTATGGAATGCACTGCCAAGTAAAGTGGTGGAGGCAGGCACTCTGGAGTTATTTAAGAAATACTTAGATGGGCACATGAACAGAATGGGAATGGAGGGGTATAGAAAACTGATTTAAAATAGGGATCATGAGCCTTGGGAGTCCCTGGGAAGTGTGTAAATAGATGATGATATTGATGTACTTGTTTTTATCCTACAGGTGCTTTGGTCCACCTTGTTGTCTAATGAGGGGCATACACGCGATGGGTCGTGAGAGGGCTGCTCTTGGATCTTTTTTTCCCCGAGAGTATCCTAGTGCTTCACGTCGTTAGTGTACGCTTCACCTGGACCATTTGATGGGCAACACGACAGCTCAGTGACTATCGCTGTGCTGTGCAGATACATGGATTTGGGCTTGTATCTGTGGGAGTTTGTGCTTTCTCCTCGTGCTTGCGTGGGTTTTCTCTGGGTGCTCCAGTTTCCTCCCACATCCCAAAGATGTGCTCTTAGGCTAATTGGCAAAACAAGTTCTCCCTAAATTGTCTCAAATTTGGTTTTTAATCCATAGATCTATAAACATCAACAGGGATCGCGGGTAGAGGTGGGAACATCGGGGTGGCAGCACGGGCTCATTGGGCCGAAGGACCTGTTTTCTGTGCTGTTTTGTTCTTTGTTCTTTGTAAAGAGTGAGATAAGAAGAGCTAGGAGAGGACTTGAGAAGACTTTGATGGATAGGATCATCCATCAAAACCTGGAGGTTTACCAGGATGTTGCCTGGTATGGAGGGCAGGTCTTATGAGGAGAGGCTGAGGGATTTGAGGTTGTTTTCGTTAGAAAGGAGGAGGCTAAGAGGGGACCTGATCGAAACATATGAGATGATTAGAGGTTTAGATAGGGTGGACAGTGATAGCCTTTTTCCTAGGATGGAAAAAGCTAGCACGAGGGGACACAGCTTTAAATTAAGGGGTGATAGTTCTAGGACGGATATCAGAGGCAGGTTCTTTACCCAAAGGGTGGTTCGGGAGTGGAATGCCCTGCCTGCAGCGTTTGTAGATGCGCCAAGTTTGGTGGCGTTTAAGAGGTTAGTTGATAAGTATATGGAAGAGAAGGGAATGGTTTAGTTTGGAGGATCATTGCTTTTTATATTGGTCGGCGCAACATCGAAGGCCGAAGGGCCTGTTCTGTGCTGTAATGTTCTATGTTCTGTGTTCTAGGATCAAGGAGAACCTTAAAGCTGTCTATAGATAGGTTAAGAATAAAAGATTGGTTAGGGCAAGATTAGGGCCAGCCAGAGACAGTAGTGGGAAGTTGTGCATGGAACCTGTAGAGATTGGAGAGGCACTGAATGAATATTTTTCGTCAGTCTTCACACGGGAAAATGTCAATGGAGTTGGGGAGAATTCTGGGAAACAGGGTTGTAGATTAGATGGGATTCAGGTACATAAGGAGGAGGTGTTAGCTATTCTTGAGAGTATGAAAATAGTTAAGTCCCCTGGGCGGGATGGGATTTATCCCAGGATTCTCTGGGAAGCTAAAGGGAGATTGCAGATCTTTTGGCTTTGATCTTCATGTCGTCGTTGGCTACAGGTGTAGTGCCAGAAGACTGGAGGATGGCAAATGTTGTCCCCTTGTTCAAGAAAGGGAGTAGTGACCATCCTGGAAATTATAGACCAGTGAGCCTTACATCTGTAGTGGGGAAAGTTTTGGAAAGAATTATAAGGGATAGGATTTATAGTCATCTAGAGAGAAATGAATTGATTAGGGATAGTCAACACGGTTTTGTGAACAGAAGGTCGTGCCTCACAAACCGAGAGTTTTTTGAAAAGGTGACCAAAGAGGTGGATAAGGGTAAGGTAGTTGATGTGGTGTACATGGATTTTAGCAAAGCGTTTGATAAGATTCCCCATGGAAGACTATTGCAGAAGATGCAGATGCATGGGATTGAGGGAGATTTAGCAATTTGGATTAGGAATTGGCTAGCTGATAGAAGACAGAGGATGGTGGTTGATGGGATATATTCAACCTGGAGTTTAGTTACTAGTGGTGTACCTCAGGGATCTGTTTTGGGGCCACTGTTGTTTGTCATTTTTATAAATGACCTGGATGAGGGTGTAGAGAGATGGGTTAGTAAATTTGCTGATGATACCAAAGTCGGAGGAATTGTAGACAGTGAGGATGGATGTTACAGTTTGCAGAGGGACATAAATAAGCTGCAGAGCTGGGCTGAGAGGTGGCAAATGGAATTTAATGTGGAAAAGTGTGAGGTGATTCACTTTGGTAAGAGTAATATGTATACAGAGTTATAGGGCTAACGGTAGGACTCTTGATAGTGTAGACGAGCAGAGAGATCTCGGTGTACATGCATAAATCCCTGAAAGTTGGTATTCAAGTTGATAAGGTTGTTAAGAAGGTGTATCTTGTGTTAGCTTTTATTGGTAGAGGGATTGAATTTCGGAGCCATAAGGTCATGTTGCAACTGTACAAAACTCTGGTGCGGCCGCTCTTGGAGTATTGTGTACAGTTTTGGTCGCCATGTTATAAGAAAGATGTGGAAGCATTGGAAAGGGTGCAGAGGAGGTTTACCAGGATGTTGCCTGGTATGGTGGGAAGGCCTTATGAGGGAAGGCTAAAGGACTTGAGGTTATTTTCATTAGAGAGAAGAAGGCTAAGAGATGACTTAATTGAGACGTACAAGATGATCAGAGGGTTAGATAGGGTGGATAGTGAGAGCCTTTTTCCTCGGATGGAGATGGCTAACATGAGGGGACATAGCTTTAAATTAAGGGGTGGTAGTTACAGGACAGATGCTAGAGGTGGGTTCTTTACTCAGAGGGTGGTAAGAGCATGGAATGTCCTGCCTGCAGCAGTTGTGGACTCGCCAAGTTTAACGGCGTTCAAATGGGCAGTGGATAGGCATATGGATAATATTGGAATAGTTTAGGTTTAGAGGGTCATAAGATTGGTTGCACTGGTCAGCGCAACATCGAGGGCTGAAGGACCTGTACAGCACTGTAATGTTCTATGTTCTGTGCAATGCTGTCTTCATTACTCTGTCCACCTGTGACTCCACTTTCAAGGAGCTACAAACACATACCCCTAGATCTCTTTGTTTTGTAACTCTCCCCAACGCCCTACCATTAACTGAGTAAGTCTTGTCCTGGTTCAATCTGCCAAAATGCAATACCTCTCATTTGTTTAAATAAAACTCCATGTGCCATTCGTCAGGCCTCTGGCCCAATTCATCAAGGTTCTGTTGCAATTGGAGAACTTTCTTCACTGGCCACTACATCACCGATCTTATATTCTCATCCAAATCATTAATATAAATGATAAATAACAGTGGGCCCAGCACTGATCCCTGAGGCACATCGCTGGTCACAGGCCTCCAGTTTGAAAAACAACCCTCTACAACCATCCTTTGGCTTCTGTCAAGAAGGCAGTTTTGTACCCATTTAGATACCTCACCCTGGATCCCGTGAGATTTAACCTTGTGCAACAACCTACCATGCAGAACCTTGTAAAGGCCTTGGTAAAGTCCATGTAGACAACATCAACAACACTGCCCTTATCTACCTTCCTGGTTATCCCTTCAAAAACTCAATCAAATTTGTGAGACATGATTTTCCACTCAGAAAGCCATGTTGACTTTCCCTAATCAGGACTTGCATCTTTAAATGCCTGTAGATCCTGTCTTTCAAAATCCCTTCCAACAGTTTACCCACCACAGATGTGAGGCTCACTGGCCTGTAGTTCCCAGGCTTTTCCCTGCAGCCCTTTTTCAATGAAAGCACAACATTTGCCACCTTTCAATCATCAGGCACCTCACCTGTTACTATCGATGATTCAAATATCTCGGTTAGGGGACCCATAATTTCCTCCCTAGCCTCCCACAATGTCCTGGGATACAGTTCATCAGGTCCCAGGGATTTATCTACCTTGATGTTCTTTAAGACTTCCAGCACCACCTTCTCTGTAATATGTACACTCTTCAAGATATCACTATTTATTCCCCAAGTTCCCTAACACGAACTTAATGGAAGAAAGGTCCTCTCAAAAGTCTGACAGCAGCAGGAAAGAAGTTGTTTTTGAGTCGGTTAGTATGTGCCCTCAAACTTTTGTATCTTTTTCCCGAGGGAAGAACATAGAACATTAGGAAGAACAAAGAACAAAAAAGCACGGGAAATAGGCCCTTCGGCCCAACGAGCCCGCGCCGCCACCCCGATTGCTCCCACCTCTACCCACGATGCCTGTCCATGTTTATAGATCTATGGATTAAAAACCAAATTTGAGACAATTTAGGGAGAATTTGTTTTGCCAATTAGCCTAAGAGCACATCTTGGGATGTGGGAGGAAACCGGAGCACCCAGAGAAAACCCACGCAAGCACCGGGAGAATGCGCAAACTCCCACAGACACAGGCCCAAATCCATGTATCTGCACAGCACAGCGATAGTCACTGAGCTGTCGTGTTGCTCATCAGATGGTCTGGGTCAAGCATACACTAACAACGTGAAGCAGTAGGATACTCTCGAAAAAGATCCAAGAGCAGCCCTCTCATGACCCATCGTGTGTATGCCCCTCGTTAGACAACAAGGTGGACCAAAGCACCTGTAGGATAAAAACAAGTACATCAATATCATCATCTATTTACACAATTCCCAGGGACTCCCAAGGCTCATGATCCCTATTTTAAATCAGTTTTCTATACCCCTCCATTCCCATTCTGTTCATGTGCCCATCTAAGTATTTCTTAAATAACTCCAGAGTACCTGCCTCCACCACTTTACTTGGTAGCGCATTCCATACCCCCACCACCCTCTGTGTGAAAAAACTCCCTCTAGCATCCAAATTATACCTTACTTCCCTCACCCTAAGCCTGTGACCGCTCGTGCTATTTGAGTCCATCCTAGGAAAAAGCTTAACCCTGTTTACTCTATCTATATCCCTCATAATCTTGTACACCTCTATTAGATCTCCTCTAAGTCTACGTCTTTCTAAGGAAATCAATCCCAATTTGCCTAACCTCCCTCATAACTCAGACCTTCCCTACCAGGCAGCATCCTGGTAAACCTCCTCTGCACTCTCTCCAGACTCTCCACGTCCTTCCGGTAGTAGGGCGACCAGAACTGGACACAGTATTCCAAATGAGGTCGAACCAACGTTTTATACAACTGCAACATTAAAGGCCAGCTCTTATACTCTATACCCCTTCCTATAAAGGCTAACATAATATTTGCTTTCTTCACAACCTTCTCCACTTGCTGTGCCACCTTCAGAGACTTGTGCACCTGCACCCCCAGATCCCTCTGTGTTTCTATACTCTTAATAGGTCTACCCTTTATCATATACCTCCCCCCTACATTATTTCTCCCGAAATGCATCACCTCACATTTATCAGGATTGAATTCCATCTGCCATCTACCTGCCCAAGCTACCAGCCTATCTATGTCCTGCTGCATCGCCTGACAATACTCCTCACTATCCGCAAGTCCAGCCATTTTTGTATCGTCTGCAAACTTACTGATCACTCCATTTACTCCCTCTTCCAAGTCATTTATATATATTACAAATAGAAGAGGTCCCAGTATCGAGCCCTGCGGCACACCACTAGTGACCGACCTCCAGCTAGAGAAACACACTTCCCCTATTACTCTCTGTCTCCTATTATTAAGCCAGTTACTTTTCCATCTAGCTACCTGTCCTTGTATCCCATTAGCCTTGACCTTCTCAACTAACCTCCCATGAGGGACTTTGTCAAACGCCTTACTAAAATCCATATAGACGACATCAACGGCTCGCCCTTTGTCGACCGTTTTCGTCACCTCCTCAAAAAATTCTACCAGATTCGTAAGGCACGACCTCCCCTTAACAAAGCCATGCTGCGTATCCCTAATCAGATCGCAATGCTCTAAGTGCCTATACATCCTATCTCTAAGAATCCCCTCCAACAGCTTCCCTACCACTGATGTCAAACTCACCGGCCTATAATTTCCAGGGTTATTCCTACTACCCTTTTTAAACAACGGTACAACATTAGCTATTCTCCAGTCCTCTGGGACCTCACCTGTGTCCAAAGGAGAGACAAAGATTTGCGTCAGAGGCCCAGCAATTTCACCTCGCACCTCCCTAAGCAGCCTGGGATAAATGCCATCAGGCCCCAGAGATTTATCAGTTTTAATGCTACCTAGAAGCTCTAACACTTCCTCCCTCGGTATGGATATTTCCCTCAACTGGTCCACAGCTCCTCAGAGACAGGAGCTGTCAACAAGCCCCTCTCCTTCGTGAATACCGACGCAAAGTATTCATTCAGGATCTCCGCCATTCCCTTGGGCTCTAAGCACAGTTCCCCTCCTCTGTCCCTAAGAGGTCCGATTTTTCCTTTAACCACCCTTTTATTCCTAACATAGGAGTAAAAAGCCTTTGGGTTTTCCTTAATCCTATCCGCCAAAATCATTTCATGCCCCCTTTTTACCCTTCTAGCTCCCCGTGTGAGCTCCCTCCTACTCTCTCTATATTCTTCCAACGCTGTCTCGGTTCCCAGCTGCTTTGACCTATCATACGCCTCTCTTTTCTTCCTAACCAAGTCCTCAATATCCCTAGTAATCCACGGCTCTCTAATCCTACCTTTCCCATCTTTCCTCTTAGCCGCCACATATCTATCTTGCAACATTTTCAGTATTCCCTTGAAAGAATCCCACATGCCTAGCGTGGACTTACCCTCGAACAACCATTCCCAATCAGTTCCATAAGTTCCTGCCTAATCCGACCATAGTTAGCCTTCCCCCAATTCAGCACTCTGCCCCTAGGGCAACAAGCATCCTTTTCCATCTGTATCCTAAAGTAGACAAAATTGTCGTCACTGTTAGCCACATGTTCCCCTACTACAACATCAACCACCTGCCCTGGTTCTTTACTCAGAATGAAATCCAATATAGCTCCTTCTCTGGTCGGGCTAGCCACATACTGCTCCAACGATCCTTCCAATACACATTTTACAAAACCCCCAGCTCTAGGTAACTTCCAATCCACCCTAGGGAGATTAAAATCTCCCATTATAACGACTCTGTTCTTTCTGCACCTATCCAAAATGTCTTTACATATGCCTTCTTCAACTACCCGCGGGCTGTTGGGTGGCCTATAATACACCTCTAGCATAGTAATCGCCCCCTTTCTATTCCTCAATTCCACCCACAGCAACTCCACTCCTAACTCCTCTGTATTGTCCTCTCTCTGCACCGCCGTGATGCTCTCCCTAACTAACAATGCCACTCTTCCACCTCTTCTGGGCCTTCCTCTGTCACGCCTGAAACACTTATATCCAGGAATGTTCAGTTGCCACTGCTCCCCTTCCTTTAACCACGTCTCCGTCACCGCAACCACATCCAAGTTCCTCGCAAACATTAAGGCCCTAAGTTCATCCGTTTTTCCTGTTACGCTCCTCGCATTGAAACAGACACACTCCAGACCTCTGAGCCCAGTCGGAATCTCTTTCTCCCTGGTGTATTTCTTCTCATCCAAGCTTAGTCTATCTCCCATCTCGCTCTCTACCGAGCTATCGGTCTCAGCCCCTCCACATTAGTTTAAACCCTGCCGAAACACTCCAGCTAACTTCCCAGCTAAGATATTCAGCCCTTCCCATTCAAGTGTTCCCCGCCCCTTCTATACAGGTGCCCTTCTTTCACAAAGACTTCCCAGTTATCTGCAAATACGAAACCCTCTGTCCTACACCAGTCCTTCAGCCACGCATTCAGCTGTAGGATCTCATTTCTCCTGGCTCCGCTATTACCCGGCCCTGGAAGCAGCCCTGAGATCGCCACCCTGGAGGCCCTGCTCTTCAGCCTACCCCCCAACTCCCTGAACTGCCTTCGTATATCCTCCCTGCACTTCCTTCCTACATCCTTCTCTCCTATGTGAATAATCACATCCGCCTTGGCCCCCTCACCCTTCAAAATGCCTTCTGCCCTGTCCGACACATCTTGCACCCCTGCTCCAGGGAGGCAAATTACCATCCTGGAGTCCCGCCTTGGACCACAGAAGCGCCTATCTATTCCTTTAACCCTCTCATCCCCCACCACTATCTCCCTTCTAGCCCCTTTTCCTCCCCTTTGAGGTATTCTGGTCCTCGTGCCTTGCCTTTTTTAACCCTCCGCCCTTGATACTTTGGGGGGCTGCCACTGGGGAAGTCTTTGGACTGTGTCTCCTCTCCTTTTTCCCCCTTCCTGACAGTAATCCACCTGGAAGGGTCAGGTCCCCCCACCCCCACCCCTTAGGCTCTGGGTCTGCCACCTTACTCTGCCTTCCTTCCATGATTGCCTCGTTCTTCCTGACTAAAAATGCATCTTCCAATCGCCGCTCTAGTTGCTTGACTCAAGCCCTCAGACGCTGCAGCTCCAAACACTTGACGCATACGTGGACTTTCGGGAGAGGTCTTGTCTCCAGGAACTCCCACATATGACACTGTACACAGGTGAGGCGTCTTCCCTTAATCCCTGCCATTGTCATGGACACCTTTGGAGGTGTGAATTCCAATGGAAAACCAGTAGCACACTGCGCCTAAGCCTGTTCTCGCCCAAGCCCCGCGAGCCAAAGCCCTTATATCCCTCACTCTGCTTCCCTATTCACTTCCCTGCCCGCTCCCGATGCTGCATGCTGTCTACTGCCACTTCCTTTTTATACTTCCCAGTTTCCTTCCCAGCTAGCCCCAGGCCTAACTACAGCAGCAAAAAGCACTCAAAGAGAGAGAGAAAAAAAAGCAAATTGAAAAATTCACACCAGCCACCAGCACTTCCAAACACTCTGTCCCAGAGAACAAGGTGGAAGAGACGACGTCCGGAGTTGGTGGGGTCCTTAATTTTGCTACCTGCTTTGCCAAGGCAGCAGGAAGTGTAGACAGATGTCTTACTGCAGTTATGTAGCTCCTTGATGAGACCACACAAACAGTTTAGCACTGGTACAGGTTCTTCGGTCCACTGAATCTGCGCCGATCACGTTGTCCTACCAGGACCCACTGCCTCTATCCCTCTAGATCCCACCTATTCATGTATCTATCCAGATAAGTCTTAAATGTTGCTAACCTGTCTGCCTCAGCCACCTCACTTGGTAGTGCATGCCAGGCCGCACCACCACCCTCTGTATATAAAAAAAGAAGAAAACCTTCCCCGCATACCTCTACTCAATCTTCCCCCCCTTATCTTGAAATTGTTTCCACTTATAATTGTCATTTCTGCCCTGGGAAAAAGCTTCCAACTGTTCACCCTATACCAGGCAGAGAATAATCCCAGTTTATTCAATCTCTCCTCATAGCTAAAACTCACCACACCAGGCAACATCCTGGTGAACCCTTTCTCCAAAGCTTCCACATTCTTCTGGTAGTGTGGTGACCAGAATTGGACAGTGTTCCAAATGTCATTTTATGTAACTGTAAAATAATTTGCCAAAGTTTATACTTCATGCCCCAGCTGATGAAGGCAAGCATGTAGTATGCTTTCCTCATCTTTCTCCTCCGCTACTGCCATTTATGTTATAGCTCCCACCTGAATTCAATCTATTAAAATGCATCACCTTACATTTGTCTGGATTAAATTCCATCTGCCATTTCAAAGAATAAAGAACAAAGAAAATTACAGCACAGGAACAGGCCCTTCAGCCATCCAAGCCTGTGTCGCTCATACTGCCTGACTTGTTGAAAATCTCCAACCCTTCCAGGAACCATATCCCCCTATTCCCATCTATTCATGTATTTGTCGAGATGCTTCTTAAAAGTCACTACTGTATCCACTTCTGTTACCTCCCCCAGCAATGAGTTGTGGGAATCCACCAGCCACTTTAAAAAAAAAATCTGCCTCATACATCTCCTTTAATCTTTGCCCTTCACCCTTAAACCTGTGCCCCCTAATAATTTGATGAGTACATGGGATTTAATGGGATTGAGGGTTATAATAGGCCTGGTAGGTAGGGATATGTTGAGCACAACTTGTGGGCCAAAGGGCCTGTTTGTGCTGTAGTGTTCTGTGTTCTATGACTCTTGCACCTGGGAAAAAGCTTCTGCCTGTCCACTCTGTCCATGCCTCTCATAATCTTGTAAACTTCTATCAGATCGCCCCTCAACCTCCATCATTCCAATGAGAACAAACCAAGTTTCTCCAACCTCTCCTCATAGCTAATGCCCTCCGTACCAGACAACATCCTGGTAAATCTTTTCTGAACCCTTTCTAAACCATAGAACATTACAGCGCAGTACAGGCCCTTCAGACCTCAATGTTGCGCCAACCAATGGAACCAATTTTATGATCCTCTAACCTAAACTATTCCAATGCTATCCATATGCCTCTCCACTGATCATTTGAATGCCCTTAAACTTGGCAAGTCCATAACTACTGCAGGCAGGGCATTCCATGGCCTTACTACTCTCTGAGTAAGAACCCACGTCTAACATCTGTCCTATAAGTACCACCCCTTAATTTAAAGCTATGTCCCCTCATGTTATCCATTTCCATCCAAGGAAAAAGGTTCTCATATCCACCCTATCTAACCCTCTGATCATCTTATATGTCTCAATTAGGTCATCTCTTAGCCTTCTTCTCTCTAATGAAAATAACCTCAAGTCCCTTAGTCTTTCCTCATAAGACCTACCCATCATACCAGGCAACATCCTGGTAAGTCTCCTCTGCACTCTTTCCAATGCCTCCACATCTTTCTTACAATGTGGCAACCAAAACTGTATGCAATACTCCAAGTGCCGCCACGCCAGAGTTTTGTACAGTTGTAACATCACCTCTCAGCTCCGAAATTCAATCCCTCTACCAATAAATGCTAACACACTATACGCCTTCTTAACAACCTTATCAACTTAAGTACCAACTTTCAGGGATCTATGCACCTGTGCACCGAGATCTCTCTGCTCGTCAACACTACCAAGAGTCCTACCGTTAGCCCTATAACTCTGTATACATATTATTCTTACCAAAGTGAATCACCTCACACTTTTCCACATTAAACTCCATTTGCCATCTCTCGACCCAGCTCTGCAACTTATCTATGTCCCTCTGCAAACTGTAACATCCATCCTCACTGTCTACAACTCCTCCGACTTTGGTGTCGTCAACAAATTTACTAACCCATCCCTCTACACCCTCATCCAGATCATTTATAAAAATGACAAACAATTGTGGCCCCAAAACAGATCCCTGAGGTACACCACTAGTAACTAAACTTGAGGGTGAATATATCCCATCAACCACCACCCTCTGTCTTCTATCAGCTAGCCAATTCCTGATCCAAATTGCTAAATCTCCCTCAATCCCATGCATCTGCATTTTCTGCAACAGTCTTCCATGGGGAACCTTATCAAACGCTTTGCTAAAATCCATATACACCACATCAACTGCCTTACCCTTATCCACCTCTCTGGTCACATTTTCAAGAAACTCAATAAGGTTTGTGAGGCACGACATTCCCTTCACAAATCTATGTTGACTATCCCTAATCGATTCATTTCTCTCTTGATGACTATAAATCCTATCCCTTATAATTCTTTCCAAAACTTTCCCCACAACAAATGTAAGGCTCACTGGTCTATAATTTCCAGGATGGTCTCTGCTCCCCTTCTTGAACAAGGGGACAACATTTGCCATCCTCCAGTCTTCCGGCACTACACCTATAGCCAACGACGACATGAAGATCAAAGCTAAAGGCTCTGCAATCTCCTCTCTAGTTTCCCAGAGTAACCTGGGATAAGTCCCATCTGGCCCAGGGGATTTATCTATTTTCATACTCTCAACAGTAGCTAACACCTCTACCCTGTCTAGTCTACAATCCTATATCCCAGTATTCTCCCCAACTCCATTGACATTTTCCCGCATGAAGACTGATGAAAAATATTCATTCAGTGCCTTTCCAATCTCTACAGGCTCCACGCACAACTTCCCACTACTGTCTCTGACTGGCCCTAATCTTGCCCTAACCAATCTTTTATTCTTAACATATTTATAAAAAGCTTTAGGGTTCTCCATTATCCTATTCGCCAAAGTCTTCTCCTGTCCTCTTCTAGCTCTTCTTAACTCACTCTTTAGCTCTCTCCTGGTTAATTTATAACTCTCCAGTGCCCTAACCGAGCCTTCACATCTCATCTTTATATAAGCCTCCTTTTTCCTCTTCACCACTGAATCAACTTCCTTAGTAGATCACGGTTCCCTGGCTCTACCACTTCCTCCCTGACTGACAGGTACATATTTATCAAGGACTCGCAGTAGCTGTTCCTTGAATAATTTCCACATTTCAGGTGTTCCCAGCCCCTGCAGTTTCCTACTCCACCCTGTGTATCTTAAATCTCACCTAATAGCCTCATAATTACCTTTCCCCCAGCTGTAACTTCTTCCCTTCGGTATATGTCTATCCCTTTCCATCACTAAGGTAAACGTAACCGAATTGTGGTCACTATCACCAAAGTGCTCACCTACCTCCAAGTCTAACGCCTGGTCTAGTTCATTACCCAGAACCAAATCCAATGTAGCCTCTCCTCTTGTTGGCCTATCTACATACTGAATCATAAAACCCTCCTGCACACATTGTACAAAAACTGACCCCTCTAATGTGCTTGAGCTATAACTTTTCCAATCAATATTTGCAATGTTGAAGTCCCCCATAACAACTACCCTGTTACTTTCACTTCTGTCCAGAATCATCCTTGCAATCCTTTTCTCCACATCCCTGGAACTTTTTGGAGGCCTATAAAAAAAAACTCCCAACAAGGTGACCTCTCCTTTCCTGTTTCTAATCTCAGCCCAAACTACCTCAATAGACAAGTCCACATCAAACGTCCTTTCTACCACCGTAATACAGTCTTTGACTAACAATGCCACACCTCCCCCTCTTCTACAACCTACTCTGCTCCTACTGAAACATCTGAACCCCGGAACCTGCAACATCCATTCCTGTCCCTGTTCTATCCATGTCTCTGAAATGGCCACAATATCAAAGTCCCAGGTACCAATCCAGGCTGCAAGTTAGAACATAGAACATTACAGCGCAGAACAGGCCCTTCGGCCCTCGATGTTGCGCCGACCAATTAGGAAAAAGCAATGACCCTCTAACCTAAACCATTCCCTTTTCATCCATAAACCTATCCACTGACCACTTAAACGCCCCCAAACTTGGCCCTACCAGTACCCTGCTGAGACCCAGAAACCTTATCCATGACCTCGACATTCCCATTCACATGTACATTTGAGCTACTCGGGTTTGCAAACTACCACCCCCCCCCCCCCCCCCCAGCCCCAATCAGTTTAAACCCCCCTGAATAGCATTAGCAAATTTTCCTCCCAAGATATTAGTTCCCCTCTGGTTCAGGTGCAGACCATCCCTCTTGTAGAGGTCCCACCTATCCCAGAATGAGCCCCAATTGTCCAAGTATCTGAACCTTTCCCTCCTGCACCATCCCTTTAGCCGCAAGTTTAAATATTCTCTGTCTCTCTGTTCTTTTCCATGCTATCCCGCGGCGCAGGTAACAAACCAGAGATAACCACTGTTTGTTTTAGCCCTAAGCTTCCACCCCAACTCCCTGAATTTCTGTTTTATATCCCCGTCCCTCTTCCTACCTATGTCACGAGTGCCTACGTGAACCATGACTTGAGGCCCGTTCCCCTCCCCCTTAAGGATCTCAAACACTCGATCCGAGACATCACGGACCCTGGCACCTGGGAGGCAATATACCAACCATGAGTCTCGTTCATTTCCACAGACTCTCCTATCTATCCCCTTAACTATGGAATCCCCAATCACTAATCCAGATCTTTCTTCCCAGTTCCCACCTGAGCATCAAGGACAGGCTGTCCTCCCGAGGCCTGTACCCCATGACTTACCCCAGATGAGTTTTCCTTCCCAACAACATCCAGAACAGTGTACCTATTTGGAGAGGAACATCCTCAGGGGATCACTGCTCTGACTGCTTCTTATCCCTTTTTCTAGCAGTCACCCACATTTCGCTTTTAGGAGTAACTATCTCCCTGTAACTTTTGTCAATAGCAGCCCCTGCTTCCCGAATTATCCTTAGTTCCTCCAGTTCCAGCTCCAGATCCCTATCACGGTCCTCGAGGAGCTGTAAAGTGTAATCCCTGCAAGTGTAATCAGCAGGGACACTACCTGTGTCCCTCACCTCAAATATC
This sequence comes from Sphyrna mokarran, assembly GCA_024679065.1. Classification (NCBI taxonomy): domain Eukaryota; kingdom Metazoa; phylum Chordata; class Chondrichthyes; order Carcharhiniformes; family Carcharhinidae; genus Sphyrna; species Sphyrna mokarran. The sequence continues at coordinate 1,730,323 of JAGIQG010000006.1, forward strand.
CCACAGGAGGTACAATGCACTGCCTGCACTGCCATCCCTATTACTTCCCTTACCAGAAAAAAAAGATAAAAAACTTACCTGTTCTCACCAAGTCACTTTTTTTTAGGTTAGAGGAGGGTGCGATACTCTACACGCGTAGAGTATCAGGTTTCCTCTCTGTTCCAATTTATGGGGGCCCAGAGAGAGAAAAAAAACTACACTGACCTCCTATGACAACTTCCTGTATCCGGTTTCAGGTTTTTTAAATAAAACTAAGGATGTTAGTTAATTTTAAAAAAAGTAAAAACACAGTAGCTTACCCACCAAACTCACTCGCAAATCGCTGCCTCTCTGGTCTGCTCTCAAGGAACAAATCCTCCACATCCTTCTGGTAGTGTGGCAACCAGAATTGAACGCTATATTCCAAGTGCGGCCTAACTAAGGTTCTGTAAGCTACAACATGACTTGTCAATTTTTAAACTCAGTACCCTGGCTGATGAAGGCAAGCATGCCATGTACCTTGCCTATCAATATTCTTAAGGGTTCTGCCATTTACTGCATATTTCCTATCTGGATTACACCTTTCAAAATGCGTTACCTCACATTTATCTGGATTAAACTCCATTTGCCATCTTTCCACCCAAGTTTCCAACTGATCTATATCCTGCTGTATCCTCTCTTGGTGGTCGTCATTATCCGCAAATCCACCAACCTTTGTGTTGTCTGCAAACTTGCTAATCAAACCAGTTACATTTCCCTCCAAATCATTTATATATATTACAAACGGCAAAGTTCCCAGCACTGATCCCTGAGGAATGCCACTTGTCCCAGCCCTCCATTCAGAAACGCACCCTTCTACTGCTACCCTCCGTCGTCTTTGACCAAGCCAGTTTTGTATCCACTTTGCCAGCTCACCTCTGATCCCATGTGGCTTCACCATCTGCCCCAGTCTGTCATGAGGGACCTTGTCAAAGGCTTTACTGAAGTCCATGTAGACAACATCCACTGCCCTACCCTCATCAATCATCTTCATCACTTCCTTGAAAAACTCAATCAAGTTCGTGAGACACAACCTCCCCCTCACAAAACCATGTTGCCTCTCACTAATACATCCAATTATTTCCAAGTGGGAATAAATTCTATTTCGAAGAATCCTCTCCAATAATTTCCCTATCACTGATGTAAAGCTCACCGGCCTGTCATTACCTGGATTATTCTTGCTACTCTTTCTAAACAAAGGAACAACATTGGCTATTCTCCAATCCTCTGGGACCTCCCCTGTAGCCAGTGAGGATACAAAGATTTCTCTCAAAGCCCCAGCAATTTCCTCCCTTGCCTCTCTCAGTATTTATCCGTCCAATTTTCCAGCCTATCTATATCCTTCTGTATTCTCTGACAATCTGCTTCTCAATCCACAACTCCAGCAATCTTAGTATCACGTGCAAACTTGCTAAGCAGACGAGCTATGTTTTCATCCAAGTTACTTATTTAAGTCAAACAACAAAGATACCAGCACTGATCCCTGTGGAACACTATTAGTTACAAAACTCCATTCAGAAATTTGGAAAACTGGAATATTGAGTGCAATTTTGATCTTGCCAAGAAAGGATGCACTTTCCATAGAGGGAGTGCGGCGGAAGCTCGCTTGGCTGATACCAGGGTTGATAGGACTGTCCTATGAGGCGGCATTGGTTCGACTGGGCCTATATTCAAAGAACAAAGAACACAACAACACGGGAAACACGCCCTTTGGCCCAATGAGCCCGCACCGCCACCTCGATGTTCCCATCTCTACCCATAATCCCTGTCTATGTTTATACATCTACGCATTGGAGCCAAATTTGAGAGACAATTTAGGAGAATTTGTTTTGCCAGTCAGCCTAAGAGCACATCTTTGGGGTGCGGGAGGAAATCGGAGCCCCCGGAGAAAACCTATGCAAGCACAGGGAGAATGTGCAAACTCGGACAGACACAGGCCCAAATCCCTGTATCTGCACAGCACAGTGATAGTCACTGAGCTGTCATGTTGCCCATCAACTGGTCCAGGTCAAGTGTACACTAAAAACGTGAAGTACTAGGCTACTCTTGAAAAATCCAAGAGCAGCTCTCTCATGATCTATCATGTGTATGCCCCTTGTCAGACAACAAGGCGGACCAAAGTACCTGTAGGATAAAAACAGAAATACATCAATATCATTGACAATTTGCACACTTCCCAGGGAATTACGCATTTCATTAGAGTTTAGAAAGATGAGAGGAGATCTGATAAAAATGTATAAAATTCTAACGATTGAACAGACTGGATGACTTTCTGTATAGCATTTGGGGTGAATGGGATCAAAGGTTATGAGGAGAAAGCAGGATTAGGCTATGGAGTTGGATGATCAGCCATGATTGTAATGAAGGGCGGAGCAGGCTCAAAAGGCCAAAGACTGCCTCCTGCTTCTATCTTCTATGTTTCTGTTAGCAAGGGTATTTTCCCTGACTGGGGAGTCTATACAGTAAGAATTCTGTCAACGCTCAGTTAAAATTCAACAGGTTTATTTGATAACAAATGCCACAAGCTTTCGGAGCTTTGCCCCTTTGTCAGGTGAGTGGTTTTAACCTGGTGTTATGAGACTTCTTACTGTGTTTACCCCAGTCCAACGCCAGCATCTCCGTATGAGGAGCCTAGACCCAGGGGACATAGTCTCAGGATACAGTGTAGATCTTTTAGGACTGGGATGATGAGGACAGATTCTTCACTGAGGGGGTAGTGAACCTATGGAATTCTCTGCCACAGAAGGCTGGATAAACCAAGTTGCTGAATGTATTGGAGAAAGCGATAGATTTTATTGTAGATTTTAATGGCATCATGAGGCATGGGGAGAAAGTGGGAATATAACATTGAGATCAAAGATTGACCATGATGAGATTGAATGGAGGTGCACACCTGAAGGGTTGAATGGCCTACTCTTGCTACTAGTTTCTGTGTGTTTGTTTTAAAGCATGTTTTTCTGATTTGCTGAGGTAAGATTGTAAGAATGAATAAATGAGGTAATACCATCATATAAGCTTTTAAATTTCCTTTGAAAATTGCTTTAAAATTTTTCTCTGTCTTCGCTTATTGCAGTGAAAACTTAAAGGTTTTTGGGGCAGTTAGTGATTAGCACTGCTGTCTCACAGTACCAGGGACCCAAGCACAGTGACACAGTGGTTAGCACTGCTGTCTCACAGTACCAGGGACCCGGGCACAGTGACACAGTGATTAGCACTGCTGTCTCACAGTGCCAGGGACCCGGGCACAGTGACACAGTGATTAGCACTGCTGTCTCACAGTGCCAGGGACCCGGGCACAGTGACACAGTGATTAGCACTGCTGTCTCTCAGTGCCAGGGACCCGGGCACAGTGACACAGTGATTAGCACTGCTGTCTCTCAGTGCCAGGGATCCGGGCACAGTGATTATCACTGCTGCCTCACAGTGCCAGGGACCTGGGCACAGTGACACAGTGATTAGCACTGCTGTCTCTCAGTGCCAGGGATCCGGGCACAGTGACACAGTGATTAGCACTGCTGTCTCACAGTGATTAGCACTGCTGTCTCACAGTGATTAGCACTGCTGTCTCACAGCGCCAGGGACCCGGGCACAGTGATTATCACTGCTGCCTCACAGTGCCAGGGACCTGGGCACAGTGACACAGTGGTTAGCACTGCTGTCTCACAGAACCAGGGACCCGGGTTCAATTCAGGCCTCGGGTCACTGTTTGCACCTTCTTCCCATGTCTGCGTAGATTTCCTCCACTGCTCCGGTTTCCTTCCGCTACCCAAAAATGTTCGGGTTAGGTGGATTGGTCATGCTAAATTGCCCTTTAGTGTTAGGGGGACTAGTTAGGGTAAATGCATGGGGTTATGGGGATAGAACGTGGGTGGGATTGTGGTCAGTATAGGTTCGATGGGCTGAATGGCCAACTTCTGCAATGTAGGATTCTGTGATTTGTGCATGGGGCAAACAGCAGGTTTGTTCAACACACATCAACAGCAAAGCTGTCAACAAGTGTGCCCATGTATGTACTTCACAGCTTCTGGGTAAAAATGGCTATACTTGAGTATGTGTTCACTTCCTCAGTTCTGAAGCATAATATCCTAAATACATATGAATTATACCTGTTTACTCATAGATTTCCTTCAAAGCACCATGTTACCTTTTATTTTTAGGAATGGTTTTTATCCTTTAGACTTTGAGCCAACAGCTATGTTCAACAATCATGTTTCTCTCTTTCTCTCTCTCTCCAGTAAAATCCAGAAATATTCTCCTTCTGAATCTGCAAAAGTGTACGACAAAGCGGTAAACAGGAAATCAGGAGTGCACTTTAACCCCAGACAAACACTGGATTTCCTGAGAAATGGAGTAGGACACGCGGAAATAACAGAAACAGTGAAAAGGAATATCGTCAAACAGTACTTAGATGTAAGCCTCGGATTCGTGGGGGGTTTGTTTGGAGTTTGCTGTTTCCAGTTGTTTCAGTAGAACAGAACCTGCATCTTCTATGTTTATTTAAACAAATTGAAATTGGCAGTGCAGCAGTAGTCTTGACTAAAATGTTGTGCTTGTGATGGGGTGAATTTGTGACTGATGCTTACACTCTTGTGATGATCCAGTCAGGTACAAAAATAATATTGTGAACTATGAAGTCAAGGAGCAGTCAGTGACTGTGTGTCAGTTGCAGGTATCTGTTTGCATCTAAACTGAACCACTCTATACAAGAAGGGAGGGAAGTGCAAAGCAGGAAACTATAGGCTAGTTAACTGTCATGAAAAAACACTGAAATCCGTTATTAAGGAAGCAACAGCAGGACAAGAAAATCATAATATAGTCAGAGTCAACATGATTTTGTTGAGGGAAATTTGGATTGTTGAATGTATGGGAGTATTCAATAATGTGCCACGTCAAAGGTTGCTGCACAAGATGGCTCATGGTGCTGAGGTGACATTCACACAGAAGATTGCCTAACAGAGTCTGGATAAATGGGTCATTTTCAAAGAACATGTTTGAAACTAGTGGAATGCCACCAGGATCAGTCATGGGACCTATATTAATAACTTGGATGAACAGATAGAATGTATTGTAATCAAATTTGCTGATGATAGCAAGGAAGGTAGGAAGGGAAGATGTGAAGAGGACAAATAGATAGGTTAAGTGAGAGGGCAAAAATTTGGCAGATGGAGTTTAACGTGGAAAAATGTGAGGTTATCCATTTGAACATGTAGATAGCTGCAGGAGTAGACCCATGGGCTCTGCCACTCAATAAGACTGTGGCTGATCTGATTTAATGTCAAACTCGCATTCTTACCAATTCCCCCAGTAACCTTTCATCCCCTGCGTTAATCAAGAATCGGTTGAGTTCTGCTTAAAAATATTCAAAGACTACTTCAACTGCATTTTAAGGAAGAGAGTTCCAGACACTCATGACCCTCAGAGAAAAGAATTCTCTTTATCATTGTCTTAAGTGCACAATCCCATATTTTTAAACAGCAACCCCTGGTTTAGATTCTCTGACAAGAGGAAAGATCTCCATATCCACCCTGTCAAGATCTCTCAGGATCTTAAAGATGTTGATCAAGTTGTCTCTTACTCTTTTAAACCAGAATGGATGCGAGCTTAGTCTCTTCAGTCTTTCCTCATAAGGCAACCTGTACGTTCCTGAATTAGTCCACGTTCTCAGAAAGCATAGAAAATCAGCTTATTGTTTAAATGGTGAGAGATTGCAAATGTTACAGTGCAGAGGGAGCTACATTATCTGGAACATGAATTTATTATGTAGGTACAGTAAGTCATTAAGCAGCTTACTGGAATGATAGCCTTTATTACAAAAGGCATGGAGTAAGAAGAAGAACAACAATACAGCACAGGAAACAGGCCCTTCAGCCCTCCAAGCCTGTGCCGCTCATTGGTCCAACTAGACTATTTGCTTGTATCTCTCCATTCCCAGTTTATTCATGTGGCTATCCAGATAAATGTTAAACGATCCCAGCGTGTCTGCCTTTACCACCAGTATAAAAATAAGGAAATCTTGCTATAGTTGTATAAAACATTAGTAAGACTATGTCCAGAGATTTGTACGGTTACCGTCTCCTTACTTAAGAATCTCTGTACTTGCATTGGAAACCGTTCACAGGGGTGAAGGAGTTGTTATATGAGGAAAGGATGAGGAAGTTGGATCTATACTGATTGCAGTTTAGTAAATTGAAAGATGATGTTATTGATCTATCAAATATCCTGAGGGGGCCAGCAGGAGCAGATGCTGAAAGATTGCTTCTCTGGCAGGAACCTTGAACTAGGTAACATAGTTTCAGAATATGGGGGGTCTCATTTAAAACCAAGATGAAAGAGATTTATTATTTCAGAGGGTTATTAGTCTTTGGAATTCTCAGTGGAGAATAGGTCATTGAATATATTCAACATAAGGCAAGATGGATTGTAGATCTCCAGAAAGCCAAGGGTTATGGGGAACATTCAGAAACTTGGAGCCTGAGTCACAAGCAGAATAACCTTGATTTTATTGAATTACCGAGTACTGTCCAAAGAATAAGCCATTCAGGACTGTGATAAGAAACAACATCTTCCCTCAGAGTTGTGAATCTGTGGAGTTCTCTACCACAGAAAGCTGTTGAGGCCAGTTAGTTAGATATGTTGAAGAGGAAGCTGGACGTCGCTCGAGTGGATCAAGGGATATAGAAGAAACGGGAGTGTGATACTGAAAGTGCATGATGAGCCATGCATTTCCAGCTCAAAAGTGGCCTCTTCCTGTGTGCCTATTTTCTATGCTTCTATGTTCATTGTGTAAAATCACTCGTGAAAGTAACTGCAGAATATTTAGTCAGCACAAGCATGATGGGCTGAAGGGCCTCTCTTTGTGCTGCAGAATTCTGACTCGTGGTGCTTAGAATCATAGAAAGATTACAAACAAAATGGTGATCATTTATCATGATTGTACTGGCTATCTGCAAGCACAACTTAGTTTGTCCCATTGTGCTAGCCTTTCTTTGTAGTTCTGCAAGTTATTTCTGTCCAGATTCTTATAACTGTTGAATGCCGATCCAGATACAGATATACTTACCAATGCATTTCTGTAACTTCTCTTTCAGTTCAAAACGCTGATGGAACACTTAGATCCAGATGAAGAGGATGAAGATGGGGAAGTGTCTGCTAGCACTGCAGCCCGAAACAAAGCAATTAACGCACTTCTTGGAGGAAGTAGCCCAAAAAACAATGCAGAAACAGATGATGAGGAAAGTGATGGGGAGGATCGAGCAGGCGGAGGCATTGCAGGGGTAAGGAAACAGAAAGGAGTTGTTGTTAGACTTGTGGTGCATCTAAGTAGGAACATAGAACTTTGGAGCAGGAGGAGATTATCCTGCCCTTCCAGACTGCTTTGCATTCAATCAGGTCATCAGCCTCGACACTTTTCCTTTTGCAGCAGAGAAGATTCTACAGCCCATCATGTCTGTGCCAACCTTTACACACCCATCTATTCTAATCCCATTTTGCAGAATTTGGTCTGTAGCCATGTAAGCTGCAGCATTTCAAGTGTTCATCTAAATGCTTCCTAAATGTTATGAGGGTTTTTTTTCAGATAGTATGTTCCCCATATCCCCCCACCTCTGGGTGAATAAGCTTTTCCCCAAATCCTTCTAAATCTCTTGTTCCTTATCTGCAGTAAGTGACAAGTGGAATTTAACCCTGAAAAACGTGAGGTGACACTTTGGAAGGAATAATTTGACAACAAAGTACTCGATGAACAGTAGGACACTTGGAAGTTCTGTGGAACAAAGCAACCTTGGTGTGCTTGTCCACAGATCTCTGAAGGTGGGAAAGCATGTTAGTAGGGTGGTGATAAGGGCATATAGGATACTTGCCTTTATCAATCGAGGTATAGATTACAAAAGCAGGAAAGTCATATTGGAGTTGTACAGAAGTTTGATGAGGCTGGAGTATTGTGTGCAGTTCTGGTCACCACGTTATAGGAAGGATGTGATTGCACTGGAGAGGATGCGGAAGAGATTCACCAGAATGCTGCCTGGGTTGGAACATTTAAGTTATAAAGAGAGGGTGCATAGACTTTGTTATTTTTGTTGGAGCAGAGAAAACTGAGGAGCGACCTGCTCGAGGTGTACAAGATTATGAGAGACATGGAAAGAGTGGATATAAAGAACAGCACCCTTTAATTGAAGGGTCAGTCATAAAGATATCCTGTGAGACAGGATCTACAGGCATTGAAGGAGACAAAGCCTGCTTAGGGATAGTCAGCATGGCTTTGAAAGTGGAAAATCATGTCTCTCGAATTCGATTTGAGTTTATTGAGGGGTAACCAAGAAGGTAGATGAGGGCAGTGCAGTTGATATTGTCTACATGGACGTTAGAAAGTTTTTGACAAGGTACCACGTAGTAGGTTGTTACACAAAGTTAAATCTCACAGGATCCAGGTTGAAGTAGCCAATTAGATATAATATTAGTTTGATGATAAGTATATGGAAGAGAAGGGAATGATTTAGTTTGGAGGGGCATTGCTTTTTATATTGGTCGGCGCAACATCGAAGGCCGAAGGGCCTGTTCTGTGCTGTAATGTTCTATGTTCTATGTTCTATAAGACAGAGGATGATTGTACAGGGCTGTTTATCAAACAGGAGGCCTGTGACCAGCGGTGTGCCTCAGGGATCAGTGCTGTGACCACTTATCTGTCATTTGTATTAATCATTTGGATGAGAATATAGAAGGTAAGGTTAGTAAGTTTGCAGATGACACCAAGATTGGTGGCATAGTGTACAGTGAAGAAGATTATCTCCAATTGCAACGAGATCTTGATCAATTGGGCCAGTGGGCTGACAAACGGCACAAGTTTAATTTAGATAAATACAAGATGATGCATTTTGGGAAATTGAAACATGGCAGGACTCAGTTAATGGTAGACCATTGGGGAGAGTTACAGAACAAAGAGATCCAGGGGTACAGGTTCATAGCTCCTTGAAATTGGAGTCACAGTTGGATAGATAGTCAACATATTTCCCAAAGCTAGGTGAGTCTAAAACTAGAAGGTATAGGTTTAAGGTGAGAGAGGAGAGATACAAAATGTCCAGAGGGGCAATTTTTTCACACAGAGGGTGGTGAGTGTCTAGAACAAGCTGCCAGAGTAATAATAGAGGCAGGTACAATTTTGTCTTTTAAAAAGCATTAAGATAGTTACATGGGTAAGATGTGTATAGAGGGATATGGGCCAAACACAGCAATTGAGACAAGGTTAGTGGAAAAACTGGGCAGCATGGACAAGTTGGGCTGAAGGGCTGTTTCAATGCTGTAAATCTCTCGTCCGTTTTCTTCCAAATGTGCATATATCTTGTCCCTCTATCCAAAACCTTCCCCATCACTGACATGAGGCTCACTGGCCTATAATTTCCTGGATTATCCCTGCTTTTCTTAAACAAAGGAACAACATTGGCTGTACTCCAGTCCTCTGGTACCTTGTTTGTGGTCAAAGAAGATGTGAAGATATCTGTTAAGGCCCCAGCTCTTTCATAGAAATCAAAGAAACCCTACAGTGCAGAAGAGGCCATTCAGCCCATCAAGTCTGCACCGACCACAATCCCACCCAGGCCCTACCCCCATTATCTCTACATATTTTACCCACTAATCCCGCTAACCTAAGCATCTCAGGACACCAAGGGGCGATTTTAGCATGTCCAATTAACCTGACCCGCACATCTTTAGATTGTGGGAGGAAACCAGAGCACCTGGAGGAAATCCATGCAGACACAGGGAGAATGTCTGTGTGGAATCTGCACAATGACCCAAGCCTGGAATCAAACCCAGGTCTCTGGAGTTGTGAAGCAGCAGTGCTAACCACTTATGCTAGTGTACCTTTCTTCCCTTGCCTCCTGAGATGTGTCCCATCTGGCTTCGGGCACTTGTCTACTTTAATGCAATTTAGGATACTCAACACTTCTCCTTTGATATATTGACATTCTCAAAGACTTCTGATTCTTAAGCAATGTGTGTTTTATAAAGTTATCTTCTATTCTTTTAAGTGTGAATGGGTAAAGGCCCAACCTTGCTCACCTTTTCTTTATATGTCCTTCTTCAGCTAAGTTTTAAATACTTACAAGCAACATTTCCACATATTTGCCCTGCCTGTTAGAGTTCATTTGCTTACCTACTTTAGTCTATATTTAAAAGCTGCAGTGTAATTCCCTAGGTTCACTGAAACTTTGGGAGGAATCTTCATGTGTCACCTTGTGGATGATGATCATGCTGTACATCAAGCATTTTGTGACCATCCCACATCGGCCCATTGTATCGCCACAGGCCATTCTTTTTCCACTATTTCTATCAGTTTCTCTCTTATCTTAGTCTGCCTCCATCTGCCTCTGTTATCTTAGTTTATTTATTAGTGTCACAAGTAGGCTTACATTAACACTGCAATGAAGTTACTGTGAAAATACTTTTGTCACCACACTCCTGTGCCTGTTCGGGTACTGAGGAAAATTTAGCACGGCCAATGCACCCTAACCAGTATGAATGTGGAAATTTGTATGGAAAATTGGGAGGCAAAGGCACTGTGACTGAGGGGACTCAATAAGGTAAATGCTGAGAGTTAATAAAATACAGAAGCAGAATTAGGCCATTCAGCCCATCACGTATGCTCTGCCATTCAATCATGGCTGATATAGAACATAGAACGCTACAGCACAAACAGGCCCTTCAGCCCACGAGTTGCGCCGATCACATCTATACCTACCAATCCACAGACCTATCTATAACCCCCTAGTTCCCACATACTTATCCAGAAGTCTTTTAAAAGACCCCAGCAAGTTCACCTCTACCACCTCCAACGGCAGTCGGTTCCATCCATTCACTCACCACCCTCTGAGTGAAAAAACTTACCTCTAACATCCCTTTTGTATTAGCTTCCCTGCACCTTAAATCTGTGCCCTCTCGTAGTGACCATTTCAGCTCGGGGAAATAGTCTGAGAGTCCACCCTATCTATTCATATAGAACATATAGAACATTACAGCACAGAACAGGCCCTTCGGCCTTCGATGTTGCGCCGACCAATATAAAAAGCAATGCCCCTCCAAATTAAACCATTCCCTTCTCTTCCATATACTTATCAACTAACCTCTTAAACGCCACCAAACTTGGCGCATCTACAACTGCTGCAGGCAGGGCATTCCACTCCCGAACCACCCTTTGGGTAAAGAACCTACCTCTGATATCCGTCCTATAACTATCACCCCTTAATTTAAAGCTGTGTCCCCTCGTGCTAGCTTTTTCCATCCTAGGAAAAAGGCTATCACTGTCCACCCTATCTAAACCTCTAATCATCTTATATGTTTCGATCAGGTCCCCTCTTAGCCTCCTCCTTTCTAACGAAAACAACCTCAAATCCCTCAGCCTCTCCTCATAAGACCTGCCCTCCATACCAGGCAACATCCTGGTAAACCTCCTCTGTACCCTCTCCAATGCCTCCACATCTTTCTTATAATGTGGGGACCAGAACTGCACACAATACTCCAAGTGCGGCCGCACTAGAGTTTTGTACAGTTGCAACATGACGTTGCGGCTCCGAAATTCAATCCCTCTACCAATAAAAGCCAAGACTCCATATGCCTTCCTAACAACCTTCTCGACCTGACTGCCTACTTTCAGGGATCTATGCACATACACACCAAGATCCCTCTGTTCGTCTAGACTACTAAGAATCCTACCATTTGCCCTATACTCTACACATTTATTATTTCTGCCATAGTGCATTACCTCACACTTTTCCACATTAAACTCCATTTGCCACCTCTCGGCCCAGCTCTGCAACTTGTCCAAGTCCCTCTGCAAACTATAACACCCCTCTTCACTATCTACCACTCCACCGACTTTAGTGTCATCTGCAAATTTACTAATCCATCCTTCAATACCCTCATCCAGATCATTTATAAAAATTACAAACAGCAGGGGCCCCAAAACAGACCTCTGAACATTCGTCTCAACATTTTATAAACCTCTATCAGGTCGCCTCTCAACCTACGTCTCTTCAGTGAGAAGAGTCCCAGCTCCCTCAACCTATCTTCATAAGGTCTGCCTCCTAATCCAGGCAACATCCTTGTAAATCTCTGAACTCTCTCAATAGCCTCTACGTCCTTCCTATATTGAGGCGACCAGAACTGCACACAATACTCCAACTGGGGTCTGACAAGGGTCTTATAGAGCTGTATAATTACCTCCTGACTCCTAGAGTCTATTCCTCAATTGCTCCTCATCCCCATTTTCCTGCCATCTTCCCATAACCCTTCAACTCGTTGCCAATTAAAAATCTGTCTAACTCCTTCTCAAATTTACTCACTGTCTCACTGCACTTTGAATTCCACAGATTCATAACCCTTTGGGAGAAGTAGTTTCTCCTCAACTCTTAAATTTGCTACCTCTTGACCTAGAACATCCCACCAGTGGAAGCATCCACTCCACATCTAATTTACCGATACCTTTTTATCATCTTGTATACCTCAATTTGATCTCCCCTCATTCTTCTTAATTCCAAACAGTATTGGTCTAAACTGTTCAATCTTTCTTCATTTGACAAATCCCTCACCTCTGGAATCAATCTAGTGAACCTCCATGAACTGTCTCCAATGCAAGTACATCTTTCCTCAATTACAGGGACCAAAACTGCGCACAATACTCCAGGTGCGGCCTCACGAGTGCCTTGTCTAGTTGCAACAATACTTCCTTACCTTTTATATTCTACTCTTTCAGCTTGGCCAACATTTCATTCGCTTCCTTTATTATCTGCTGTACCTGCATGCTAGCTTTCTGTGACTGATGAATGAGAACACTCAGCTCCCTCTGCATGGAGCATCTCGAAGTCTCCCCATTTAGATAATAAGTTACTTTCCCATCTTTGCAACCAAAATGTCTGACCTCACACTTTTCCATGTTAAACTCTATCTGTCACATTTTGGCTCACTCTCCTAACCTGGCTATATCCATTTGTAAAATTCTTATTTCCTCATTGCAACTCACTGTCCCATCTATTTTTGTGCATCTGGATATAGAGACTTCTATCTCTATCCAAGTCATTGATATAGATTGTGAATAGCTGGGATGAAATAGGAATGGATGGATTGTCTTGTGATGAAAAGTGAAGAGGTTGTTGCTACATTCTATCCAATCAGGTTTAAAAGAGTAAGAGGTGACTTGATCGAGATCTTCAAGATCCTGACGGGTATTGACAGGGTAATGTGGAGAGGATGTTTCCTCTCCTCAGAATCTAGAATGAGGAGTCATTGTAAAAACAAGGGCTCGCTCATTTAAGACAGAAATGAGGAGAAATCTTTTCTCTCGAGGGTTGAGAGTCTCTGGAATTCTCTTCCTCAAAAAATGGAAGTGGAATCTTTGAATATTAAGGCTGAGTTAGATCGATTCTTGATAAAGGGATGAAAGGTGATTGGAGTTGGGCAGGGATGTGCAATCATTCGGAGCATTGTCAAGGGGCCAAGTAGCCTTTTCCTGCTCTTAATCTATATGTTTCTCTGATTTTAAAAAAAAATTAAAACTGTACACAATACTCCAGGTGTGGTCTCAACAAGATTCAGATATGTTCATCTTTTACTTTACATCCAGATCAGTCTATACCTCTTGGGAGTCTAGTGCTGTCATTCAGTCACAGCTCCATCAACTAATTGCTTCTCTTTCTAATCATTTCCAAGGCAACCAGAAGATCTAAACGACTGTCTGACACAGGGGATTTGGGAGCTCAAATGCATGAGGCTGTGGAAGTGATGGATGTGATTGCCATTTGCTGCCCTAAGTATAAAGACAGACCACAGATTGCCAGAGTTGTGGAAAAGACCAGCAGTGGTTTCAGCGTTCATTGGATGGCCGGTTCATACAGTGGCTCTTGGACAGAGGCTAAACGCAGAGAGGGTCGCAAGCTGGTGCCTTGGGTTGACAGTATCAAAGAGTCGGACATCATTTACAAGAAAATTGCTCTGACAAGTGCAAATAAGCTGACTAACAAAGTTGTTCAGACTTTACGATCACTGTATGCAGCAAAGGAAGGTTCTTCCTGCTAACACAACTAAAACTGCAGCCAAATTCACAGCAGTGAGGAGAATAAACTTGGGCTAAAAGACCACATTCTGACAACACTTATAAAAAGAATGGTTTCACAGTCTGCAAAACTCTACTGGGATCCAGACACAGAGACAGACGAGAAGAAGGGGCGATTGTCAGATACCATTTTCTCGTGGGAGCTTCCTTCGCTGTTGTACAGCCAAATCTTCTCGATTGATTTTTAACTCCCACTGTATTATAGTTTAACAAAACAAAAAATTGTTTATATCTTGGAAAAAGAATTCTGTTTAAAAATAAAAGTTAAGTGAATGTTGGAATTTAGTCTGTTAATGTTCTTAATAAAGTGTTCTTGGAGTTTAACCTAGCAGCAATGGCTTTCTTTAGTGTAGCAGAAGTTGCAGAGAGAAGTTATTTTACAGGATGTACAATGCCAGACTGTGCTGGATATAATTTATTCTAATGAAAGCATGCAGTATCTGTGACCTACACAGGAGATTTTATTTGATTTTTTTTGTTTTGTAAATGTAGATTTTAAATGTATTAGGTCACTCTGGCAAAACACAAAAAAAGGGATCCCCAGCAAAAACAAACTGGCGGAACAAATACTGCAATAAATTTTTTACCTCTCTTTGTTACCTGTCTGTTTCCAGTTGGTTGTATTTTTCATGTTGAGTGGATGTTTGCATTTCCTCAGTGCTGGTGACAAATTCTGTAAAACAGAACCAACCTCTTTATTGCTTTCCTCATGAATGCAGCTTTACCTTGAATAACTATCCATCTCTGCATAGCCTGATTGAAAGATCATTTCATCATAGGTATACCTGTTGAAAATGAGTAACCAGACAAGGAAATTGGAATCTTTGCATATCTGATTTTATGATCACAGTAGATACAAACCTGTTAATAAATGGTCAGGATTATGTCCATGTGTTTGACACACTAAGGCTGTCATCCTCAGCCAACAGGTTAACTGTGCACTAGTCAGGAGCATCCTGGCTGTGCCTACACTCGCTGCCATTTACTCAAACTGAGGTGAAGCAATTGGTGTGGAAAAGACTGAGAGAAATGCAGTCAAGAACATTGATTTTGAAGAAAGGGCCTCTCTCTCTCCTCCTGTTTGGGAAGGATAATGGTGGGGAAACTCAGTTCCAGAACTCTTTCTGGAAGTTCATTGCAGAAGACTCAATGCTGCATCTTGGCATTCATTGTACTGGAAGTGAAACAAATTTGTTTCTTCAGAATAAACTGTAGCTTATTTTTGTGGAATGGTTTGCCAAATGTATGTATTTTGTATACAAGTCTTAAAATACAAACTCTAAGTGGCTTGTTTAATTACTTAATGATGATGCTCTGTAATAAGCTGAGCTGAAGTACTGATGAAACTAATTTAAGAACTTGAAGTTTCAGTTTAGCATAAAATTATGTTCTAAAAAATAAACTTGGGCACTTGTTGTCCACTAATACAAGTATACAATAAATACTGGGAAAAGCTAGCAAAATCAAAACAGATTTTGGAAAGAAAAGGTGTGTTTCAGGTTGATGGCCTTCATCAGAATTGTAATAGATTGTGAAGTGAAGCATTAACTCTTAGATCAGCTAGGCATTCTTCTGTATATCTTGTATTTTATAGATTCACCACCTGTGGATCATTACCTAGAATTTAAAAAAGAGGATCTGTGGTGAACAGTGGCAATTGATAATATTTGGATTAGTGATATTCTCACTGGTGTGGGACAGGTCGGAGAGAACCTTTACTATGTCCAACTGACTCCATAATGTGAGGCAGCTTGATAAGAGATGGGTGGGGGTCACTAGTTGCTTAATCATGTATGTTTGGAGAGGGATGTAGGACAGTACTAGGTTATAGATACTGGAGCATATTAATCATGTATGTTTGGAGAGGGATGTAGGACAGTACTAGGTTATAGATACTGGAGCATACAGCATTACATAGTTTCAACTGTTCATTCCATTTATTAAATACATCCAATAAATTACAATGATTCTTTAGACTCAGAAAATTCAATACCGAACTCTGATTACTTGCCCCAAATGCAGCCATCATTCCAAGGGCAGCAAAGTGCAAAGCAAAACAAAGATTAGCATAAACCTGACCTCTAGCAGTATAACAGGACAATGGGTAGCAATCACCAACTTAGAGGAAATACACACACTTTTCCGAAGCACCTTAAGATGCCCTGAAAGCATTTTAGAATCTTCTGAAGTCCAGTCATTAGTAATGTGGGAAACTGATTTGTACACAAACTGCAGTGAGATAATGGAATATTCACACAGTCTTCTGTTAATGGTCAAGATAGAAACTGAATGAAAATTCCAGGTGGAGGTTTCCCGATTCGATAAAAGCTTGAATACAGAGGGATTGAATGTTTGGAGTAGGAAGTAGCCGGAGTCCAGCAGATGATTCCTTCCCCCTGCACAGATGTACTGGAGATGGACAGTGTGTTACGCCCAGTGCAGATCAGTGGAACTGACCCAAACGGCCACTCATATATCATCAAAGATGCGGCTGCGAGACATCGAGAGATACCGTCCACTTGGTTGGTACCTAAAGAAAGAGGGAACAGGGTCAGGGCTTAACATAAATATCCCCAACTTCTCTGGCTTTCACAAAATACCAGACACCAGACTGTTGTGAACACCACTAACTCTGCCCCTGAAACCCTCCCCCCCTCCCCACAGGGTTGCCCCAGTGCTCTGTACCTCCCTAGCTCAGAATTCTGATCAGGACCATCATCACTGAAGGAGTCAGCATTGAAATCCATGGGCTCTGGGTCCTGTAGCAGCTCCATACAATCCCTTTCTGACCGACTGCCCGAACGGCCGTACTTGGTGGAAGCTAGGAAGGAGATGCATTGAAAATCAGTACAAGTCAGTTAACACAGATAGCATTCCTCACTGAAAACTGACAACGACAAACCAAGTAGCAGGGATGGGGGAGAATGTGTAAAAAAACAAAGAATTTCTCCAGGCATAGTAAAAGCTTGACAAAGAAACAAAAGAGAATAAGGAAAAGCAATAGACAATCACAATTACCGCGCTTTGTTGCTTGAAGGGAATCGGGTATTTCAGAGTGAGAGCTTCGATTTCGTGTGAACTCCTCTTTCTGGTTGCCATAACGTTCCTTCCATTCCTGACAGAGAAACACAACCTTTTATACCGGAGCTTCAGAAAAGGAAAGAGGGAATGAAAGGTGGAAACTAACAGAGGTGGGCTCAAGATTTGAGGATGAGTCGCTTACCCTCCTCCGACTCTCCCCATCCTCCAGTCGCTGCCGTTTCCTTTTCTCTGTTAAAAAAACACAAGCATTTGTTAGGGAAATGGTCTCAATTGCAGCAGGATACAAATCTCAACTGCCACACACACCTGCTCTTCCCCCATGCAGGACCCGTCCCCCACAGCAGGCACACCTTCCCATGCACCCACCCCTCTCACACATTGCCCACCCACCCAGAAGCACGCATTCGTTTCTCCCCCTGCACCTGCCCGCACACAGACCCGCCTCTCCCTTCCAACACGCACACACACAACCCGCTCCTCCACACGTATTCAAACTTGCCTCTCTCACACAATCCCCAAAACATGGACACAGACGAGAAATGCCAATCTCTCCATGAACTGGGAGAACAAACAAAGACACTGCACTTCTGATAAATATATATCACCTCTTTTAATCAGCTCTTTCCCTTCCTCCACAAGATCAGATGTCATTTCATTGTCTTCCATAAATTGCTGGAAGCCTATCAGATTCAGGCAGCGCGTACCCAGGCTGAGGAGAAAAATATTCAAGCTCGTTAGCACAAGTTTAAGAATCCCATAAATTGTCCTCTACAGCGTCTCCATCAAACACGCCCAAACAGGTACAGCACGGGGTTAGATACAGAGTAAAACTCCCACTACACTGTCCCCCCATCAAACACTCCCAGGACAGGTACAGCACGGGGTTAGATACAGAGTAAAGCTCCCACTACACTGTCCCCCCATCAAACACTCCCAGGACAGGTACAGCACAGGGTTAGATACAGAGTAAAGTTCCCTCTGCACTGTTTGTGCCTCACAAACCTTATTGAGTTTTTTGAAAAGGAGACCAAAGAGGTGGATAAGGGTAAGGCACTTGATGTGGTGTATATGGATTTTAGCAAAGCATTTGATAAGGTTCCCCATGGAAGACTACTGCAGAAAATGCAGATGTATGGGATTGAGGGAGATTTAGCTAATTGGATTAGGAATTGGCTAGCAGATAGAAGACAGAGGGTGGTGGTTGATGGGAAATATTCAACCTGGAGTTTAGTTACTAGTGGTGTACCTCAGGGATCTGTTTTGGGGCACTGTTGTTTGTTGTTTTTATAAATGACCTGGATGAGGGTGTAGAGGGATGGGTTAGTAAATTTGCTGATGACACCAAAGTCGGAGGAGTTGTAGACAGTGAGGATGGATGTTACAGTTTGCAGAGGGACATAGATAAGTTGCAGAGCTGGGCCGAGAGGTGGCAAATGGAGTTTAATGTGGAAAAGTGTGAGGTGATTCACTTTGGTAAGAGTAATATGTGTGCAGAATATAGGGCTAATGGTAGGACTTTTAGTAGTGTAGATGAGCAGAGAGATCTTGGTGTACAGGTGCATAGATCCCTGAAAGTTGGTACTTGAGTTGATAAGATTGTTAAGAAGGCGTATAGTGTGTTAGCATTTATTGGTAGAGGGGAATTGAATTGCGGAGCCAGACGTCATGTTGCAACTGTACAAAACTCTAGTGCGGCCGCACTTGGAGTATTGTGTGCAGTTCTGGTCCCCACATTATAAGAAAGATGTGGAGGCATTGGAGAGGGTACAGAGGAGGTTTACCAGGATGTTGCCTGGTATGGAGGGCAGGTCTTATGAGGAAAGGCTGAGGGATTTGATGTTATTTTCATTGTTCGTTGAATCGAACAGTGAGGAGCAGCTGTGGTAAGAGAGACTTTTTTTTAATTTTCGCGGGCTTTTTAATGAGTATAGGAAAGGACATTTCTGCTTTAAAAACTTTAACAGGAAGTCGGAAGCAAAGTTTTTTGGAAAGGGATTTTTTTACCGCGCATTGTATAAAAGAAGGGCAGCACCATACAGCGGGCAGTGGAGTGAGAGGGAAGCAGAGTGAGCTGTCTGGGCTTTGGCTCACAGGGCTTTGGCGAAAAGGGCAAGGTAAGTGAAATTTCTTCAAATTTCTTCACTTTGTGTACTGGTTTGGATTTTCACTGGTTGTTTAAGCTGGAGGGGCAGGTGATGTGCATTTTCTGCATGATGTGGAAGCTGGTGGACACCAAGACTGTTCCCAGTGAACATGTTTGCACTAAGTGCTGGATGCTTGAGGAGCTACGGCTCAAGGGAGATGAGCTGAGCTTCAGTCACTAAGACTCACTAAGGAGGGAGAGTGCAACCTGGAGAACGTCAAAACCACCAAAATGAACTGCTGGTTCAAGAGGGGGTTGGTGAGGGGAGGAAGGAAGGTATTAGAACATAGAACAATACAGCACAAACAGGCTCTTCGGCCCACGAGTTGTGCCGATCACATCTACCAATCCACAGACCTACCTATAACCCCCCTTTCCTCGAAATGGGACAACTCATCGCCACCGACCCATCGCCGCCATCTCATCACCGCCCACTCGTTGCCAGCCCAACTCATCGCCTCGATGTTTTTAAATCTCGGTGTTTCACAGTAGCGAAAGTTACTGATAGATATTACTGTTACTGATTCAGAGTGGGGGTGGGATCCTGAGTAGTTGGGGTGCTAAAAGGGATGAGAATAGGGGGGTCATAGAGGAGAACTGCAAAACACAGCAGCATACGGGTGGGGTAGGGCATGGTTTGAAATGCGTATACTTTAATGCAAGGAGTATTCGCAATAAGGGGAAGGAACTTGCAGCTTGGACCAGTACCTGGAACTTCGATGTTGTGGCCATTTCAGAGACTTGGGTAGAGCAGGGACAAGAATGGATGTTGCAGGTTCCAGGGTTCAAATGCTTTAGTCGGAGTAGAGGAGGAGGTAGAAGGGGGGGAGGAGTGGCATTATTAGTCAAAGACTGTATCACAGTGACAGAAAGAAAGTTTGATGAGGACTTGTCTGTTGAGGTAGTATGGGCTGAGATTAGAAACAGGAGAGGAGAGGTCACCCTGTTGGGAGTCTTTTATAGACCTCCTAAAAGTTCTAGAGAGGTAGAGGAAAGGATTGCAAAGTCGATCCTGGACAGGAGTGAAAGTAATAGGGTAATTGTTATGGGGGACTTTAACTTTACTAATATTGATTGGAATAGCTATAGCTCTAGCTCGTTAGAGGGGTCAGTTTTTGTACAAAGTGTGCAGGAAGGTTTTTTGACTCAGTATGTAGATAGGCCAACTAGAGGTGAGGCTACATTGGATTTGGTGCTGGGCAATGAGCCAGACCAGGTGTTAGGCTTGGAAGTTGGTGAACATTTTGGTGATAGTGACCACAATTCGGTTACGTTCACCTTAGTGATGGATAGGGATAGGCATGAAGCTGGGGGCAGTAGTTATAGCTGGGGGAAGGGTAATTATGAGGCCATCAGGAGAGAATTAGGGTGCATAGATTGGACTAGGAAACTACAGGGACTGGGAACATCTGAAATGTGGAGCTTATTCAAGGAGCAGCTGCTGCGAGTCCTTGATAAGTATGTCCCTGTCAGGCAAGGAGGAAATGGTCGAGTAAGGGAACCTTGGTGTACGAAAAAAGTTGATTCGCTGGTTAAAAGGAAAAAGGAGGCTTATGTCAGGATGAGGCTTGAAGGCTCGGTTAGTGCAATGGATAGCTATAGATTAGCCAGGAGGGAGCTAAAGAGTGAGTTGAGGAGAGCTAAGAGGGGACACGAGAAGACTTTGGCTGATAGGATTAAGGAGAATCCTAAAGCTTTCTTTAGATATGTTAAGAATAGAAGATTGGTTAGGGCAAGATTAGGGCCAGTCATAGACAGCAGTGGGAAGTTGTGCGTGGAGCCTGAAGAGATTGGAGAGGCACTGAATAAATATTTCTCTTCGGTATTCACGCAGGGTGATGTAAATGTAGTTATGGAGAACACTGAGGTACAGGGTAGCAAACTGGAAAGTATTGAAGTAGAAGGAGGATGTGCTAGATATTCTTGAGGGTTTGAAGTTAGATAAGTCCCCTGGGCCGGACGGGATTTACCCTAGGATTCTCTGGGAGGCAAGAGAGGCGATTGCAGAGCCTCTGGCTCTGATCTTCAGGTCGTCGTTGGTTACGGGTATAGTTCCGGAAAACTGGAGGATAGCGAATGTGGTCCCATTGTTCAAGAAGGGGAAGAGAGACCTTCCAGGGAATTATAGGCCAGTGAGTCTTACTTCTGTTGTGGGCAAAGTATTGGAGAGAATTATTAGGGATAGGATTTATAGTTATTTAGAGAGAAATGAATTGATTGGGGATAGTCAGCATGGTTTTGTGAAGGGTAGGTCGTGCCTTACTAACCTTATTGAGTTTTTTGAAAAAGTGACCAAAGAGGTGGATGGGGGTAAGGCGGTTGATGTGGTATATATGGACTTTAGTAAGGCGTTTGATAAGGTGGCCCATGGAAGACTTCTGCAGAAAATGCAGATGTATGGGATAGAGGGTGATTTAGCTAATTGGATTAGGAATTGGCTAGCAGATAGAAGACAGAGGGTGGTGGTTGATGGGAGATATTCATCGTGGAGTTCGGTGACAAGTGGTGTACCTCAGGGGTCTGTTTTGGGGCCCCTGCTGTTTGTAATTTTTATAAATGATCTGGATGAGGGTATTGAAGGATGGATTAGTAAATTTGCAGATGACACTAAAGTCGGTGGAGTGGTAGATAGTGAAGAGGGGTGTTATAGTTTGCAGAGAGACTTGGACAAGTTGCAGAGCTGGGCCGAGAGGTGGCAAATGGAGTTTAATGTGGAAAAGTGTGAGGTAATGCACTTTGGCAGGAATAATAAATGTGTAGAGTATAGGGCTAATGGTAGGATTCTTAATAGTGTTGATGAACAGAGGGATCTTGGTGTATGTGTGCATAGATCCCTGAAAGTAGGCAGTCAAGTCGATAAGGTTGTTAAGAAGGCATATGGAGTCTTAGCTTTTATTGGTAGGGGGATTGAATTTCGGAGCCGCAACGTCATGTTGCAACTGTACAAAACTCTAGTGCGGCCGCACTTGGAGTATTGTGTGCAGTTCTGGTCCCCGCATTATAAGAAAGATGTGGAGGCATTGGAGAGGGTACAGAGGAGGTTTACCAGGATGTTGCCTGGTATGGAGGGCAGGTCTTATGAGGAGAGGCTGAGGGATTTGAGGTTGTTTTCGTTAGAAAGGAGGCGGCTAAGAGGGGACCTAATCGAAACATATAAGATGATTAGAGGTTTAGATAGGGTGGACAGTGATAGCCTTTTTCCTAGGATGGAGAAAGCTAGCACGAGGGGACACAGCTTTAAATTAAGGGGTGATAGTTATAGGACGGATATCAGAGGTAGGTTCTTTACCCAGAGGGTGGTTCGGGAGTGGAATGCCCTGCCTGCGGCAGTTGTAGATGCGCCAAGTTTGGTGGCGTTTAAGAGGTTAGTTGATAAGTTTATGGAAGAGAAGGGAATGGTTTAGTTTGGAAGGTCATTGCTTTTTTCATAATTGGTCGGCGCAACATCGAAGGCCGAAGGGCCTGTTCTGCGCTGTATGTTCTATGTTCTATATACAATGTGCCCATTACCCCAGCTCTGTCATAGTGCTCAGCCAGCTCTGTCTCCTGCGAACATGCTGAAGGCAAAAAAAAGTATGTGCGGGGTGGGCGAGGTACACTTCCCTCCCTTTTCTCTCTTGGTGGCATTTGAAAGTGTAAAGCTTTGAATACCAATTGCTTGAACTGGATATATGTGAATCTCCTCTAATCCTACTAACCTGGACTTCTTTGTATGAGTGGGCAGCACACATAGATCTGAGCCCAGGATGCTGCAAATCTTTTAAAAGTGACCCAGTGTGAGAGAGAGAGAGCTGACAAGGGGAGAAGACTTCTGGGAGAGATCTTGCTGGAATTCACTACCATCTCAACAGGAGATTGGGGGAATCTCCTTGCCTGCAACCAGCTATCCCAAGAAAGGAAATTGGCTCAGCAGGCAAAAACACAAACTGATTTGTGGGTAATTGGGTAATAATTGGGTAATTGTTGCTGTTGTTATCTACTGTGTTTTAAATAAAGGTGTCTTTCAGTGAATTTCAAATTTTTGGCATAAGTTCGTTGAGTCGATGAGTTGGGCCGGCGATGAGTTGGGCCGGCGATGAGATGGCGGCGATGAGTGGGTGGTGATGAGATGGGCCGGCGATGAGTGGGTGGTGATGAGATGGCAGCGATGAGTTGGGCCGGCGATGAGTGGATGGTGATGAGATGGGCCGGCGATGAGCGTGTGAGATGGCGGCGATGAGTGGGCGGTGATGATATGCCGGCGATGAGTTGGGCCGGCGATGAGTTGGGCCGGCGATGAGTGGGCGGTGATGAGAGGCTGGTGATGAGATGGGCCGGCGAGGAGTAGGCGGTGTGAGTTGGGCCGGCGATGAGTAGGCGGTGATGAGTTGGGCCGGTGATGAGTTGGCCGGCGATGAGTAGGCGGTGATGATGTTGGGCGGCGATGAGTGTGGGCGGTGATGAAGATGGCAGCGATGAGTTGGGCGGCGATGAGTGGGGGGTGATGAGAGGCTGGTGATGAGATGGGCCGGCGATGAGTGGGCGGTGATGAGATGCCGGCGATGAGTGGGCGGGATGAGATGGCAAGCGATGAGTGGGCGGTGATGAGATGGCAGCGATGAGTGGGCGGTGATGAGAGGCTGGTGATGAGATGGGCCGGCGATGAGTGGGCGGTGATGAGTTGGGCTGGCGATGAGATGGGCGGCGATGAGATGGGCCAGTGATGAGTCATACTAGACTCCCATATCCTATTCTTTTCCATATACTCATCCAGGAGTCTTTTAAAAGACCCCAGTGAGTTTGTCTCAACAACCTCCGACGGCAGTCGATTCCATTCACTCACCACCCTCTGAGTGAAAAACCTACCCCTAACGTCGCCTCTGTATTTGCTTCCCTGCACCTTAAATCTGTGTCCTCTCGTAGTGACCATTTCAGCTCGGGGAAATAGTCTCTGAGAGTCCACCCTATCTATTCCTCTCAACATTTTATAAACCTCTATCAGGTCGCCTCTCAACCTACGTCTCTCCAGTGAGAAGAGTCCCAGCTCCCTCAACCTATCTTCATAAGGCCTGCCTCCCAATCCAGGCAATCCAGGGTTAGTGAGGGGTGGAAGGAGGAGGTGGGGGGGGGGGACATAGAACATAGAACATTACAGCGCAGAACAGGCCCTTCGGCCTTCAATGTTGCGCCGACCAATTAAGAAAAAGCAATGACCCTCTAACCTAAACCATTCCCTTTTCATCGATAACTTGTACATTTATCATGTAAAATCATGTAAAAGTACATATTGATGTACTTGTTTTTATCCTACAGGTGCTTTGGTCCACCTTGTTGTCTAACGAGGGGCATACACGCGATGGGTCGTGACAGGGCTGCTCTTGGATCTTTTTCGAGAGTATCCTACTGCTTCACATTGTTAGTGTACGCTTGACCCGGACCATTTGATGGGCAACACGACAGCTCAGTGACTATCGCTGTGCTGTGCAGATACATGGATTTGGGCCTGTGTCTGTGGGAGTTTGCGCATTCTCCCCGTGCTTGCGTGGGTTTTCTCCGGGTGCTCCGGTTTCCTCCCACATCCCAAAGATGTGCTCTTAGGCTAATTGGCAGAATAAATTCTCCCTAAGTTGTCTCAAATTTGGTTTTTAATCCATAGATCTATAAACATGGACAGGGATCGCGGGTAGAGATGCGAACATCAGGGTGGCAGCGTGGGCTCGTTGGGCTGAAGGGCCTGTTCGTTCTTTGAAATAAATTTATCTACTAACCTCTTAAACGCCACCAAACTTGGCGCATCTACAACTGCAGCAGGCAGGGCGTTCCATACCCTCACCATCCTCTGGGTAAAGAACCTACATCTGACATCCATCCTATGACTACCACCCCTTAATTTACAGCTATGTCCTCTTGTGCTAGCTTTCTCCATCCTAGGAAAAAAGCTATCACTGTCCCCCCTATCTAAACCTCTAATCATCTTATATGTTTCAATAAGGTCTCCTCTTAGCCGCCTTCTTTCTAACGAAAACAACCTCAAATCCCTCAGCCTCTCTTCATAAGACCTGCCCTCCATACGAGGCAACATCCTGGTAAACCTCCTCTGTACCCTCTCCAATGCCTCCACATCTTTCTTATAATGTGGGGACCAGAACTGCACACAATACTCCAAGTGCGGCCGCACTAGAGTTTTGTACAGTTGCAACATGACGTTGTGGCTCCGAAGTTCAATCCCCCTACCAATAAAGCTAAGACTCCATATGCCTTCTTAACAACTTTATCGACTTGATTGCCAACTTTCAGGGATCTATGCACATATACACCAAGATCCCTCTGTTCATCAACACTGTTAAGAGTCCTAGCATTAGCCCTATACTCTACACATTTATTATTCCTGCCAAAGTGAATTACCTCACACTTTTCCGCATTAAACTCCATTTGCCACCTCTAGGCCCAGCTCTGCAACTTCTCCAAGTTTCTCTGCAAACTATAACACCCCTCTTCACTATCTACCACTCCTCCGACTTTGGTGTCATCTGCAAATTTACTAATCCATCCTTCAATACCCTCATCCAGATCATTTATAAAAATTACAATCAGCAGGGGCCCCAAAACAGACCCCTGAGGTACACCACTTGTAACCGAACTCCACGATGAATAATTTCCATCAACCACCACCCTCTGTCTTCTATCCGCTAGCCAATTCCTAATCCAATTAGCTAAATCACCCTCAATCCCATATATCTGCATTTTCTGCAGAAGCCTTCCATGTGCCACCTTACGAACGCCTTACTAAAGTCCATATATACCACATCAACTGCCTTACCCCCATCCACCTCTTTTGTCACTTTTTCAAAAAACTCAATGAGGTTAGTAAGGCACGACCTACCCTTCACAAAACCATGCTGACTATCCCCAATCAATTCATTTCTCTCTAAATAACTATAAATCCTATCCCTAATATTCTTTTATTAGGGATAGGGATTAAAAATAATTCTCTTAATAAGGAGGGGTTGGTGAGGGGGAGGAAGGAGGTGGTTGGTGAGGGGTGGAGGGGAGGGGGTTGGTGAGGGGGGAGGGGAAGGAGGGGGTTGGTGAGGGGTGGAGGGGGGGGGACCCAAAAGCCTGAGGCCCTGAATCTGCACAACAGATTTGAGGCTCTTGCTGCCGGTGCGAACAAGAATGAGGGCTACGAGGTGTATGAGCAAACTGCCCACGGCACAGTGATGCAGCCGGAGGCCAGAGAGCAGGAGAAGTAAAGAGAAATGTAGTGGTTATTGGAGATAGTGGTTATTGGAGATAGCCCTATACTCTACAATAAATGTGTAGAGTTATAGGGCTAATGGTAGGGCTCTTAATAGTGTTGAGGAACAGAAGGATCTTGGTGTATGTGTCAATAGATCCCTGAAAGTAGGCAGTCAAGTGGATAAAGTTGTTAAGAAGGCTTATGGAGTCTTAGCTTTTATTGGTAGGGGGATTGAATTTAGGAGCCGCAGCATCATGTTGCAGCTGTACAAAACTCTAGTGCGGCCGCACTTGGAGTATTGTGTGCAGTTCTGGTCGCCACATTATAAGAAAGATGTGGAGGCATTGGAGAGGGTACAGAGGAGGTTTATAGGATGTTGCCTGGTATGGAGGGCAGGTCCTATGAAGAGAGGTTGAAGGATTTGAGGTTGTTTTCGTTAGAAAGGAGGCGGCTAAGGGGGGATCTTATTGAAACATATAAGATAATTAGAGGTTTGGATAGGGTGGACAGTGATAGCCTTTTTCCTAGGATGGAAAAAGCTAGCACGAGGGGACACAACTTTAATTTAAGGGGTATAGTTATAGGACGGATATCAGAGGTAGGTTCTTTACTCAAAGATGATTAGGGAGTGGAATGCCCTGCCTGCAGCTGTTGTAGATGCGCCAAGTTTGGTGGCGTTTAAGAGGTTAGTTGATAAGTATATGGAATGAGAAGGGAATGGTTTAGTTAGGAGGGGCATTGCTTTTTATATTGGTCGGCACAACATCGAAGGCCGAAGGGCCTGTTCTGTGCTGTATTGTTCTATGTTCTATGTTCTATAGTGGGGTTAGAGGCATAGGCACTGTCCTTTGTGACAAGGATAAAGAACACCAAAGGGTGTGTTGCTTGCCTGGTGCTAGGATCCAGGATGTAGCGTCTGGGCTGCAGAGGAACCTAGAGTGGGAGGGGAGAAATCCGGTTGTTGTGGTTCATGTGGGAGCCAATGATATAGGCAAAATAGGAACTAAAGATCTGCAGAGGGAGTACGAAAATCTGGGTGCCAAATTAAAGAGGGGGGGTTTGCAGGGGTATGGGAAATTACAAAATCTGGAGTAAAGTAAAAGGTACGTGTGCAGGTGAATGTTGAGGATGTTCTGCCTATTAGAGGAGTAGGGGACATGGGAGAGCCTAGTAGTGTTTCAGCAAATAAGGTCCAGACAAAGACTGGTATAAAGGCACTTTACCTGAATGCACGAAGCATTCAGAACAAAGTGGATGAGCTGATGGCACAAATTGGCACAAATAAATATGATCTAGTGGCCGTTACGGAAACATGGTTGCAGTAGGACAGGGATTGGGAGCTGAATGTCCATGGTTATCAGATGTTTAGGAAGGATGGACAGGAGGAAATAGGGGGTGGGGTGGCTCTGTTGATTAAGGATAGTGTCAGGGCAGTGGTAAGAGAGGATATAGATCCCAAAGAGCAAAATGTGGAATTGCTGTGGATGGAGATAAAGAATAGTAAAGGGAGGAAGATGCTGGTGGGTGTGGTCTATAGGCCTCCAAATAACAACTTTGAGGTGGGACGGGCTATAAACAAACAAATAAGAGATGTGTGCAGAAACCGAAAGGGGTTAGTAATGGGTGATTTCAATATGCATATTGACTGGGTGACACAAGTGGAACATGGTGGGCTGGAGGAAGAGTTCTTGGAATGCTGTCGGGATGGGTTCCTTGAACAGTATGTTACAGAACCGACGAGAGAGCGTGCTATCTTAGATCTGGTACTATGTAATGAGGTGGGTAGAATTAGGGATATTCATGTGAGGGATCCTCTGGGAACGAGTGATCGTAGTATGATAGAATTTATGATGCAGGTGGAGGATGAGATAGTAGTGTCCCAGACCTGTGTACTGTGTTTGAACAGAGGGGACTATGATGGGATGAGAGGAATTGGCGACTGTGGATTGGAGGAGTATGTTGGTTGGTAGGACAGCTGAGGAACAGTGGAGGATTTTTAAAGAGATCTTTTTCAGTACTCAACAGAAATATATTCCGATGGTGAAGAAGGACTGAAGGAGAAGGGAAAATCAGCCGTGGTTCTCGAGAAATTAAGGAGAGTATTAAATAAAAAGCTGAGGCATTCAGAGTGGCTAAAAATAGTGGGCGATCAGAGGATTGTGAAAGTTTCAAAACAACAGCAAAGAATGACTGAAAAGGTGATTAAAAAAGGAAAGATAGAATATGAGGCTAAACTAGCTCAAAATGACAAAAAGGACAGTAAATGTTTTTATAAATATATAAAGAATAGGAGAATGGCCAGAGTTAACGTTGGACCCTTGGAGAATGAGAGGGGGGATTTAGTGGTGGACGATAAGGATATTGCAGAGACCTTGAATAAGTTTTTTGTATCAGTCTTTACGGAGGAGGACATAAATAGCTTGCCCGAAATTAAGGATAGAAGGGTCCTTGCTGAGATTACAGTCACTAGAGAGGTGGTGCTTTGTAGGCTAATGAGGCTGAGGGTAGATAAGTCTCCGGGACCGGATGGAACGCATCCCAGGATTCTCAAGGAAATGGCAGAGGTGATAGCGGATGCCCTAGGAATTATCTTTCAAAATTCGCTGAACACCAGGAAAGTGCCGGAAGAATTGAAAACAGCTAATGTTACACCGCTGTTTTAAAAAGGTAGCAGACAGAAGGCAGGGAATTATAGGCCGGTTAGTTTAACATCTGTAGAAGGAAAAATGCTTGAATCTGTCGTAAAGCAGAAATAACGAGGTACCTGGATACGAACTGTTTGATCAAGCAGACGCAGCACCGATTCGTTAAGGGGAAGTCGTGCTTGATGAATTTATTGGAGTCCTATGAGGAAGTGACTAGTGCGGTAGATAGAGGGGAACCGGTGGATGTGGTGTTTTTGGATTTCAAAAGGCGTTTGATAAGGTGCCTCACAAAAGATTGCTGCAGAAGGTTAGGGTGCAGGGAGTCGGGGATAGGGTGTTAGAATGGATAGAGGATTGGTTGTCTAATAGGAAGCAGAGGGTAGGTATTAATGGGTGCTATTCTGATTGGCAGCTGGTAACTAATGGAGTGCCCCAGGGATCAGTGCTGGGGCCTCAACTATTTACCATTTACATAGACGACCTGGAGGAAGGGGCTGAGTGCAGGGTGATGAAATTTACTGACAGAACATAGAACATAGAACATTACAGCGCAGTACAGGCCCTTCGGCCCTCAATGTTGTGCCGACCAACAGAACCAATCTAATGACTCTCTATCCGAAACTATTCCAATGCTATCCATATGCCTATCCACTGACCATTTGAACGCCCTTAAACTTGGTGAGTCCACATCTTTCTTATAGTATGGCAACCAAAACTGTACACAATGGATGTCAAAAGTTGCCGCGGGACATAGACAGGATGCAAGACTGGGCGGAGAAGTGGCAGATGGACTTCAACGCAGATAAATGTGTAGTGGTCCATTTTGGCAGGAATAATGGAATGAAGGAGTACAATATAAGGGGTAGGAGTCTTAGCTGTGTTGTAGAGCAGAAGGATCTCGGGGTCCGGGTCCATAGGACTCTTAAATCAGCCTCGCAGGTGGAGGAAGTGGTCAAGAAGGCATACGATGTACTGGCCTTCATTAATCGTGGAATAGAGTTTAGGAGTCAGGAGGTAATGATACAGCTCAATAAGACTCTTGTCAGACCCCAGTTGGAGTATTGTGCGCAGTTCTGGTCGCCCCATTATAGGAAGGATGTAGAGGCTATTGAGAGAGTTCAGAGGAGATTTACAAGGATGCTGCCTGGATTGGGAGGCAGGCCTTATGAAGATAGGTTGAGGAGCTGGGACTCTTCTCACTGGAGAACGTAGGTTGAGAGGCGACCTGATAGAGGTTTATAAAATGTTGAGAGGAATAGATAGGGTGGACTCTCAGAGACTATTTCCCCAAGCTGAAATGGTCACTACGAGAGGACACAGATTTAAGGTGCAGGGAAGCAAATACAAAGGAGATAGAACATAGAACACTACAGCACAAACAGGCCCTTCGGCCCACAAGTTGTGCCGAACACATCAAAACCTACCCAGCCATAGACCTATCTATAACCCCCAATCCCATTGGATCCCATATACTCATCCAGAAGTCTTTTAAAAGACCCCAGCGAGTTCGCCTCGACCACCACCGACGGCAGCCGATTCCATTCACTCACCACCCTCTGAGTGAAAAACTTTCCCCTAGCATCCCCTCTGTACTTGCTTCCCTGCACCTTAAATCTGTGCCCTCTCGTCGCGACCATTTCAGCCCTGGGAAATAGTCTCTGAGAGTCCACCCTATCTATTCCTCTCAACATCTTGTAAACCTCTATCAGGTCGCCTCTCAACCTTCGTCTCTCCAGGGAGAACAGTCCCAGCTCCCTCAACCTGTCTTCATAAGGCATGCCTCCCAATCCAGGCAACATCCTTGTAAATCTCCTCTGCACCCTTTCAATAGCTTCCACGTCCTTCCTATAGTGAGGCGACCAGAACTGCGCACAGTACTCCAAGTGTGGTCTGACAAGGGTCCTATAAAGCCGCAGCATTACCTCCTGAAACTTACCCCTGAGATGTTAGGGGTAGGTTTTTCACTCAGAGGGTGGAGAGTGAATGGAACCGACTGCCGTCGGAGGTTGTTGAGGCAAACTCACTGGGGTCTTTTAACAGACTTCTGGATGAGTATATGGAAAAGAATAGGTTAGGGGGTTATAGATAGGTCTGTGGATTGGTAGATGTGATCGGCGCAACTCGTGGGCCGAAGGGTCTGTTTGTGCTGTATTGTTCTATGTTCTAATACTCCAAGTGTGGCCGCACCAGAGTTTTGTACAGTTGCAACATGACATCTTGGCTCCGAAATTCAATCCCTCTACCAATAAGTGCTAACACACTATATGCCTTCTTAACACCCTTATCAACTTGAGTACCAACTTTGAAGGATCTATGCACCTGTACACAGAGATCTCTCTGCTCATCTACACTACTAAGAGTCCTACCATTAGCCCTATATTCTGCACACGTTACTCTTACCAACGTGAATCACCTCACACTTTTCCACATTAAACTCCACTTGCCACTTCTCGATCCAGCTCTGCAACTTATCTATAGAACATAGAACATACAACATACAACATTACAGCGCAGAACAGGCCCTTCGGCCTTCGATGTTGCGCCAACCAATTGAGAAAAAGCAATGACCCTCTAACCTAAACCATTCCCTTTTCATCCATAAACTTATCTACTAACCTCTTAAATGCCCCCAAACTTGGCGCATCTACAACTGCTGCAGGCAGGGCATTCCATACACTTACCACCCTTTGGGTAAAGAACCTACCTCTGATATCCGTCCTTTAACTACCACCCCTTAATTTAAAGCTATGTCCCCTCGTGCTAGCTTTCTCCATCCTAGGAAAAAGGCTATCACTGTCCACCCTATCTAAACCTCTGATCATCTTACATGTTTCAATAAGGTCTCCTCTTAGCCGCCTTCTTTCTAATGAAAACAACCTCAAATCCCTCTATGTCCATCTGCAAACTGTAACATCCATCCTCGCTGTCTACAACTTATTAATTTGTCTTATGACTGGTTAATGTTTTCATACTTCTGACTTATTATCTGTCTACAACTTATCTGTGCCCCTCTGCAAACTGTAACATCCATCCTCACTGTCTACAACTCCTCCGACTTTGGTGTCGTCAGCAAATTTACTAACCCATCCCTCTACACCCTCATCCAGGTCATTTATAAAAATAACAAACAGCAGTGGCCCCAAAACAGATCCCTGAGGTACACCACTAGTAACTAAACTCCAGGTTGAATATATCCCATCAACCACCACCCTCTGTCTTCTATCAGCTAGCCAATTCATAACCCAAATTGCTATATACCTCTCAATCCCATGCATCTGCATTTTCTGCAGTAGTCTTCCATGGGGAACCTTATCAAATGCTTTGCTAAAACCCATGTACACCACATCAACTGCCTTACCCTTATCCACCTCTTTGGTCACCTCCTCAAAAAACTCTCGGTTTGTGAGGCATGACCTTCCCTTCACAAAACCTTGCTGACTATCCCTAATCAATTAATTTCTTTCTAAATGACTATAAATCCTATCCCTTATAATTCTTTCCAAAACTTTCCCCACTACAGATGTAAGGCTCACTGGTCTATAATTTGCAGAATGGTCTCTACTCCCCTCCTTAAACAAGGGGACAACATTTGCCCTCCTCCAGTCTTCCGGTACTACACCTGTAGCCAACGACAACATGAAGATCAAAGCCAAAGGCTCTGCAATCTCCTCTCTAGCCTCCCAGAGTAACCTGGGATAAATCCCATCTGGCCCAGGGGATTTATCTATTTTCATACTCTCAAGAATAGCTAACACCTCCTCCTGTACCTCTATCCTGTCTAGTCTACAATCCTGTATCCCAGTATTCGCCCCAACTCCATTGACATTTTCCCACGTGAAGACTGACAAAAAATATTCATTCAGTGCCTCACCAATCTCTACAGGCTCCACGCGCAACTTCCCACTACTGTCTCTGACTGGCCCTAATCTTGACCTAACCAATCTTTTATTCTTAACATATCTATAAGAAGCTTTAGGGTTCTCCATTATCCTATCCGCCAAAGTCTTCTCATGTCCTCTTCTAGCTCTTAACTCACTCTTTAGCTCTCTCCTGGTTAATTTATAACTCTCCAGTGCCCTAACCGAGCCTTCACGTCTCATCTTTATATAAGCCTCCTTTTTTCTCTTCACCACTGAATCAACTTCCTTAGTACATCACGGTTCCCTGGCTCTACCACTTCCTCCCTGCCTGACAGGTACATATTTATCAAGGACTCGCAGTAGCTGTTCCTTGAATAAGTTCCACATTTCAGGTGTTCCCAGCCCCTGCAGTTTCCTACTCCACCCTGTGTATCCTAAATCTCGCCTAATAGCCTCATAATTACCTTT
Organism: Sphyrna mokarran; assembly: GCA_024679065.1. Taxonomy (NCBI): domain Eukaryota; kingdom Metazoa; phylum Chordata; class Chondrichthyes; order Carcharhiniformes; family Carcharhinidae; genus Sphyrna; species Sphyrna mokarran. Next base: position 1,763,816 of record JAGIQG010000006.1, read on the forward strand.
CCCCCAGCTGTAACTTCTTCCCTTCAGTATATGTCTATCCCTTTCCATCACTAAGGTAAACGTAACCGAATTGTGGTCACTATCACCAAAGTGCTCACCTACCTCCAAGTCTAACATCTGGTCTGGTTCATTACCCAGAACCAAATCCAATGTAGCCTCTCCTCTTGTTGGCTTATCTACACACGGTGATCTCAGGGCTGCTACCAGTGCCGGGTAATAGCGGAGCCAGGAGAAATGAGATCCTATAGCTGAATACGTGGCTGAAGGACTGGTGTAGGGCAGAGGGTTTCGTATTTGTGGATAACTGGGAAGTCTTCGTGACAGAAGGGCACCTGTATAGAAGGGGCGGGGAACACTTGAATGGGAAGGGCTGAATATCTTAGCTGGGAGGTTAGCTGGAGTGTTTCGGCAGGGTTTAAACTAATGTGGAGGGGCTGAGACCGATAGCTCGGTAGAGAGCAAGATGGGAGATAGAGTAAACTTGGATGAGAGGAAATACACCAGGGAAAAGGTGGTTCCTAGTGGGCTTGGAGGTCTGGAGTGTGTCTGTTTCAATGCGAGGAGCGTAACAGGAAAAACGGATGAACTTAGGGCCTTAATGTTTGTGAGGAACTTGGATGTGGTTGCAGTGACAGAGACGTGGTTAAAGGAAGGGGAGCAGTGGCAACTGAACATTCCTGGGTATAAGTGTTTCAGGCGTGACAGAGGAAGGTCCAGAAGAGGTGGAGGAGTGGTGTTGTTAGTTAAGCAGAGCATCACGGCAATGCAGAGGGAGGACAATACAGAGGAGTTAGGAATAGAGTCGCTGTGGGTGGAGTTGAGGAATAGAAAGGGGGCAATTACTATGCTAGGAGTGTATTATAGGCCACCCAACAGTCCGCAGGTAGTTGAAGAAGGCATATGTAAAGACATTTTGGATAGGTGCAGAAAGAACAGAGTCGTTATAGTGGGAGATTTTAATCTCCCAAGGGTGGATTGGAAAGTACTTAGAGCCGGGGGTTTGGATGGGCAGGAATTTGTAAAATGTGTACTGGAAGGATCATTGGAACAGTATGTGGCTAGCCTGACTAGAGAAGGGGCTATATTGGATTTAGTTCTGAGTAATGAGCCAGGGAAGGTGGTTGATGTTGTAGTGGGGGAACATGTGGCTAACAGTGACCACAATTCTGTCTACTTTAGGATACAGATGGAAAAGGATGCTTGTTGCTCTAGGGGCAGGGTGCTGAATTGGGGGAAGGCTAACTACGGTCGGATTAGGCAAGAACTTAGGGAAACTGATTGGGAACGGTTGTTTGAGGGTAAGTCCACGCTAGGCATGTGGGACTCTTTCAAGGGAATACTGAAAATGTTGCAAGATAGATATAGAACATAGAACACTACAGCACAAACAGGCCCTTCGGCCCACAAGTTGTGCCGATCACTTCTATACCTACCAAGCCATAGGCCTATCTATAACCCCCAATCCCATTAGAACATAGAACACCACAGCACAAACAGGCCCTTCGGCCCACAAGTTGTGCCGAACACATCAAAATCTACCCAGCCATAGACCTATCTATAACCCCCAATCCCATTGGATCCCATATACTCATCCAGAAGTCTTTTAAAAGACCCCAGCGAGTTCGCCTCGACCACCACCGACGGCAGCCGATTCCATTCACTCACCACCCTCTGAGTGAAAAACTTTCCCCTAGCATCCCCTCTGTACTTGCTTCCCTGCACCTTAAATCTGTGCCCTCTCGTCGCGACCATTTCAGCCCTGGGAAATAGTCTCTGAGAGTCCACCCTATCTATTCCTCTCAACATCTTGTAAACCTCTATCAGGTCGCCTCTCAACCTTCGTCTCTCCAGGGAGAACAGTCCCAGCTCCCTCAACCTGTCTTCATAAGGCATGCCTCCCAATCCAGGCAACATCCTTGTAAATCTCCTCTGCACCCTTTCAATAGCTTCCACGTCCTTCCTATAGTGAGGCGACCAGAACTGCGCACAGTACTCCAAGTGTGGTCTGACAAGGGTCCTATAAAGCTGCAGCATTACCTCCTGACTCCTGAACTCAATCCCTCGATGAATGAAGGCCAGTACACCGTAAGCTTTCTTAACCACATCCTCCACCTGGGAGGCCGATTTGAGAGTCTTATGGACCCGGACCCCAAGATCCCTCTGCTCTTCCACACAGCTAAGACTCCTACCTTTGATAGTGTACTCATTCATCCCGTTGGATCTGCCAAAATGGACCACAACACATTTATCCGCGTTGAAGTCCATCTGCCACTTCTCTGCCCAGTCTTGCATCCTGTCGATGTCATGCTGCAATTTCTGACATCCCTCCAGACCATCCACAACACCACCGACCTTCGTGTCATCGGCGAACTTACTCACCCATCCCTCCACTTCCTCATCCAGGTCATTTATGAAAATGACAAACAGCAAGGGTCCTAGAACAGATCCCTGGGGCACTCCACTGGTGACCGACCTCCATGCAGAAAAAGAGCCATCCACAACCACCCTCTGCCTTCTGCAGGCAAGCCAGTTCTGGATCCACAAGGCCAAAGCCCCTTGGATCCCATGGCCTCTCACCTTCTCAAGAAGTCTTGCATGTGGGACCTTGTCAAATGCCTTGCTGAAGTCCATGTACACCACGTCCACTGCTCTTCCTTCGTCAATGTGTTCAGTCACATTTTCGAAGAACTCAATTAAGCTTGTAAGGCACGACCTGCCTTTTACAAAACCATGCTGACTATTTCTAATCAACCTAAACTTCTCCAAATGCTCGTAAATCTTGTCCCTCAGAAGCCTCTCCATCAGCTTACCAACCACTGAGGTCAGACTCACTGGTCGGTAATTTCCAGGACTATCCCTGTTCCCTTTCTTGAAAATAGGGACCACATCCGCAATCCTCCAATCCTCCGGAACCTCTCCCGTCTCCATCGACGACGCAAAAATCATCGCCAGGGGCTCTGCAATGACATCCCTCACCTCCCACAATAACCTGGGGTACATACCATCTGGTCCCGGAGACTTGTCTATCTTGATAGCATTTAAAAGTTCTAACACATCCGCTTCCTTAATATCTACATACTCAATCTTTTCAGTCTGCCGCAAACTTGTAGTGCATCCTCCCAGATCACTTTCCACCGTGAATACTGAGGCAAAGTACTCATTAAGCACCTCTGCCATTTCTTCCGGTTCCATACAGACTTTTCCCCCTTCACCTTTTATAGGTCCTATCCCTTCTCTTCTCATCCTTTTACTTTTCACATATTTGTAGAAGGCCTTGGGATTCTCCTTAATCCTACCAGCCAAGGCCTTCTCATGACCCCTTCTGGCTCTCCTAATTTCCTTTTTAAGCTCTCTTCTATAAGCCTTATACTTCTCTAGATCCCCAACATCTCCTAGCTCTTTGAACCTTTTATACACCTTTCTTTTCTTCCTGACTATGTTCACCACAGCCTTCGTGCACCACGGTTCCCGCGTCCTACCAAAACCTCCTTGTCTCACCGGAACGTTGTCGTGCAAAGCTCCAGACAAGCATTCCTTGAATATCTGCCACCTTCCTTCTGTGCTTTTCCCCAAGAACACCTTCTTCCAGTTTATTCGCCCCAACATCTGCCTGATGTCTTCATATTTCCCCTTATTCCAGACAAACACCTTCCTAGCCTGCCTGATCCTATCCTTTTCCAATGCAAGGGTGAAGGAGATAGAATTATGATCTCCATCCCCAAGATGCTCTCCTACCGAGAGATCCATCACCTGCCCTGGTTCATTAGCTAGTACCAGGTCCAGTACAGCCTCTCCTCTCGTAGGCTTGTCCACGTGCTGTGTCAGGTGTGTTCAGGAGGGTTTCCTAACAAACACCTCCCCATCCAAACCCCTTACCCTTGGATATTCCAGTCAATGTTTGGGAAATTGAAGTCTCCCATTACAACAACTCTGTTATTTCTACATCTCTCCAGTATCTGTTTCCCTATCTGCACCTCAGCTTCCCTGTCACTATTGGGCGGCCTATAGTATACACCCAGCAACGTCACCGACCCTTTGCTATTCCTAGCTTCCACCCACAGAGACTCCGTAGACATTCCCTCCTCGGTATCCTCCTTCTCTGCAGCCATGACACTGTCCCTGATCAACAGTGCCACTCCACCACCTCTTTTGCCTCCCTCCCTGTCCTTCCTGAAGGATCTGAATCCCGGGACCTGTAGTACCCAGTCCTGTCCCTGAGACATCCAAGTCTCTGTAATGGCCACCACATCACAATCCCAAGCAGCAATCCACGCCCTAAGTTCATCCACCTTATTTACTACACTCCTGGCATTAAAATAGACACAGCTCAGTCCCTCAGACTGGACATTTTCCTTCTCCCCCACTCGTCTAACCTGCCTCTCATCCTGCCTAGAGTCCTTCCCTACCTGGGAGCTAACTTCCTTGCTCCCAGTCTCCACATCACGATTCCCTCCCCCTAAGTTCCCATATACTCATTCAGAAGTCTTTTAAAAGACCCCAGCGAGTTCGCCTCTACCACCATTGACGGCAGCCGATTCCATTCACTCACCACCCTCTGAGTGAAAAACTACCCCTAACATCCTCTCTGTACTTGCCCCCCTGCACCTTAACCCTGTGTCCTCTCGTAGTGACCATTTCAGCCCTGGGAAATAGCCTCTGAGAATCTACCTTATCTATTCCTCTCAACATTTTATAAACCTCTATCAGGTCGCCTCTCAACCTATGTCTCTCCAGTGAGAAGAGTCCCAGCTCCCTCAACCTATCTTCATAAGGCCTGCCTCCCAATCCAGGCAGCATCCTTGTAAATCTCCTCTGAACTCTCTCAATAGCCTCTACATCCTTCCTATAGTGAGGCGACCAGAACTGCGCACAATACTCCAAGTGGGGTCTGACAAGGGTCTTATGTGCTGGCTAAGACAAAAGATGGGAAAGGCAGGATTAGAGAGCCGTGGATTACTAGGGATATTAAGGACTTGGTTAGGAAGAAAAGAGAGGCGTATGATAGGTCAAAGCAGCTGGGAACGGAGACAGCATTGGAGGAATACAGAGAGAGCAGGAGGGAGCTCAAACGGGGAGTTAGAAGGGCAAAAAGAGGGCATGAAATGATTTTGGAGGATAGGATTAAGGAAAATCCAAAAGTTTTTACTCCTATGTGAAGAATAAAAGGGTGGTTAGAGGAAAAATCGGATCTCATAGGGACAGAGGAGGAGAACGGTCCTTAGAGCCTGAGGGAATGGCGGAGATCCTGAATGAATACTTTGCGTCGGTATTTACGAAGGAGAGGGGCTTGTTGACTGGTACTGTCTCTGAGGGAGCTATTGACCAGTTGAGGGAAATATCCATATTGAGGGAGGAAGTGTTAGAGCTTCTAGGTAGCATTAAAACTGATAAATCTCCTGGGCCTGATGGCTTTTATCCCAGGCTGCTTAGGGAGGCGCGAGGTGAAATTGCTGGGCAAATTCTTTGGACACAGGAGAATAGCTAATGTTGTACCATTGTTTAGAAAGGGTAGTAGGGATAATCCTGGAAAATATAGGCCGGTGAGTTTGACGTCAGTGGTAGGGAAGCTGTTGGAGGAGATCCTTAGAGATAGGATGTATAGGCACTTCGAGCGTTGCGATCTGATTAGGAAAATGCAGCATGGATTTGTTAAGGGGAGGTCGTGCCTTACAAATCTGGTAGAATTTTTTGAGGAGGTGACGAAAACGGTCGACAAAGGGTGAGCCGTTGATGTCGTCGATATGGATTTTAGTAAGGCGTTTGACAAAGTTCCTCATGGGAGGTTAGTTGAAAAGGTCAAGGCTAATGGGATACAAGGACAGGTAGCTAGATGGATAAGTAACTGGCTTGGTAATAGGAGACAGACAGTAATAGTGGAAGGGTGCTTCTCTAGCTGGAGGTCGGTCACTAGTGGTGTGCCGCAGGGCTTGGTACTGGGACCTCTTCTATTTGTGACATATATAAATGACTTGGAAGAGGGAGTAAGTGGAGTGATCAGCAAGTTTGCAGATGATACAAAGATGGCTGGACTTGCGGATAGTGAGGAGTATTGTCAGGCGATGCAGCAGGACATAGACAGGCTGGTAGCTTGGGCAGATAGATGGCAGATGGAATTCAATCCCGATAAATGTGAGGTGATGCATTTCGGGAGAAAGAATGTAGGGGGGAGGTATATGATAAAGGGTAGACCTATTAAGAGTATAGAAACGCAGAGGGACCTGGGGGTGCAGGTGAACAAGTCTCTGAAGGTGGCAGAGCAAGTGGAGAAGGTTGTGAAGAAAGCATATAGTATGTTAGCCTTTATAGGAAGGGGTATAGAGTACAAGAGCTGGCCTTTAATGTTGCAGTTGTATAAAACGTTGGTTAGACCTCATTTGGAATACTGCGTCCAGTTCTGGTCACCTTACTACCGGAAGGACGTGGAGAGTCTGGAGAGAGTGCAGAGGAGGTTTACCAGGATGCTGCCTGGTATGGAAGGTCTGAGTTACGAGGAGAGGTTAGGCAAATTGGGACTGTTTTCCTTAGAAAGACGTAGACTTAGAGGAGATCTAATAGAGGTATACAAGATTATGAGGGGTATAGATAGAGTAAACAGGGTTAAGCTTTTTCCTAGGATGGACTCAAATAGCACGAGGGGTCACGGGCTTAGGGTGAGGGGGGTAAGGTATAATTTGGATGCTAGAGGGAGTTTTTTCACACAGAGGGTGGTGGGGGTATGGAATGCGCTGCCAAGTAAAGTGGTGGAGGCAGGTACTCTGGAGTTATTTAAGAAATACTTAGATGGGCACATGAACAGAATGGGAATGGAGGGGTATAGAAAACTGATTTAAAATAGGGATCATGAGCCTTGGGAGTCCCTGGGAAGTGTGTAAATAGATGATGATATTGATGTACTTGTTTTTATCCTACAGGTGCTTTGGTCCACCTTGTTGTCTAACGAGGGGCATACACGCGATGGGTCGTGAGAGGGCTGCTCTTGGATTTTTTTTGAGAGTATCCTAGTGCTTCACGTCGTTAGTGTACGCTTGACCTGGACCATTTGATGGGCAACACGACAGCTCAGTGACTATCGCTGTGCTGTGCAGATACATGGATTTGGGCCTGTGTCTGTGGGAGTTTGCGCATTCTCCCCGTGCTTGCATGGGTTTTCTCCGGGTGCTCTGGTTTCCTCCCACATCCCAAAGATGTGCTCTTGGGCTAACTGGCAAAACAAATTCTCCCTAAATTGTCTCAAGTTTGGTTTCAATCCATAGATCTATAAACATGGACAGGGATCGCGGGTAGAGGTAGGAACATCAGGGTGGCGGCGCGGGCTCGTTGGGCCGAAGGGCCTGTTTCCCGTGCTGTTTTGTTCTATGATCTACATACTGAGTCATAAAACCCTCCTGCACACATTGTACAAAAACTGACCCCTCTAATGTGCTTGAACTATAACATTGCAATGGATAGCTATAGATTAGCCAGGAGGGAGCTAAAGAGGGAATTGAGGAGAGCAAAGAGAGGACATGAGAAGACTTTGGCTGATAGGATTAGGGAGAATCCTAAAGCTTTCTTTAGATATGTTAAGAATAGAAGATTGGTTAGGGCAAGATTAGGGCCAGTCATAGACAGCAGTGGGAAGTTGTGCGTGGAGCCTGAGGAAATTGGAGAGGTACTGAATAAATATTTCTCTTCGGTATTCACGCAGGGTGATGTAAATGTAGTTATGGAGAACACTGAGGTACAGGGTAGCAAACTGGAAGGTATCGAAGTAGATAGGGAGGATGTGCTAGATATTCTCGAGGGTTTGAAGTTGGATAAGTCCCCTGGGCCGGACGGGATTTATCCTAGGATTCTCTGGGAGGCAAGAGAGGAGATTGCAGAGCCTCTGGCTCTGATCTTCAGGTCGTCGTTGGTTACGGGTGTGGTTCCGGAGGACTGGAGGATAGCGAATGTGGTCCCATTGTTCAAGAAGGGGAAGAGAGACCTTCCAGGGAATTATAGCCAGTGAGTCTTACTTCTGTTGTGGGCAAAGTATTGGAGAGAATAATTAGGATAGGATTTATAGTTATTTAGAGAGAAATGAATTGATTGGAGATAGTCAGCATGGTTTTGTGAAGGGTAGGTCGTGCCTTACTAACCTCATTGAGTTTTTTGAAAAAGTGACAAAGAGGTGGATGGGGGTAAGGCGGTTGATGTGGTATATATGGACTTTAGTAAGGCGTTTGATAAGGTGGCCCATGGAAGACTTCTGCAGAAAATGCAGATGTATGGGATAGAGGGTGATTTAGCTAATTGGGTTAGGAATTGGCTAGCAGATAGAAGACAGAGGGTGGTGGTTGATGGGAGATATTCATCTTGGAGTTCGGTGACAAGTGGTGTACCTCAGGGGTCTGTTTGGCCCCTGCTGTTTGTAATTTTTATAAATGATCTGGATGAGGGTATTGAAGGATGGATTAGTAAATTCAGATGACACTAAAGTCGGTGGAGTGGTAGATAGTGAAGAGGGGTGTTATAGTTGCAGAGGGACTTGGACAAGTTGCAGAGCTGGGCCGAGAGGTGGCAAATGGAGTTTAATGTGGAAAAGTGTGAGGTAATGCACTATGGCAGAAATAATAAATGTGTAGAGTATAGGGCAAATGGTAGGATTCTTAGTAGTCTAGATGAACAGAGGGATCTTGGTGTGTATGTGCATAGATCCCTGAAAGTAGGCAGTCAGGTCGAGAAGGTTGTTAGGAAGGCATATGGAGTCTTGGCTTTTATTGGTAGAGGGATTGAATTTCGGAGCCGCAACGTCATGTTGCAACTGTACAAAACTCTAGTGCGGCCGCACTTGGAGTATTGTGTGCAGTTCTGGTCCCCGCATTATAAGAAAGATGTGGAGGCATTGGAGAGGGTACAGAGGAGGTTTACCAGGATGTTGTCTGGTATGGAGGGCATGTCTTGTGAGGAGAGGCTGAGGGATTTGAGGTTGTTTTCGTTAGAAAGGAGGAGGCTAAGAGGGGACCTGATCGAAACATATAAGATGATTAGAGGTTTAGATAGGGTGGACAGTGATAGCCTTTTTCCTAGGATGGAAAAAGCTAGCACGAGGGGACACAGCTTTAAATTAAGGGGTGATAGTTATAGGACGGATATCAGAGGCAGGTTCTTTACCCAAAGGGTGGTTCGGGAGTGGAATGCCCTGCCTGCAGCAGTTGTAGATGCGCCAAGTTTGGTGGCGTTTAAGAGGTTAGTTGATAAGTATATGGAAGAGAAGGGAATGGTTTAGTTTGGAGGGGCATTGTTTTTTATATTGGTCGGCGCAACATCGAAGGCCGAAGGGCCTGTTCTGTGCTGTAATGTTCTATGTTCTATGTTCTATTTCTAATCAATATTTGTAAAGTTAAAGTCCCCCATAACAACTACCCTGTTACTTTCACTTCTGTCCAGAATCATCCTGCAATCCTTTCCTCTACATCTCTAGAACTTTTTGGAGGCCTATAAAAAAACTCCCAAGGACAAGCCGTTGATGTCGTCTATATGGATTTCAGTAAGGCGTTTGACAAGGTTCCCCATGGTAGGCTGATAAAAAAGGTGAAGGCGCATGGGATACAGGGCCAGGTATGTAGATGGGTTGAGAACTGGCTTGGGAGGAGGAGACAGCGGGTAGTAGTGGAAGGCTCTTTTTCCAACTGGAGGTCTGTCACTAGTGGTGTGCCACAGGGCTCAGTACTAGGACCTCTTCTATTTGTGGTTTATATAAATGACTTGGAAGAGGGGGTAGGTGGTGTGATCAGCAAATTTGCTGATGACACTAAGATGCTTGGATTGGCGGGTACTGAGGAGCAGTGCCAGGCAATACAACAGGACATAGATAGGCTGGTAGACTGGGCAGATAGATGGCAAATGGAATTTAATCCGGATAAATGCGAGGTGATGCATTTTGGCCAGAATAATGTAGAGGGGAGTTATAGGATAAAAGGTAAAACTATCCGGAGTATAAAGATGCAGAGAGACCTGGGGTTGCAGGTTCACAAGTCTCTGAAGGTGTCAGTACAGGTGGAGAAAGTGATAAAGAAAGCGTATGGTATGTTAGCCTTCATAGGAAGAGGTATAGAATACAAGAGTAGGAGTCTGATGTTGCAAGTGTATAGAATATTGGTTAGGCCTCACTTGGAGTACTGCGTCCAGTTCTGGTCGCCGTACTACAGGAATGATGTAGAGGCCCTGGAGAGAGTGCAGAGGAGATTTACCAGGATGCTGCCTGGTATGGAAGGGCTGTCTTACGAGGAAAGATTGAATGCACTGGGGTTGTTTTCCCTTGAAAGACGTCGGCTGAGAGGGGATCTATGAGAGGTATATGTTCTATGTTCTATTATATAAGATTATGAGGAGTATAGATAGAGTAAATGGTGGTAAGCTTTTTCCACCATTAGAATCGGATAGAACGAGGGGTCATGGCCTTAGGGTGAGGGGGGCTATGTATAAGATGAATATCAGAGGGCATTTTTTCACACAAAGGGTAGTGGGGGTGTGGAATGCACTGCCGAGTAAGTGGTGGGAGCAGGCACGCTAGGGTTGTTTAAGGGTCTCTTGGACAGCCACATGAGCGGTCTGCAGATAGAGGGATATAGCAGGACTGTTTAAATACTTTATTTGTTTCCACACGCTATTCGGTCCACCTTGTTGACCAACAAGGTGCATGCATTCGGCAGGTCGTGCGAGGGCTGCTCCTGGATGTTACTTCAGGAGTGGCCTAGTGCTTCATGTCGTTAGTGTATGCTTAAACTGGACCATCAGATGGGCAACATGACAGCTCAGAGACTATCGCTGTTGCTGTGCAGACACATGGATTTGGGCCTGTGTCTGCGGGAGTTTGTGCGTTCTCCCCGTGGTTGCGTGGGTTTTCTCCGGGTGCTCCGGTTTCCTCCCACATCCCAAAAATGTGCTCTTAGGCTGATTGGGTAACAAATTGTCCCTATATTGGTCTCTATATGTCATTAAGACGTTGGGATGGCGGCGCGGGCTCGTTGGGCCGAAGGGCCTGTTTCCCATGCTGTGTTGTTCTTTGTTCTAGAGTGACCTCTCCTCTCCTGTTTCTAATCTCAGCCCAAACTACCTCAATAGACAAGTCCATATCAAATGCCCTTTCTGCCACCGTAATACAGTCTTTGACTAACAATGCCACACTTTCCCCTCTTCTACCACCTACTGTGCTCTGACTGAAACACCTGAACCTACAACATTCCTTCCTGTCCCTGCTTTATCCGTGTCTCTGAAATGGCCATAACAGAGAAGTCCCAGGTACCTATCCAGGCTGCAAGTTCATCCACCTTAAACATAGAACATAGAACACTACAGCACAGACAGGCCCTTCGGCCCACGAGTTGCACCGATCACATCTATACCTATCTGAAACCTCCAATCCCATTAGATCCCATATACTCATCCAGAAGTCTTTTAAAAGACCCCAGTGAGTTCGCCTCTACCGCCACCAATGGCAACCGATTCCATTCACTCACCACCCTCTGAGTGAAAAACTTACCCCTAACATCTCCAATATCGAAGTCCCAGGTACCAATCCAGGCTGCAAGTTCACCCATCTTATTGCGTATTGCTCCTCGAATTGAAATATACACACTTCAAACCACTCTCCTGCCTACCAGTACCCTGCTGAGACCCAGAAACCTTATCCATGACCTCGACATTCCCATTCACATGTACATTTGAGCTACTCGGGTTTGCAAACTACCACCACCACCCCCCCCCCCCCCCCCCCCCCCAGCCCCAATCAGTTTAAACCCCCCTGAATAGCATTAGCAAATTTTCCTCCCAAGATATTAGTTCCCCTCTGGTTCAGGTGCAGACCATCCCTCTTGTAGAGGTCCCACCTATCCCAGAATGAGCCCCAATTGTCCAAGTATCTGAACCTTTCCCTCCTGCACCATCCCTTTAGCCGCAAGTTTAAATATTCTCTGTCTCTCTGTTCTTTTCCATGCTATCCCGCGGCGCAGGTAACAAACCAGAGATAACCACTGTTTGTTTTAGCCCTAAGCTTCCACCCCAACTCCCTGAATTTCTGTTTTATATCCCCGTCCCTCTTCCTACCTATGTCACGAGTGCCTACGTGAACCATGACTTGAGGCCCGTTCCCCTCCCCCTTAAGGATCTCAAACACTCGATCCGAGACATCACGGACCCTGGCACCTGGGAGGCAATATACCAACCATGAGTTTCGTTCATTTCCACAGACTCTCCTATCTATCCCCTTAACTATGGAATCCCCAATCACTAATCCAGATCTTTCTTCCCAGTTCCCACCTGAGCATCAAGGACAGGCTGTCCTCCCGAGGCCTGTACCCCATGACTTACCCCAGATGAACATAGAACATAGAACAATACAGCACAAACAGGCCCTTCGGCCCACAAGTTGTGCCGATCACACCTACCAATCCACAGACCTATCTATAACCCCCTATCGTATTCTTTTCCATATACTCATCCAGAAGTCTTTTAAAAGACCCCAGTGAGTTTGCCTCAACAACCTCCGACGGCAGTCGGTTCCATTCACTCACCACCCTCTGAGTGAAAAACCTACCCCTAACATCTCCTTTGTATTTGCTTCCCTGCACCTTAAATCTGTGTCCTCTCATATTGACCATTTCAGCTCAGGGAAATACTCTCTGAGAGTCCACCCTATCTATTCCTCTCAACATTTTATAAACCTCTATCAGGTCGCCTTTCAACCCACGTCTCTCCAGTGAGAAGAGTCCCAGCTCGCTCAACCTATCTTCATAAGGCCTGCCTCCCAATCCAGGCAGCATCCTTGTAAATCTCTTCTGAACTCTCTCAATAGCTTCCACATCCTTCCTATAATGAGGCGACCAGAACTGCGCACAATACTCCAACTGGGGTCTGACAAGAGTCTTATAGAGCTGCATCATTACCTCCTAACTCCTAAACTCAACTCCTCGATTAATGAAGGCCAGTACACCGTACGCCTTCTTGACCACTTCCTCCACCTGTGAGGCCGATTTAAGAGTCCTATGGACCCGGACCCCAAGATCCTTCTGCTCTACAACACAGCTAAGACTCCTACCCCTTATATTGTACTCCTTCATCCCATTATTCCTGCTAAAATGGACCACTACACATTTATCTGCGTTGAAGTCCATCTGCCACTTCTCCGCCCAGTCTTGCATCCTGTCTATGCCCCGCTGCAACTTTTGGCATCCCTCCAGACCATCCACAACACCACCGATCTTTGTATCGTCGGCGAACTTGCTAACCCATCACTCCACTTCCTCATCCAGGTCATTTATGAAAATGACAAACAGCAGGAGTCCCTGAACAGATCCCTGGGGCACTCCACTGGTTACTGACCTCCATGCAGAACAAGACCCATCCACAACCACTCTCTGCCTTCTGCCGGTAAGCCAGTTCTGGATCCACAAGGCCAAAGCCCCTTGGATCCCATGACCTCTCACCTTCTCCAGAAGCCTTGCATGTGGGACCTTATCAAACGCCTTACTAAAGTCCATGTACACTACGTCCACCGCCCTTCCTTCGTCAATGTGTTCAGTCACATTTTCGAAGAACTCAACTAGGCTCGTAAGGCATAACCTGCCCTTGACAAAACCATGCTGACTATTTCTAATCAGTCCAAACTTCTCCAAATGTTCATATATCTTATCCCTCAGAAGTCTCTCCATTGGCTTACCAACCACTGAAGTCAAACTCACCGGTCGGTAATTTCCTGGACTATCCCTGTTCCCTTTCTTAAAGATAGGAATCACATCTGCAATCCTCCAATCCTCTGGAACCTCTCCCGTTTCCACGGACAACGCAAATATCATCGCCAGGGGCTCTGCAACCACTTCCCTCACCTCCCACAATAACCCGGGGTACGTCCCATCCGGTCCCGGCGACTCCTCTATCTTGATAGAATTTAACAGGTCTAACACATCCTCTTTCCTAACATCCACATACTCAATCTTTTCCGTATGCCTCAAACCTGCAGTGCAATCTCCCAGTTCACTTTCCACCGTGAATACCGAGGCAAAGTACTCGTTAAGCACCTCTGCCATTTCTTCCGGATTCACACAGACTTTTCCCCCTTCACCTTTTATAGGCCCTATCCCTTCTCTTCTCATCCTTTTACTTTATCTAAACCTTAGTAAAGTTTCGATACAGAGTAAAGCTCCCTCTACACTGTTCCCCATCAAACACTCCCAGGACAGGTACAGCAAGGGGTTAGATACACAGTAAAGCTACCTCTACACTGTCCCCATCAAACACTCCCAGGACAGGTACAGCATGGGGTTAGATACAGAGTAAAACTCCCCTCTACACGCTTTTTTGAAAAAGTGACCAAAGAGGTGGATGGGGGTAAGGCAGTTGATGTGGTATATATGGACTTTAGTAAGGGATTCGATAAGGTGGCACATGGAAGGCTTCTGCAGAAAATGCAGATGTATGGGATTGAGGGTGATTTAGCTAATTGGATTAGGAATTGGCTAGCTGATAGAAGACAGAGGGTGGTGGTTGATGGGAGATATTCATCATGGAGTTCTGTTACTAGTGGTGTACCTCAGGGGTCTGTTTTGGGGCCCCTGCTGTTTGTAATTTTTATCAATGATCTGGATGAGGGTATTGAAGGATGGATTAGTAAATTTGCGGATGACACCAAAGTCGGAGGAGTGGTAGATAGTGAAGAGGGATGTTCTAGTTTGCAGAGAGACTTGGACAAGTTGCAGAGCTGGGCCGAGAGGTGGCAAATGGAGTTTAATGTGGAAAAGTGTGAGGTAATTCACTTTGGCAGGAATAACAAATGTGTAGAGTATAGGGCTAATGGTAGGACTCTCAATAGTGTTGATGAACAGAGGGATCTTGGTGTATATGTGCATAGATCCCTGAAAGTTGGCAATCAAGTCGATAAGGTTGTTAAGAAGGCATATGGAGTCTTAGCTTTTATTGGTAGGGGGATTGAATTTCGGAGCCGCAACGTCATGTTGCAACTGTACAAAACTCTAGTGCGGCCGCACTTGGAGTATTGTGTACAGTTCTGGTCCCCACATTATAAGAAAGATGTGGAGGCATTGGAGAGGGTACAGAGGAGGTTTACCAGGATGTTGCCTGGTATGGAGGGCAGGTCTTATGAAGAGAGGCTGAGAGATTTGAGGTTGTTTTCGTTAGAAAGAAGGCGGCTAAGAGGAGACCTTATTGAAACATATAAGATGATTAGAGGTTTAGATAGGGTGGACAGTGATAGCCTTTTTCCTAGGATGGAGAAAGCTAGCACGAGGGGACATAGCTTTAAATTAAGGGGTGGTGGTTTTAGGACAGATGTCAGAGGTAGGTTCTTTACCCAGAGGGTGGTAAGGGTATGGAATGCCCTGCCTGCGTCACTTGTAGATGCGCCAAGTTTGGTGGCGTTTAAGAGGTTAGTAGATAAGTTTATGGATGAAAAGGGAATGGTTTAGGTTAGAGGGTCACTGCTTGATCCTAATTGGTCGGCGCAACATCGAAGGCCGAAGGGCCTGTTCTGCGCTGTAAAGTTCTATGTTCTACACTGTATCCCATCAAACCCTCCCAGGACAGGTACAGTACGGGGTTAGATACAGAGTAAAGCTCCCTCTACACTGTACCCCATCAAACATTCCCAGGACAGGTACAGCATGGGGTTCGATACAGAGTCGAGCTCCTTCTACACTGTCTCCCATCAAACACTCCCAGGACAGGTACAACACGGGGTTAGATAGAGAGTAAAGCTCCCTCTACACTGTCCCTCCATCAAACACTCCAGGACAGGTACAGTACAGGGTTAGATACAGAGTAAAGCTCCCTCTACACTGTCCCCATCAAACACTCCCAGGATAAGTACAGCACGGGGTTAGATACAGAGTAAAGCTCCCTCTACACTGTCCCCCATCAAACACTCCCAGGACAGGTACAGCACAGGGTTAGATACAGAGTAAAGCTCCCTCTACACTGTTCCCCCATCAAACACTCCCAGGACAGGTACAGCACGGGGTTAGATACAGAGTAAAGCTCCCTCTACACTGTCCCCCATCAAACACTCCCAGGACAGGTACAGCACGGGGTTAGATACAGAGTAAAGCTCCCTCTACACTGTCCCCCATCAAACACTCCCAGGACAGGTACAGCACGGGGTTAGATACAGAGTAAAGCTCCCTCTACACTGTCCCCCATCAAACACTCCCAGGACAGGTACAGCACGGGGTTAGATACAGAGTAAAGCTCCCTCTACACTGTCCCCATCAAACACTCCCAGGACAGGTACAGCACGGGGTTAGATACAGAGTAAAGCTCCTCTACACTGTCCCCCATCAAACACTCCCAGGACAGGTACAGCACGGGGTTAGATACAGAGTAAAGCTCCCTCTACACTGTCCCCCCATCAAACACTCCCAGGACAGGTACAGCACGGGGTTAGATACAGAGTAAAGCTCCCTCTACACTGTCCCCATCAAACACTCCCAGGACAGGTACAGCACGGGGTTAGATACAGAGTAAAGCTCCCTCTACACTGTCCCCCCATCAAACACTCCCAGGACAGGTACAGCACGGGGTTAGATACAGAGTAAAGCTCCCTCTACACTGTCCCCCCCATCAAACACTCCCAGGACAGGTACAGCACGGGGTTAGATACAGAGTAAAGCTCCCTCTACACTGTCCCCCCATCAAACACTCCCAGGACAGGTACAGCACGGGGTTAGATACACAGTAAAACTCCCTCTACACTGTCCCCCATCAAACACTCCCAGGACAGGTACAGCACGGGGTTAGAATTAGATTACCTGAAGTATGTAGCAATGCAAAGGATCACAACCAGCATGGGGTAGTATATGTAGAACCCGTCAGCGATAAAGGAGATCACCTTCATTGAACCCATAATCTGGGGACAAAGAGGACACAAGTCAATAAACAAAGCAAACACCAACACCTCAACATCCACCCACCATCATCACAATCTTTCCCATACCACCCAGCACTTTGTTACTCTCATTTCCCTGGGGGTCTCTTACCGATGTATAGGCTGTCTGCTCTCTGGCCTGGTGGGAAATTGCAGAATCCATGTGGATCAGTCCCAAGAAATTCAGACATAAAGGTGGAGTCAGTCGGCAGAACAGCCTGCAAGACACAACATAATTCATTCTGACTGAGTCCTCACTGTTTATCACCACCAACAGGTGGGTGAGATAAAAGATAGAACAGTCCGGAACAGTACAGGCCCTTCGGCCCTCGATGTTGTGCTGAGCTATGTCCAAACCCAAGATCAAGCTATTCCACTCCCTATCATTCTGGAGTGCTCCATGTGCCTATCCAATAATCACTTGAAAGTTCCTGAAGTGTCCAGCTCTACTATCATAGCAGGCAGTCTATTCCTCACCCCAACCTCTCTCTGAGTAAAGAATCTACCTCAGACAATCCTCCTATATCTCCCACCATGAACCTTATAGTTCTGCCCCCTAATAACAGCTACATTCACCTGAGGAAATAGTCTCTGCACGTCCACTCTATCAATCCCTCTCATCAGCGCAGGCTCATTGGGCAGAAGGGCCTGTTTTCCATGCTGTATAAGAACATAAGAATATAAGAAATAGGAGCAGGAGTGGGCCATCCAGCCCCTTGAGCCTGCCCCGCCATTCAATAAGATCATGGCTGATAACAAAGAACAAGAACAAAGAACAACACAGCACGGGAAACAGGCCATTCGGCCCAATGAGCCCGCGCCGCCGTCCTAACGTCTTAATGACATATAGGGACCAATTTGTTACCCAATCAGCCTAAGAGCACATTTTTGGGATGTGGGAGGAAACCGGAGCACCTGGAGAAAACCCACGCAACCACGGGGAGAACGCGCAAACTCCCGCAGACACAGGCCCAAATCCATGTGTCTGCACAGCAACAGCGATAGTCTCTGAACTGTCATGTTGCCCATCTGATGGTCCAGTTTAAGCATACACTAACGACGTGAAGCACTAGGCCACTCCTGAAGCAACATCCAAGAGCAGCTCTCGCACGACCTGCCGCATGCATGCACCTTGTTGGTCAACAAGGGGGACCGAATTGCCTGCGGAAACAAACAGGATATTTAAACAGTCCTGCTATATCCCTCTATCTGCAGACCACTCATGTGGCTGTCCAAGAGACCCTTAAACAACCCTAGCGTGCCTACTCCCACCACCTTACTCGGCAGTGCATTCCACACCCCCTCTACCCTTTGTGTGAAAAAATGCCCTCTAATATTCGTCTTATACATAGCCCCCCTCACCCTAAGCCGTGACCCCTTGTTCTATCCTTTTCTAATGGTGGAAAAAGCTTACCACCATTTACTCTATCTATACCCCTCATAATCTTATATACCTCTAATAGATCCCCTCTCAGGCGATGTCTTTCAAGGGAAAACAACCCCAGTGCATTCAATCTTTCCTCGTAAGACAGCCTTTCCATACTACTACCCGCTGTCTCCTCCTCCCAAGCCAGTTCTCAACCCATCTACATACCTGGCCCTGTATCCCATGCACCTTCACCTTTTGTATCAGCCTACCATGGGGAACCTTGTCAAACGCCTTACTGAAATCCATATAGACGACATCAACGGCTTGTCCTTCATCAACTGTTTTTGTCACCTCTTCAAAAAATTCCACTAGATTTGTAAGGCACGACCTCCCCTTAATGAAGCCATGCTGCATATCCCTGATCAGATCGCAGCGCTCCAGATGTTCATACATCCTGTCCCTGAGGATCCTATCCATTAGCTTATCTATAACTGAAGTCAAGCTCACCGGCCTATAATTCCTTGGGTTATCACTCTGACCCTTTTTAAACAACGGTACTACATTTGCTATCCTCCAATCCTCTGGGACCACACCTGTGTCCAAAGAAGAGACAAAGATTTACGTCAGAGGATCAGCAATGTCATTTCTCACCTCCCTTAGCAGTCTGGGGTAAATGCCATCAGGCCCCGGAGCTTTATAAGGCTTTATGCTGCCTAAAAGCCCCAACACCTCTTCCCTCGTAATGGTTATTTCCTTTAACGGGTCCTCAAATTCCTCAAAGCCGGCACCAGACATCAGGCCCCTCTCCCGCATGAATACCGACGCAAAGTATTCATTCAGGATCTCCCCCATCCCCTCAGGCTCTAAGCGTAGTTCCCCTCCTCTTTCCCTGAGAGGTCCAATCTTCCCTCTAACCATCCTTTTGCTCCTTACAGAGGAGTAAAATGCCTTAGGATTTTCCTTAATCCTACCTGCCAAAGCCATCTCGTGGCCCCTTTTTGCCTTTCTGACACCCCTTTTAAGATCCTGTCTACACTCTCTATAAGCTTCCAGCGCTGTCTCTGTCCCCAGTTGCCTGGATCTAACGTATGCCTCCCGCTTCTTCCTGACCAAGTCCTCGATATCCCTAGTAACCCACGGTTCTCTAATCCTACCTTTTCCATCCTTCCTCCTTACCGGCACGTGTCTTTCCTGCAAAGATTTTGGTTTTCCCTTGAAAGACTCCCACATGTACTGCGTCAACCTACCCTCGAACAGCTTATCCCAGTCGGTATTCTTAAGATCCTGACTAATCTGGCTATATCTAGCCCTCCCCCAGTTTAACACCCTCCCTTTAGGGCAGGCTTCATCTTTTTCCATTAATATCCTAAAGCAGACAGAGTTGTGGTCACTATTAGACAACATGCTCTCCTACTACAACGTCAACCACCTGCCCTGGCTCATTCCCCAGAACCAGATCCAGTATAGCCCCCTCTCTAGTCGGGTTATCCACATACTGCTCCAAGGGCCCTTCCAAAACACACTGTACAAATTCCTCCCCATCCACACCTTCCGCTCTGGGCACCTTCCAATTTACCCCAGGGAAATTGAAATCTCCCATTACAACTACCCTATTCTTCCTACACTTATCTAAAATTTCCTTACATACCCCTTCTTCCACAGCCCGTGGGCTGTTGGGCGGTCTGTAGAACACACCCAACATAGTAACCTCTCCCTTCCTATTCCTCAACTCCACCCATAGCGACTCAATTCCTAAATCATCCATACCACTCTCCCTCTGCACTGCTATGATGTGATCCTTAACTAATAACGCCACTCCCCCTCCTCTCTTCAAACCACCTCTATCATGCCTAAAACACTTGTACCCTGGGATATTCAATTGCCAGTCCTGCCCTTCCTTTAACCACGTCTCTGAACCGCACCCTCCCCCCCCCGACAATCTTGAGGCTGTGCCTCTAGTCCTGCTATCTTTGTTAAGCGGGAAGAGTCTCTCAACCTCTACCCTATCCATCCCCTTCATTATCTTATACGTCTCTATAAGATCCCCTTTCAGCCTTCTAAACTCCAAAGAGTACAAACCTAGCCTATTCAGTCTCTCCTCATAATCCAACACCTTCATCTCCGGTATCAGCTTAGTAAACCTTCTCTGCATCCCCTCCAAGGCCAATATATCCTTCCTCGAATGCGGAGACCAAAACTGCACACAGTATTCCAGCTGCAGCCTCACCAGTACCCTATACAGCTGTAACAGAACCTCCCTACTTTTATATTCTATCCCCCTCGCTATAAAGGCCAACATTGCATTCGCCTTCTTAATCACCTGCTGCACCTGCAGACTGGGTTTTTGCAATTCGTGCTCAAGGACCCCCAGGTCCCTCTGCACCATCGCATGCTGCAGCTTTTCTCCATTTAAATAGTAATCCTTCCTACCATTATTCCTACCAAAGTGGATAACCTCACACTTGCTATCATTATACTCCATCTGCCAGGTCCTCGCCCATTCACTCAACCTATCCAGATCCCTCTGCAGGCTTTCCACATCCTCCACGTAATTTGCTTTTCCACTCATCTTCGTGTCATCAGCAAATTTCATCACCCTGCACTCAGCCCCTTCCTCCAGAACGTCTATGTAAATGGTAAATAGTTGAGGCCCCAGCACTGATCCCTGGGGCACTCCACTAGTCACCAGCTGCCAATCAGAATAGCACCCATTAATACCTACCCTCTGCTTCCTATTAGACAACCAATCCTCTATCCAGTCTAACACCCTACCCCCGACTCCCTGCACCCTAACCTTCTGCAGCAATCTTTTGTGAGGCACCTTATCAAACGCCTTTTGGAAATCCAAAAACACCACATCCACCAGTTCCCCTCTATCTACCGCACTAGTCACTTCCTCATAGAACTCCAATAAATTCATCAAGCACGACTTCCCCTTAATGAATCGGTGCTGCGTCTGCTTGATCAAACTGTTCATATCCAGGTGCCTCGCTATTTCTGCTTTGATGACAGATTCAAGCATTTTTCCTACTACAGACGTTAAACTAACCGGCCTATAATTCCCTGCCTTCTGTCTGCTACCTTTTTTAAACAGCGGTGTAACATTAGCTGTTTTCCAATCTTTCGGCACTTTCCCGGAGTCCAACGAATTCTGAAAGATAATTACTAGGGCATCCGCTATCACCTCTGCCATTTCCTTGAGGACCCTGGGATGCATTTTTCTCTGGAGTGTAGGAGGCTGAGGGTGATCTTATAGAACTTCTAAAATAATGAGGGACACAGATCAGCTAGATAGTCAATATCTTTTCGCAAAGGTAGGGGAGTCTAAAACTAGAGGGCATAGGTTTAAGGTGAGAGGGGGAGATACAAAAGTGTCCAGAAGGACAATTTTTTCACAGAGGGTGGTGAGTGTCTGGAACAAGCTTCCAAAGATAGTAGTAGATGTGGGTACAGTTTTGTCTTTTAAAAAGCATTTAGACAGTTACATGGGTAAGATGGATATAGAGAGACATGGGCCAAATGTGGGCAATTGGGATTAGCTTCAGGGTTTTAAAAAAAGGGTGGCATAGACAAGTTGGGCTGAAGGGCCTGTTTCCATACTGTAAACTTCTAAGACTTGATAGAAGTCTACAAGATTATGAGGTGCATGGACAGAGTGGATAGTCAGAAGCTTTTTCCCAGGGTGGAAGAGTCAATTACTCGGGGGCGCAGGTTTAAGATGTGAGGGGCAAGGTTTAAAGGAGATGTACGAGCAGATATTTTACACAGAGAGGAATGAGTGCATGGAGCTCGCTGCTGGGGGAGGTAGTGGAAGTGGATACGGTAGTGACTTTTAAGGAGTGTCTTGACAAATCCATGAATAGGATGGGAAGAGAGGGATCTGGTCCCGGGAAGGGTAGGGGGTTTTAGTTCACTCGGGCAGCATGGTCAGTGCAGGCTTGGAGGGGCCGAAGGGCCTGTTCCTGGGCTGGAATTTTCTTTGTATTCCAGATTTGGTGAGGTCACAGCTGTGTGCAGTTCTGGTCACCACATTATAGGAAGGATGTGATTACACTGGAGGGGGTGCAGAGGAGATTCACCAGGATGCTGCCTGGGATGGAATATTTAGTTATGGAGAGAGGATGGATTAGCTTGGGTTGTTTTCATTTCCAGCAGAGTGCAACAGAGCGGTGACACTGATTGGCTGTTGTGAGGAAGATTTCCAGAGATGTTTGAAGTCACGGGTGAGGTGCCTGAAGATTAGAGAGTGGTAAATGTTGTGCCTTTGTTTAAAAAGGGCTGCAGGAAAAAGCCTGGGAACTACAGACCAGTGAGCCTCACATCTGTGGTGGGTAAATTGTTGAAGGATATTTTGAGACACAGGGTCTACAGGCATTTAGAGATATAAGGACTGATTACGGACAATCAGCATGGCTTTGTGAGGGGAAAATCATGTCTCACAAATTTAACTGAGTTTTTTGAAGGGGTAACCAAGAAGGTAGATGAGGGCAGTGCAGTTAATGTTGTCTACATGGACTTTAGCGAGGTCTTTGACAAGGTACCACATGGTAGATTGTTGCATAAGGTTAAATCTCACAGGATCCAGAGTGAGGTATCTAAATGGATACAAAATTAGCTTCTTGACAGAAGCCAGAGGGTGGTTGTAGAGAGTTGTTTTTCAAACTGGAGGCCTGTGACCAGCAGTGTGCCTCAGGGATCAGTGCTGGGCCCACTGTTATTTGTCATTTATATTAATGATTTGGATGAGAATATAGAAGGCATGGTTAGTAAGTTTGTAGATGACACCAAGATTGGTGGTATAGTAGACAGTGAAGAAAGTTATCTCCAATTACAACAGGATCTTGATCAATTGGGCCAGTGGGCTGATGAATGACAGATAGAGTTTAATTTAGATAAATGTGAGGTGATACATTTTGGTAGATTGAACCAGGGCAGGACTTACTCAGTTAATGGTAGGGCGTCGGGGAGACTATATTCATAGAAGTTCCGAAGAATGAGAAGCGATCCCATAGAAATTTATAATCGGGTGAGGCGGGGAAATCAGGGTGAGAGACAGATTAGAGGATTCTACACGGTGGATGTGAGGAGATGATAGTGAGTGAGAGGAGGATGACGGTGTTACAGCAATGCAGATACTCACATGCCACTGAAGAGGAGACTGTAAGCATCAGTTTGATGATGTGCAGCCAGGTAATAATAATTAAAGATTCGAATCTTGAAGACGGTGGAGTAGATACAGTTACTCAGGAAGAAAATACTGACGAAGCAAGCCAGCTGGAGGGCGCGAGAGCAAGAGAATTAGTCAAGGATAAACTACAGCCTGCCTGCCCCGCCCCACCTCACCCCCGCCCACCAGGTCCCCCCCACCCACCCGGCCGATGCTGTTACCCACCTCAATGTAGAGGTAATTGTAGGTTTTTTCTGCCACTTGAATGAAGATGGCGAACAGTGAGAGGACGGGACTCGTGCTGAAGAAGGTGCACTCTGACCAGACCACAATGATTGAAAACAGTGAGAGGAGAGCAGCCAGAATCCGGTAACACACATCACGCAGCAAACACTCCCAGTACCACTCTACCAAACAGAAAACACACTGCATCAGCAACAGGGGCCACAGAGGGAGGATGGGCCGGGGGGGGAGGGGACAGGGAGGCGCAGGGGGGGCGGGCGGCGGGGGGGGCGGGGGGGGGGGGAGACAGGGAGGCGCAAGGGCGGGGGGATCACTCTGGGGGTGACTCACCCACACGGGGGGTGTAGATGTAGTGGGTGAACCAGCTGTGGGTGTCAGCACTCTGGAAGGATGGGATAAAGTGGCGGTTGCCACTCACTGCGTTCCTCGCTACGTCCTCCAGGTGAAAAGCATCATCCAGTAAGACAGTCCATTGTACCCGTGTCCGCTGCTGTCTCTGAACCACATAGATCAACTGGAAGAGAGAGAGAGAGAGAGAGAGAGAGAGAGAGAGAGAGTATCACCACTGTCAAACACCAACCCCCCCACCCACCGCCACCCAATACCCCCACCACCCCCGATAACACCCCCATCAACCCTCAATAACCCCCCCACCACCCCCCCCGATAACCCCCCATCGACTCTCCCAATAACATCCCCACGATAACTCCCCCCACTGACCACCTGATAACACCCCCGCCACCCTCGATAACTCCCCCCGCCACCACAAAAGAAAAAAGGAGACTTATGTCAGGATGAGGCTTGAGGGCTCAGTTAGTGCAATGGATAGCTATAGATTAGCCAGGAGGGAGCTAAAGAATGAGTTGAGGAGGGCTAAAAGGGGACACGAGAAGACTTTGGCTGATAGGATCAAGGAGAATCCTAAAGCTTTCTTTAGATATGTTAAGAATAGAAGATTGGTTAGGGCAAGATTAGGGCCAGTCATAGACAGCAGTGGGAAGTTGTGCGTGGAGCCTGAAGAGATTGGAGAGGCACTGAACAAATATTTCTCTTCGGTATTCACGCAGGGAGATGTAAATGTAGTTGTGGAGAACACTGGGATACAGGGTTGCAAACTGGAAAGTATTGAAGTAGATAAGGAGGATGTGCTAGATATTCTTGAGGGTTTGAAGTTAGATAAGTCCACTGGGCCGGACGGGATTTACCCTAGGATTCTCTGGGAGGCGAGAGAGGCGATTGCAGAGCCTCTGGCTCTGATCTTCAGGTCGTCGTTGGTTACGGGTGTGGTTCCGGAGGACTGGAGGATAGCGAATGTGGTCGCATTGTTCAAGAAGGGGAAGAGAGACTTTCCTGGGAATTATAGACCGGTGAGTCTTCTGTTGTGGGCAAAGTATTAGAGAGAATTATTAGGGATAGGATTTATAGTTATTTAGAGAAAAATGAATTGATTGGGGATAGTCAGCATGGTTTTGTGAAGGGTAGTCGTGCCTTACTAACCTTACTGAGTTTTTTGAAAAAGTGACCAAAGAGGTGGATGGGGGTAAGGCAGTTGATGTGGTATATATGGACTTTAGTAAGGCGTTCGATAAGGTGCCCCATGGAAGGCTTCTGCAGAAAATGCAGATGTATGGGATAGAGGGTGATTTAGCTAATTGGATTAGGAATTGGCTAGCAGATAGAAGACAGAGGGTGGTGGTTGATGGAAATTATTCATCATGGAGTTCGGTTACAAGCAGTGTACCTCAGGGGTCTGTTTTGGGGCCCCTGCTGTTTGTAATTTTTATCAATGGTCTGGATGAGGGTACTGAAGGACGGATTAGTAAATTTGCGGATGAGAACAAAGTCGGAGGAGTGGTAGATGGTGAAGAAGGGTGTTATAGTTTGCAGAGAGACTTGGAGAAGTTGCAGAGCTGGGCCTAGAGGTGGCAAATGGAGTTTAATGCGGAAAAGTGTGAGGTAATTCACTTTGGCAGGAATAACAAATGTGTAGAGTATAGGGCTAATGGTAGAACTCTTAATAGTGTTGATGAACAGAGGGATCTCGGTGTATATGTGCATAGATCCCTGAAAGTTGGCAATCAAGTCGATAAGGTTGTTAAGAAGGCATATGGAGTCTTAGCATTTATTGGTAGGGAGATTGAATTTCGGAGCCGCAACGTCATGTTGCAACTATACAAAACTCTAGTGCGGCCGCACTTGGAGCATTGTGTACAGTTCTGGTCCCCACATTATAAGAAAGATGTGGAGGCATTGGAGAGGGTACAGAGGAGGTTTACCAGGATGTTGCCTGGTATGGAAGGCAGGTCTTATGAAGAAAGGCTGAGGGATTTGAGGTTGTTTTCGTTAGAAAGAAGGCGGCTAAGAGGAGACCTTATTGAAACATATAAGATGATTAGAGGTTTAGATAGGGTGGACAGTGATAGCCTTTTTCCTAGGATGGAGAAAGCTAGCACGAGGGGACATAGCTTTAAATTAAGGGGTGGTAGTTATAGGACGGATGTCAGAGGTAGGTTCTTTACCCAGAGGGTGGTAAGGGTATGGAATGCCCTGCCTGCTGCAGTTGTAGATGCGCCAAGTTTGGTGGCGTTTAAGAGGTTAGTAGATAAGTTTATGGATGAAAAGGGAATGGTTTAGGTTAGAGGGTCATTGCTTTTTCTTAATTGGTCGGCGCAACATCGAGGGCCGAAGGGCCTGTTCTGCGCTGTAATGTTCTATGTTCTATCGTCCCAATACTCCCCAATATGCCCCCAATATCCTCCCACACCCCCCATTGCCCCCGATACCCCCCATACCCATACTAACTTGTTTGTGGAGTTTGACCAGACTCTTTTCACTGGGGAAGGTGTCACTGTTCTCGTCAAAATCCTCGTAATCATCCATGTTCCTGCCCATTCTCTCCTGGTATTCCACTGGGCACTGGAGAGCATTCAAACATTAGTACCTCATCATCTCCTACCCCCGAAAACCCCTTCCTCTACCCCCCACTCCCCTAAAACCCCTATTCCCCCAAAACCTCTTCCCCTACCCTCCCAAATCCCTTCCCCACCCCCCCAAAACCACTCTCCTACTTCCCCAAATCTCCTCCCCAGAAAACTTTCTCCCCTACCCGCCAAATCCCCTCGCCTACCGCCCCAAATCCCCTCACCTCCTTCAAACCCTGACCCTCCCACTCAAACTCCCCCTCCAAACCTCCCTCTAAATCCCCCTCATCCTATAAAGGCAAGCAGGCCATATGCCTTCTTCACCACCTTTTCCACCTGTGCTGCCACCTTCAAGGAATTGTGGACTTGCACACCCAGGTCTCTCTGTGTTTCTATACTCCTGATGGTTCTGCCATGTACTATACTACTCTCCCCTACATTAGTTGTTCCAAAATGCATCATTTTGCATTTATCTGGATTAAATTCCATCTGCCATTTCTCTGCCCAATTTTCCAGCCTATCTATATCCTGCTGTATTCTCTGCCAATGTTCATCACTATCCGCAAGTCCAGCATCTTTGTGTCATCCACAAACTTACTAATCACACCAGTTACACCTTCTTCCAGATCATTTATATATCACAAACAGCAGGATCCCAGTACAGAGCACTGTGGAACACCACTGGTCACCGACCTCCAGCCGGAAAAAGACCCTCCACTGCTACCCTCTGTCTCCTGTGACCAAGCCAGTTCTCCACCTACCTAACTAGCTCACTTTTTATCCTGTGTGATTTAGTCGTTTGCACCAGCTTGCCATGAGAGACTTTGTCAAATGCTTTACTAAAGTCCATATAGACGACATCCACGGCCATTCCCTCATCAACTGTTTTTGTCACCTTCTCAAAAAACTCAACCAAATTTGTCTGACAAAACCATGCTGTCTATTGCTAACGAGATTATTTTGTTCTAAATGTGCATACATCCGATCTCTAAGAATCCTCTCCAACAATTTCCCTACCACGGACGTCAAGCTCACTGGCCTATAATTACCCGGGTTATCCCTGCTACTCTTCTTAAATAACAGGACCACATTTGCTATCCTCCAATCCTCTGGGACCTCACCTGTATCCAGTGAAAAGACTAAGATTTCTGTTAGAAACCCAGCAATTTCATCTCTTGGCTCCTATCCCAGACTGTTCACGGAGTCTATCCTTCAATCTCTGTCTCCTGGTTACTGACTGGGGAAATCTCACAACACCAGCATCTCTGCACCACGCCGACCGGGGACACATCGTGTTTCATCACACCCAGGTTGCCCGTACCCCTCCATTGAGACTATCTGTATGTCTCGGAATACTCTACACCGCAATCAATTCCTCTCAGTCTTCTCCACTGGAAGAACACTGGCTTCCCCACAGAATCACTGCAACATCTCACAGCTGACATGGCTCTGGAGGGAGAATACAACCAGCGGATCATTCAGACTGGAAACTTTGGTTGGATTCTCTCTCCACAGAAGCTGTCAGGTTTGCTGAGTTGTTCCAGAAGTTTCCGTTTTTGCTTCAGATTCCAGTATCTGCAGTATTTTGCTTTTAGTTTAGTGTGTGAATTATCTCCCCCAAACCTTGGAGTGGACAATATCTCCTTTCCTGATAAAGACTGATACTAAATATTAATTTAATATCTCAGCTATGCTCCCTGCATCCACGTGTAAATCCCTGAATCTATCCCACTCCTGTTATTCCCACCCTCTTACTAGTCATATGTCTGGAGAAGACTTTGGGATTCCTTTTCTATTCGCTGCCAGTCTCTTTTTGTTTTTATCCCAGCTTAACCAGCCTCTCTTCAAAGCTGAAGTGTTCCAGTCCAGTCAACCTCCTGCTCAATCTCCACTACACAATTCACAGTCCCAGGGACCCTGGATCGATTCTCAGCCTTGGGTCACTGTCTGTGTGCAGTCTGCACATTCTCCCCGTGTCTGCATGGGTTTCCTCCAGATGCTCCGGTTTCTCCCACAGTTTGAGAGATATGCCGATTAGGTGCATTGGCTGTATACCCGAACAGGCGCCAGAGCGTGGCGACCGGGGGATTTTCACAGTAACTGCACTGCAGTGTTAATGTAAACATACTTGTGACACTAACAAATAAACCTTCAATTATATTGCCCTGTAATCCCAGACTTTCCTCTTTACTATTTACCAACAATTTGTGTTATCTGTGAACTTACTGATCACACTCGCCATATTCACACCTAGATCACTAATGTACACACAAACAGCACTGGAGTCAGCTCATAGAAACATAGAAGACAGGAGGAGGCCATTCAGCCCTTTGGAGCCTGTTCCACCATTCATCACCATCATGGCTGATTGCCCAACTCAAAAGCCCAATCCTGCTTTCTCCCTGTAACCTTTGATGCCATTCATTCTCATTGCCATATCCAGCTGCCTCTTGAATGCACTCAATGTTCTGGCATCAGCTACTTCCTGTGGTGATGAATTCCACAGAATCACCACTGTTTGCGTGAGGAAATGTCTCCTCATCTCTGTCCTAAATGGTCGGCCTCAAATCCTCAGACTATGACCCCCTGGTTCTGGACTCTGGGTATTGGGAACACTCTCCCTGTATCTACCCTGTCCAGTCCTGTTAGGATTTTATGAGTCTTTATGAATTCCCCTCTCTGAATTCCAGCAAAAACAATCCTAATCTAGTCCCTCTCTCCTCATACATCAGTCCCACCATCCCCAGAATCAGCCTGGTAAACCTTCGCTGCACTCCCCTAAGAGCAAGAACATCCTACCTCAGAAAAGGAGACCAAAACTGTACACAATACTCTAGGTGTGACCCTCACCAAGATCCTGTATAACTGCAACAACAACATATCCCTGCTCCTGTACTCGAAACCTCCCGCAATGAAGTCCAACTTGCCGTTTGCCTTCTTTACCACTTGCTGCACCTGCATGTTTACCTTCAGTGAGTGGCGCACAAGGACACCCAGATCCCTCTGCACACTTCCCTCTCCCAATTTACAGCCATTCAGGTAGTAATGTGCCTTCTTGTTTTTGCTTCGAAAGTGAATAACCTCACACTTTTCCAATTTATATTGCATCTGTCATTGATTTACCCACTCACCCAACCTGTCCCGATCATTCTGAAGGATCTCTGCCTCCGTGTCACAGTTCACCCTCCCACCGATCCGTGTGGAACACCACTGGACACAAACCTCCAGTTACACAAACAACCTTCCACCATCTCCCTCTGCCTCCTGTCACTCAGCCAATTCTGGATCTTACCTTTGAATCATAGAAACCTACAGTGCAGAAGAGCCCATTGAGCCTGTACTGACAACAATCCCACCTAGCTCCTATCCCTGTAAGCCCACATATTGACCCTGCTAGTCCTGGGACACTAAGGGGTAGTTTAGCATAGCCATAACACCTTCTTGACCAGTTTCCCGTGTGGGACCATGTAGACTACATCACCTTCACTCCTGGTCACCTCTCAAAAAATCCAATCAAATTTGTTAATTAGTTATTGCTAGTCAGGGAATCTAAAATACGAGAGCACAGTCTCAGGGTTTGATGATTCAGAAATATCTTCACTCAGAGGATTGTGAATCTTTGGAATTCTCAATCCCAGAGAAATGCTGGACAGGTATAGTTTCATTCCCTTGGGGAATAGGTGGGAAAGTGGGAC
The DNA here is from genome assembly GCA_024679065.1 of Sphyrna mokarran. NCBI lineage: Eukaryota > Metazoa > Chordata > Chondrichthyes > Carcharhiniformes > Carcharhinidae > Sphyrna > Sphyrna mokarran. Next base: position 1,794,108 of record JAGIQG010000006.1, read on the forward strand.
CTCAGGGATGGAGTAGGCCATTCGGCCCTTTCAGCCTGCTCTGCACTTTGAGAAGATCACGGCAGATCTATGATGTGAATTCCAGCTTGCTGCCTGTCCCCGGGTTACAATCCTTCACTGAGACAAGGAACAAAGAACAATACAGCACAGGAAACAGGCCCTTCCACCCTCCAAGCCTGTGCTGTTCATTAGTCCCACTAGACCATTCGTTTGATTCCCTCCATTCCCAGGCTGATCATGTGACTATCCAGGTAAGTTTTAAACGATCCCAGTGTATCTGCCTTCACCACCCTGCTCGGCAGTGCATTCCAGGCCCCCACCACCCTCTGTGTAAAATACATCCCTCTGATATCTGAGGGATGGGTCCAAACTCATCAAAAGACAAAAGAGATGAAATTCTATTCCAGGGATGAATGTTTCAAGTTGATTTATCAGTAACGTATCTAAATGGCAAAATCCACTCCAACGGACACACGAGCAGCAATGACTACAACGCAGCTGTTTGAAGATGAGGTCTGGCTAATTTATGAATTAAAGTGGGCTTGAAGAAGAATCTTGCTGCTTTGGAATTGGGTGATAGTTAGCAAGGTTTGAGCAGGGTTACTGAGAAGATGCTCTGATGCAGGAACATTTTCACTGCGGTCTGGGGCCAACACCCAAACAAAAACTATAACCGTCAGTATTATATTCAGAGAATATTTTGCTTCCTTTTTAAATAAATATTGATATTATTTATTATTTGAGAGCCCTGTTGTAACTAATGGTTGTGTCTTGTGTAAACTAACCCAGTGAGAACATCAAACCAGGACTGATTGGCTGGGCTTTGCACAACTGAAACCAAAGTGAAGATGTGGAACACTGTTAGCTTCCCGACAGCAACCTCACCTTGCGCAGAATAGTGTCAACGTACTTCCTCATGGGGTGGTTATATTTCACCCTCTCATTCAGTTTCCTCACTTCCTGTACAGATTCACAAATGATTAATAAACAGTAAACAGACACACAGCAAAAACCTTCCTGCTCAGCTCACAGTTCAAACCCTCTCACTCACACCACTCAATCCCACACACTGACAACCCACTCTAAACACAACCTTAACATCCCATTCCCCAGGCTAGGATTTCTCACTACACCTTAGAATGGGGAAGGGGACAGAAACAAGAGGGGATAGAGAGAGAGAGTTGGGGGGAGGGGAAGAGAAAGAAGAAAGGTGTTCAAAGATGAAATGGGGAAGGTACAGGTCCAACACATTCCCTCTAGGTTAATGGGAAGGTGTAACAAACCCAGAGAACCATGGGTGACCAGAGACATGCTAAAGAGATGTTGGCGTTAGACTGGCTTAAACACAGTAAGAAGTCTCACAACACCAGGTTAAAATCCAACAGGTATATTTGGTAGAATGAGCTTTCGGAGCCCTGCTCCTTCATCTGGTGAGTGAAGAGTTGTGTCAATTCTTCACTCACCTGAAGGAGGAACGACGCTCCGAAAATTGATGCTACCAAATAAACCTGCTGGATTTTAACCTGGTGTTGTGAGACTTCTTACTGACCAAAGACATTCAGGATACATTGAGAACAAACCTGAAGCAGAGGGGCACAATATCTTGGGAGGGAAATTCGCTACAGCTCTTTGGGGAATGGGGAGGCTGTTGGTGGTGGTTCAAACTAATTTGTCAGGGGGATGGGAAAATGAGCTGTAGACCGTGATGTATTTGCCTGAGGAAGACACAGAGTGTTGAAAGCTCGCAATTTTACTATCAAATAAATCGGTTGGATTAAAAATTAGTGTTGCTAAATTCTTACTGCAGACCAAAAGCCAGTGTTGAGGGTAGTGAGGAAGGTATCAAGGTTGCAGGAGTGTACAGGCAGACAGGATGGTGGGTTGAAGTGTATCTACTTCAATGCAAGAATATCAGGAATAAGATAGGTGAACTTGGAGCTTGGATTTGTACTTGGGACTATGATGTTGTGGCCAGTATAGAACAGGAGCAGGAATGGTTGTTTGCAGTTCCAGGGTATAGATGTTTCAGTAAGAGCAGAGAATGTGGTAAAAGAGGTGGAGGAGTAGCATTGTTAATCCATGGCTGCTGAAAGGCATTTCGAGAGTGATCTGCCTATTGAGGTAATATGGGCTGAAGTTAGAAATAGGAAAGGATCGGTCATGCTGTTCAGAGTTTTCTACAGGCCCCCAAATAGTAATAGAAATGTGAAGGAGGAAATGGCAAAGCAAATTATGGATAGGTGTGGATATGTAGATTATGGATAGGTAGTCGATAAGGTTGTTAAGAAGGCATACGGAGTCTTAGCTTTTATTGGCAGGGGGATTGAATTTCGGAGCCGCAATGTCATGTTGCAACTGTACAAAACTCTAGTGCGGCCGCACTTGGAGTATTGTGTGCAGTTCTGGTCCCCACATTATAAGAAAGATGTGGGGGCATTGGAGAGGGTACAGAGGAGGTTTACCAGGATGTTGCCTGGTATGGAGGGCAGGTCTTATGAAGAGAGGCCGAGGGATTTGAGGTTGTTTTCGTTAGAAAGGAGGTGGCTAAGAGGGGACCTTATCGAAACATATAAGATGATTAGAGGTTGAGATAGGGTGGACAGTGATAGCCTTTTTCCTAGGATGGAGAAAGCTAGCACGAGGGGACATAGCTTTAAATTAGGGGGTGGTAGTTATAGGACGGATGTCAGAGGTAGGTTCTTTACCCAGAGGGTGGTAAGGGTATGGAATGCCCTGCCTGATGCAGTTGTAGATGCGCCAAGTTTGGTGGCGTTTAAGAGGTTAGTAGATAAGTTTATGGATGAAAAGGGAATGGTTTAGGTTAGAGGGTCACTGCTTGTTCCTAATTGGTCGGCGCAACATCAAAGGCCGAAGGGCCTGTTCTGCGCTGTAATGTTCTATGTTCTATGTCACAGGGTAGTTATCATGGGTGACTTTAACTTTCCAAATATTGATTGGGACCTTTATGGGTCGAATAGTTCAGATGGGACACTTTTTGTACAGTGTGTTCAGGAGAGTTTCCTGACACAATATATGGATAAGCCAATAAGAGGTGGGGCCATGTTGACTCGGTACTGAATAATGAATGAGGCCAATGTTAGATTTGTTTGTGGGAAAGCACTTTGGAGATAGTGACCACAATTCGGTGTCTTTCATTATTGCAATGGGGAGGAATAGGGTCACATGACAGGGCAAGGTTTATAATGGGGGCAGGGGTAATTATGATGTGATTAGGCAAGAATTAGGGAGTATAAGATGGGAACAGAAACTGTCAGGTAAAGGCACACGAAAAATGGAGCTTTTTCAAGGAACAAATACTATGTATCCTTGATAGGTATGTCCCTGGCAGGCAAGGAGGAAATGGCCAAGTGAGGGAACCATGGTTCACAAAGGAGGTTGATGTCTTGTCAAGAGGGAAAAGGAAGTGTATGTAAGGATGAGAAAACAAGGTTCAGTTGGGTTGCTTGAGGGTTACAAGTTAGTCAGGAATGAGTTAAAGAAAGGGCTTAGCAATTTTGAAAAACCTGAGGGTCAATAAGTCCCCTGGGCCAGATGGGATATATCCCAGGATACTTTGGGAGGTAAGGGATGAGATTGTGGAGCCTTTAGCTTTGATCTTTGGGTCCTCACTGTCCATGGGGATAGTGCTAGAGGACTGGAGAGTGGTGAATATTGTTTCTCTGTTCAAAAAAGGAAACAGGAATGACCCTAGTAATTATAGACCAGTTAGTCTTATTTTGGTGGTCAGTGAGTTAATGGAAAGAGTCCTGAGACATAGGATTTATAATCATTTGGAAAGATGCAGCTTAATCCGGGATAGTCAGCACGGTTTCATGAGGGAGAAGTCCGACCTCACAAATTTGATTGAATTCTTTGAGGAATTAAGTGTGTGGATGAAGATAGAGCAGTTGATGTCGTATACATGGATTTCAATAAGGCATTTGATAAGGTTCCCCATGGTAGGCTCATGAAGAAGCTAAGGTGTGGGATAGAAGGAAATTTGGCAATTGGATAACTAACTGGCTATATCGTAAAAGATTTACAACACCAATTTTAAATCCAGCCAATTTATTTGATAGTAAATTTTCGAGCTTTCGACACTATGTTGTGCCTTCGTCAGGCAAATGCAGTGTTCTGATCTGCAGAGGCACTCATATCCACACAGACAGTTACAGATTGCTGATTAGAATGTGAATCCTTACATCTAACCTGCTATTCAAGTGTAAAGTGGCTAACAATGTGTGTGAAGGGAATCCTGAGCATTGGTTAGAGAATTGTGTATTTTCTCCAGACAGCACAGTAAGTGAGGTTTTTTGCTAACCCAGGCAAGTTATGGGGGTTACAGATAGTGTGACATGAAGCCAAGATTCCTGTTAAGACCGTCCTCATGTGTGGAACTTGGCTATCAGTCTCTGCTCAGCAACTCTGCACTGTCGTGTGTCACGAAAGCCCCCTTGAAGAACATTTACCCGCAGGTCGGAGGCCGAATGCCCATGACTGCTGAAGTGTTTGCCCACAGGAAGGGAACTGTTTTGCCTGGTGATCGTTGAGCGATGCTCATTCATCCGCTGTCGTAGTGTCTGCATGGTCTCCCCAATGTACCATACTTCGGGACATCCTTTCTTGCAACGTATTAGGTAGACAACGTTGGCCGAGTTGCAAGAGTATGTACCGTGTACCTGGTGAATGGTATCCTCACGTTTGATGATGTCGTCCATGTCTATGATCTGGCATGTCTTGCAGAGGTTGCTGTGGCAGGGTTGTGTGGTATTGTGGTCACTGTTCTCCTGAAGGTTGGGTAGTTTGCTGCGAACAATGATCTGTTTAAGGTTGTGCGGTTGTCTGAAAGCAAGAAGTGGGGGGGTGGGGGTGGCCCTAGCGAGATGTTCATCATCATTAATGACATGTTGAAGACTCCGGAGAAGATGTCGTAGCTTCTCCGCTCCGGGGAAGTATTGGACAAGAAAGCGTACTCTGTCTATCGCGTCCCGTGTTCGTCATGTGTTCGTATATCATAAAAGGCAGAGGGTGGAGGTGGAGGGAACATTTCCAGTTACCAGCAGTGTACCACAGGGGTCAGTGCTGAGTCCTCTGTTATTTGTGATTTTTATCAATGATTTGGAAGGGAAGGCTGAAGGATGAGTTAGTAAATTTGCTGATGACACCAAGATTGGTGGAAGGCTCTTGTAGGCTGCAAAGAGACATTGATAGGATCAGAGCTGGGCTGAAAAGTGGCAGATGCAGTTTAACCCTGATAAGTGCGAGGTGATTTATTTTGGGAGGACAAATTTGAATGCAGACCACAGGGTCAATGGCAGGGTTCTGAGGAATGTGGAGGAACAGAAAGATCTTGGGGTTCATATCCATAGATCTCTGAAGGTTGCCACTCGAATGGGTAGAGCCGTGAAGAAAGCTAATAGTGTGTTAGCGTTTATTAACAGGAGGTTTGAGTTTAAGATCCATGGGGTTACGCTACAACTTTACCACACATTGGTGAGACCACATTTGGAATATTGCGCTCAGTTCCCAAAATTAAGGATAGAAGGGTGGTAGGAGATGAGGTCCTTGATGAGATTATAGTCAGTAGAGAGGTGGTGCTTGATAGACTAACGGGGCTGAGGGCAGATAAGTCCCCGGAACCGGTTGGAATGCATCCCAGGGTCTTCAAGGGGATGGCAGAGGTGATAGCAGATGTCCAGGTAATTATCTTTCAAAATTCGCTGGACTCCGGGAAAGTGCCGGAAGATTGGAAAATGGCCAATGTTACGCCACTGTTTAAAAAAGGTAGCAGACAGAAGGCAGGGAATTATAGGCCGGTTAGTTTAACCTCTGTAGTCGGAAAAATGATGAATCTGTCGTCAAAGCAGAAATAACAAGGCACCTGGATATGAACAGTTTGATCAAGCAGACACAGCACCGATTCATTAAGGGGAAGTCGTGCTTGACGAATTTATTGGAATTCTATGAGGAAGTGACTAGTGCAGTAGATAGAGGGGAACCGGTGGATGTGGTGTTTTTGGATTTCCAAAAGGCGTTTGATAAGGTGCCTCACAAAAGATTGCTGCAGAAGGTTAGGGTGCAGGGAGTCGGGGGTGTGGTGTTAGAATGGATAGAGGATTGGTTGTCTAATAGGAAGCAGAGGGTAGGTATTAATGGGTGCTATTCTGATTGGCAGGAATCGTGCTGGGGCCTCAACTATTTACCATTTACATAGATGATCTGGAGGAAGGGGCTGAGTGCAGGGTGATGAAATTTGCTGATGACACAAAGATGAGTGGAAAAGTAAATTGCGTGGAGGATGTGGAAAGCCTGCAGAGGGATCTGGATAGGTTGAGTGAGTGGGTGAGAACCTGGCAGATGGAGTATAATGTTAGCAAGTGTGAGGTTATCCACTTTGGTAGGAATAACAGTATGGCAAAATGGCAAAAAGCTGCAGCATGCGATGGTGCAGAGGGATCTGGGGGTCCTTGAGCACGAATTGCAAAAACCCAGTCTGCAGGTGCAGCAGGTGATTAAGAAGGCGAATGCAATGTTGGCCTTTATAGCGAGGGGGATAGAATATAAAAGCAGGGAGGTTCTGTTACAGCTGTATTGGATACTGGTGAGGCTACAGCTGGAGTACTGTGTGCAGTTTTGGTTGCCGCATTCGAGGAAGGATATATTGGCCTTGGAGGGGATGCAGAGAAGATTCACTATGCTGGTACTGGAGATGAGGGCGTTGGATTATGAGGAGAGACTGAATAGGCTCGGTTTGTACTCTTTGGAGTTTAGAAGGCTGAAAGGGGATCTTATAGAGATGTATAAAATAATGAAGGGGATGGATAGGGTAGAGGTTGAGAGACTCTTCCCGCTTAGCAAAGATAGCAGGACTAGATTGGAGGGGGGGGGCGGTTCAGATCGGAGTTGCGGAGGAGTTTTTTTCACTCAAAGGGTGATGAATCTTTGGAATTCTCTGCCTGATGAGGTGGTGGAGTTTCCTCGCTGAATATATTTAAGTCAAGAGTGGATAGGTTTTTGATTGACAAGGGAATTAAGGATTACGGGGAAAGAGCGGGAAAGTGGTACTGAACCACTGCAGATCATCCATGATCTTATTGAATAGTGGGGCAGGTTCCTATTTCTTATGTTCTGGCCACCTCACTATAAGAAGGATGTGGAAGCATTAGAGGGAGTTCAGAGGAGATTTACCAGGATGCTGCCTGGTTTGGAGGTAGGTCTTATTAGGAAAGGTTGAGGGAGCTGGGGCTTTTCTTTTCAGAGCGGAGGGAGATGAGAGGTGACTTAATAGAGGTTTATAAGATGATGAGAGGGATTGATAGAGTGGACATCCAGAGACTATTTCCTCAGGTGGATGTAGCTGTTACTAGGGGGCATAACTATAAGTTCACGATGGGAGATATAGGAGGAATGTCCAATGATTCTTTACTCAGAGAGCGGTTGGGAGTGGTTGTCTGTGATATTGGAGTCGGACACTTCAGGAACTTTCAAGCAATTATTGGATAGGCACATGGAGCACACCAGAATGATAGGGAGTGGGATAGCTTGATCTTGGGTTTGGACAAAGCTCGGCACAACATCGAGGGGTGAAGGGCCTGTACTGTTCTGTAATATTCTATGTTCTAGATGTGAAGGTTCAGTTAGAGTGCTTGATAGTTACAAGTTATCTAGGACGGACCTAAAGAGAGAACTAAGAAGAGCCAGGTGGGGAAATGAGAAGTCTTTGGCAGAAAGGATCAAGGAAAACCCTAAAGCTTTCAATCAGGAATAAAAGAGCAACTAGGGTAAGATTAGGGCCAGTCAAGGACAGTATGGAAATTTGCGCATGGAGTCCAGTGACAGGAGAGGTGCTAAATGAATATGTTTCATCAGTACTCACACAGGAAAAAGACAATGTTGTCGAGGAGAATACTGAGAGACAGGCTATTAGACTAGATGGGATTGAGGTTCATAAGGACAAGCTGTTAGCAATTCTGGAAAGTGTGAAAAATAGCTAAGACCCCTGGGTCTAGATGGGATTTATCCTAGGATTCTCTGGGAGGAAATTGCAGAGTTGCAGAGCCTTTGGCTTTGATCTTTTGGTTGTTATTGTCTACAGGTATAGTGCTGGAAAACTGGAGGATAGCAAATGTTGTCCCCTTGTTCAAGAAGAGGAATAGAGACAACACTGGTAATTATAGACCGGTGAGTCTTACTTCTGTTGTGGGCAAAGTTTTGGAAAGGATTATAAAAGATAAGATTCATAATCATCTAGAAAGGAATAATTTGATTAGGAATAGTCAACACAGTTTTGTGAAGGGTAAGGTCGTGCCTCACAAAAAATTTCTTTGAGAAGGCGACCAAAGAGATGGATGAGGTTAAAGCAGTTGATGGGGTGTACATGGACTTCAATAAAACGTTTGATAAGGTTCCCCACAGTAAACTACTGCAAAAGATACGGAAGCGGGGAATCGAGGATGATTTAGCAGTTTGAATTAGGAATTGGCTAGCTGTAAGAAGACAGAGGGTGGTGGTTTATGGGAAATATTCAACCTGGAGTTTAGTTACTAGTGAGGTACCGCAGGGATCTGTTTTGGGGCACTGCTGTTTGTCATTTTTATAAATGACCTGGATGACGGTGTAGAAGGGGGGGGCGGTTATCCCTGAAAGTAGGCAGTCAGGTCGAGAAGGTTGTTAGGAAGGCATATGGAGTCTTGGCTTTTATTGGTAGAGGGATTGAATTTCGGAGCCGCAACGTCATGTTGCAACTGTACACAACTCTAGTGCGGCCGCACTTGGAGTATTGTGTACAGTTCTGGTCCCCACATTATAAGAAAGATGTGGAGGCATTGGAGAGGGTACAGAGGAGGTTTACCAGGATGTTGCCTGGTATGGAGGGCAGGTCTTATGAGGAGAGGCTGAGGGATTTGAGGTTGTTTTCGTTAGAAAGGTGGAGGCTAAGAGGGAACCTGATCGAAACATATAAGATGATTAGAGGTTTAGATAGGGTGGACAGTGATAGCCTTTTTCCTAGATGGAAAAAGCTAGCACGAGGGGACACAGCTTTAAATTAAGGGGTGATAGTTATAGGACGGATATCAGAGGTAGGTTCTTTACCCAAAGGGTGGTTCGGGAGTGGAATGCCCTGCCTGCAGTGGTTGTAGATACGCCAAGTTTGGTGGCGTTTAAGAGGTTAGTTGATAAGTATATGGAAGAGAAGGGAATGGTTTAGTTTGGAGGGGCATTGCTTTTTATATTGGTGGGCGCAACATCGAAGGCCGAAGGGCCTGTTCTGTGCTGTAATGTTCTATGTTCTATATTCTGTACTCCTGTTACTCTTTCCAAAGCGAATCAAGTCACTTTTTCTGTTTGAAACTCTATTTGCTACCTCTCAGCTCAGCTCTGTAGTTTATCTATGTCCCTATGTGACCTGCAACATCCTTCACACTGTCCACAATTCCACTAACTTTAATGTCATCTGCAAATTTACTAACCGCCCCCCCTTCTACACCGTCATCCAGGTCATTTATAAAAATGACAAACAGCAGTGCCCCAAAACAGATCCCTGCGGTACCTCACTATAGGGCTAATGGTAAATTACTTGATAGTGTGGACGAGCAGAGAGATCTCAGTGTACAGGTGCATTGATCTCTGAAAGTTGGTACCCAGGTTGATAGGGTTGTTAAGAAGGTGTACGGTGTGTTAGCTTTTATTTGTAGAGGGATTGAGTTTCGGAGCCAAGATGTTATGTTGCAACTGTACAAAACTCTGGTGCGGCCGCACTTGGAGTATTACGTAAAGTTCTGGTCGCTGCACTGTAAGAAAGATGTGGAGGCATTGGAGAGGGTACAGAGGAGGTTTACCAGGATGTTGCCTGGTATGGAGGGCAGGTCTTATGAGGAAAGGCTGAGAGATTTGAGGCTACCTTCATTCGAGAGAAGGTTAAGAGGTGACCTAATTGAGGCATATAAGATGATCACAGGGTTAGATAGGGTGGACAGTGAGAGCCTTTTTCCTCAGATGTGATGGCTAACACAAAGGGACATAGCTTTAAATTAAGGGGTAGTAATTATGGGATGGATGTCAGAGGTACTAAGGGCGTGGAGTGCCCTGCCTGCAACAGTTGTGGACTTGCCAACTTTAAGGGTATTTAAATGGTCATTAGATAAACATATGGATAACATTGAAATATTCCCAGGGGAAGGGGTTCGGATGGTGAGGAGTTTGTTAGGTGTGTTCAGGAGGGTTTCCCGACACAGTACGTGGAAAAGCCTACGAGAGGAGAGGCTGTACTTGACCTGGTGCTGGCTAATGTACCAGGACAGGTGTCGGATCTCTCGGCAGGAGAGCATCTCAGGAATGGTGATTATAATTCTATCTCCTTCACGATAGCATTGGAAAGAGATAGGATCAGGCAGCATAGGAAGGTGTTTGTCTGGAGTAAGGGGAAATATGACATCATTAGGCAGGAAATTAGAAGAGTAAACTGGAAGGAGGTATTCTTGGGGAAAAGTACTGAAGGAAGGTGGCGGATTTTCAAGGAATGTTTGTCTGGAGCTCTGCACGACAACATTCCGGTGAGACAAGGAGGTTTTGGTAGGTCGAGAGAACCGTGGTGCACAAAGGTTGTGATGAACCTAGTTAGGAAGAAAAGAAAGTTGTACAATAGGTTCAGGGAGCTAGAGGATGTTAAGGATCTAGAGGCATATAAGACTTGTAGAAGGGAGCATAAAAAGGAAATTAGAAGAGTCAGAAGGGGTCATGAGAAAGCTTTGGAGGGTAGGCTTAAGGAGAATCCCAAGGCCTTCTACAAATATGTGAAGAGTAAAAGGATGAGAAGAGAAGGGATAGGACCTATAAAAGGTGAAGGGGGAAAAGTCTGTGTGAATCCGGAAGAAATGGCAGAGGTGCTTAACGAGTACTTTGCCTCGGTATTCACGGTGGGAAGTGATCTAGGGTTTAAGGTGCTGGGGGGTAAGTACAGAGGAGATGTTAGAGGTAAGTTTTTCACTCAGAGGGTGGTGAGTGAATGGAATCGATTGCTGTCAGTGGTGAACTCGCTGGGGTCTTTTAAGAGACTTCTGGATGAGTACATGGGATTTAACAGGATTGGGAGTTACAGATAGTTCTGGTAAGTATAGATATGATTGGCACAACTTGTGGGCCGAAGGGCCTGTTTGTGCTGTAGTGTTCTATGTTCTTATAGTGCTCTAAAAAATAATGAGGGGCACAGATCTGCCAGATAGTCGGTATCTTTTCCCAAACATGGGGGTGTCTAAAACTAGAGGGTACAGGTTTAGGGTGTGAGGGGAGAGATACAAAAGTGTCCAGAGGGGCAATTTTTTCACCCAGAGGGTGGGGAGTGTCTGGAATGAGCTGCCAGAGGCAGTAGTAGAGGCAGGTACAATTTTGTCTTTTAAAAAGCATTTAGAGAGTTACATGGGTATGATGGGTATAGAGAGATACGGGGCAATTGTGGGCAATTGGGATTAGCTTAAGGTTTTTAAAACAAAAGGGTTGCATGGACAAGTTGGGCTGAAGGGGCCTGTTTCCGTGCTGCAAAACCTCTATGACTATGACATCCCCGTCCCACACACTCACCCCGAGACCCCCCCCAAAACATCCCCGTCCCACACACTCACCCCGAGACCCCCCAAAAAATCCCCGTCCCACACACTCACCCCGAGACCCCCCCAAAACATCCCCGTCCCACACACTCACCCGAGACGCCCCCCAAAACATCCCGTCCCACACACTCACCGAGACCCCCCCCCCCAAAAATCCCCCGTCCACACACTACCCGAGACCCCCCCCAAAACATCCCCGTCCCACACACTCACCCCGAGACCCCCCCGCCAAAACATCCCGTCCAACACTCACCCCGAGACCCCCCCAAAACCATCCCCGTCCCACACACTCACCCCGAGACCACCCCCCAAAACATCCCCGTCCCACACACTCACCCCAAGACCCCCCCAAAACATCCCCGTCCACACACTCACCCCGAGACCCCCCCCCAAAACATCCCTCTCACACACTCACCCCGAGACCCCCCCCCCCCACCGCCCCGACACATCCCCATCCCTCCCTGCAGGACCCTGACACACCCGTGGCTCACACTCACCTCCATCACATCCTCGAGAGTCTCCTCTGCATCTGCTTTCTCTGTCATGAGTTTTGCCACTTTGAACTGGGTTTTGGTTAGGAGATAACCGCGCTGGGCAGCATTCCAGTATGACCGTGGGATTTCGACCAGCCCATATCCCAGCAACAGCACCAGCAAAAACAGACCCCAGGTGTTAGCTGCCGTGATGCCAATAGTTTGGAGTTGGTACCTGGGATTCGGGATGGGGAGAAGACCAATTGGAGTCAGAGACAGAGAGAGAGACACACACACACACACACACACAATCTCCATCGACACCCCAAACCCCCGACACCCACCTGACACCCTAAACCCCGACACCCACCTGACACCCTAAACCCCAAATTCCAAAACCCAAAACCCCAATACCCCCCGATACCCTAAACCCCAAAATCCCCTGACACCCCATACCCCAAATCCCCATGACAACCTTGATAGATGGGATGCAAGAGGTCCCAGGTTCACGTAATGCATTGACTCCTGTCTGATCCTTCAATCTATTGAGGGTTAACTCCGGGATGGAACTTGAGGTTGTCAGGGTTTTTGTGGGCTTTTAGTTGTTGGTGTATTTGCGGGAGGGGTGGATTATTGGAAGGATGTGATTGCACTGGAGAGAGTACAGAGGGATTGCCTGGGATGCAACATTTAAGTTAAGGAGAGAGGTTGGATAACTTTGGGCTGATTCTGTTGGAGCAGAGAGAACCGAGGGGGGGGTGACATGATTGAGGTGTTTATGATTATGAGGGACATGGACAGAGTGAATAAGGAGCAGCTGGTCCCCTTAATTGAAGGGTCAGTTACAAGGGACAAAGGTTCAAGGTGAGGGACAGGAGATTTAAGGGGGATTTGAGGAAACAATTTTTACTCAGAGTGGGGAGGGTCTGGAATTTGCTGCCTGGAGGGGTGGGAGAGGTGGGATGCTCCACATCCTTTACAAATTACCTGGATGAGCACCTGGCACAGCGTAACGTTCAGAGCTATGGGCCAAGAGCTGGGAAATGGGATTAAGTGGGCAGGTCAGTGTAGGGCTGAAGGACCTCTTCTACTCTGTACGATTCAATGAAGTCAGCAGAACAGGGAGTTAAAGGCAGATGGGATACTTGCTTTTATCAGTCGTGGTACAGAGTATAAGAGCAAGGAGGGAATGTTGGAGTTGGACAGAGTGTTGGTTAGGCCACAGCTGGAGCACCGTGTGCAGTTGTGGTCACCTCACTGTAGGAAGGAGGTGATAGCACTCGAGGGGATACAGAGGAGGTTCACCAGGATGGAGTATTTGAGGGATACAGAGAGATTGGATAGGCTTGGATTGTTTTCTCTGGAGCAGTGAAGGCTGAGAGGGGACATGATTGACGTGTATAAGATTATGAGGGGTCTGGACAGGGGGAATTAGGAGCAGTCTGCTCCTTGGGTAAGGGGTCAATAGGGGTTACCAGGGGGTAGAGTTTTAGGGTAAGGAGCAGGAGATTCAGGAGAATTTTAGAAAAAAAAACTCAAAGTGGTGGGAATCCATACCCACTGTGTGACTGCACTCCTCTGCCTTTACTTCCCTATTCCCCACTCCCAAGTGTGCCTGATATTTGCCCAATCTGCACCCACTCAACACTTACCCCCCACTCCCTGAACCACCCCCTCCCCAGGTCCCTATGGCCTCCCCACCTCTTGCCTTTTCTCCCTCTTTACAATCTGATCTTCACCAACCCTGAATCCCACTTGGACTGCACCAAGACCATCCCCTCACAGTGCTTGCCACCCGCTGCCAGTCCACACACCCCCCTCGGCAGCATTCCACACCCAGACCTCCTCTTGGTCCTTGTTGAGCAGGTTGTCTCCAAGAGCTTTGAGGTACTCACCAGTCGAGCCTCAATCCAGGATGGACGGCTACGTAGATAAGGAGAGCTCCAAAGATCAGCAGGTATGTCCCGTAATAGATGGCATTCTCAATCAGCGCTGTCTTAATTTTCCCAGTGATGGAGAAGGCCCCAGAGCGAGCATAGGACTGCATAAAAGGCAACAAGATCCTGCAAAAGAACATAGAACATTACAGCGCAGTGCAGGCCCTTCAGCCCTCGATGTTGTGCTGACCAATGGAACGAATTTAATGACCCTCTAACCTAAACTATTCCAATGTTATCCATATGCCTATTCACTGACTATTTGAATGCCCTTAAAAGTTGGCGAGTCCACAAATGCTGCAGACAGGGCATTCCACGCCCTTACTACCCTCTGAGTAAAGAACCCACCTCTAGCATCCGTCCTATAACTACCACCCCTTAATTTAAAGCTGTGTCCCCTTGGGTTAGCCATTTCCACCCAAGGAAAAAGGCTCTCACTATCCACCCTATCTAACCCTCTGATCATCTTGTACGTCTCAATTAAGTCACCTCTTAGCCTTCTTCTCTCTAATGAAAATAACCTCAAGTCCCTCAGCCTTTCCTCATAAGGCCTTCTCACCATACCAGGCAACATCCTGGTAAACCTCCTCTGCACCCTTTCCAATGCCTCCACATCTTTCAGCGACCAAAACTGTACACAATACTCCAAATGCGGCTGCACCAGAGTTTTGTACAGTTGCAACATGACCTCACAGCTCCGAAATTCAATCCCTCTACCAATAAAAGCTAACACACCGTACACCTTCTTAACAACCTTATCAACCTGGGTACCAACTTTCAGGGAGCTATGCACATGTACACCGAGATCTCTCTGCTCGTCAACACTACTAAGAGTCCTTCCATTAGCCCTATATTCTGTACTCCTGTTACTTTTACCAAAGTGAATCACCTCACACTTTTCTGCATTAAATTCCATTTGCCACTTTTCGGCCCAGCTCTGCAACTTATCTATGTCTCTCTGGGAGGCTAGAGAGGAGATTGCAGAGCCTTTGGCTTTGACCTTCATGTCGTCGTTGGCTACAGGTACAGTGCTGGAAGACTGGAGGATGGCAAATGTTGTCCCTTTGTTCAAAAAGGGGAGTAGGGACCATCCTGGAAATTATAGACCGGTGAGCCTGACTTCTGTTGTGGGCAAGGTCTTGGAAAGAATTATAAGGGATAGGATTTATAAGCACCTAGAGAGAAATAAATTGATTAGGGATAGTCAGCACGGTTTTGTGAAGGGTAGGTCGTGCCTCACAAACCTTATTGAGTTTTTTGAGGAGGTGACCAAAGAGGTAGATAAGGGTAAGGCAGTTGATGTCGTGTATATGGATTTTAGCAAAGCGTTTGATAAGGTTCCCCATGGTAGGCTACTGCAGAAAGTGCAGATGCATGGATTGAAGGTGATTTAGCAGTTTGGATTAGGAATTGGCTAGCTGATAGAAGACAGAGGGTGGTGGTTGATGGGAAATATTCAACCTGGAGTGCAGTTACAAGTGGTGTACCTCAAGGATCTGTTTTGGGCCACTGCTGTTTGTCATTTTTATAAATGACCTAGATGAGGGTGTAGAGGGTTGGATTAGTAAATTTGCTGACGATACCAAAGTGGGGGGAGTTGTAGACAGCAAGGATGGATGTTACAGTTTGCAGAGGGACATAGATAGGTTGCAGAGCTGGGCCGTGAGGTGGCAAATGGAATTCAATACGGATAAGTGTGAGGTGATTCACTTTGGTAGGAATAACAGGCATATGAAATATAGGGCTAATGGAAGGACCCTTAATAGTGTTGTCGAGCAGAGGGATCTTGGGGTACAAGTACATAGCTCTTTGAAAGTTGGCACCCAAGTTGATAAAGTTGTTAAGAAGGCGTACGGTGTGTTAGCTTTTATTGGTAGAGGGATTGAATTTAGGAGCTGTGAGGTTATGTTACAACCGTACAAAACTCTGGTGCGGCCGCACTTGGAGTATTGCGTACAGTTCTGGTCGCCGCATTATAAGAAAGATGTGGAAGCATTGGCAAGGGTGCAGAGGAGGTTTACCAGGATGTTGCCTGGTATGGTGGGAAGGCCTTATGAGGAAAGGCTGAGGG
Organism: Sphyrna mokarran; assembly: GCA_024679065.1. Taxonomy (NCBI): domain Eukaryota; kingdom Metazoa; phylum Chordata; class Chondrichthyes; order Carcharhiniformes; family Carcharhinidae; genus Sphyrna; species Sphyrna mokarran. Next base: position 1,810,192 of record JAGIQG010000006.1, read on the forward strand.
ACCTGAGGTTATTTTCATTAGAGAGAAGAAGGTTACGCGGTGACCTAATTGAGGCGTGTAAGATGATCAAGGGATTGGATAGGGTGGATAGTGAGAGCCTTTTTCCTCGGATGGTGATGACCAACACAAGGGGACATAACTTTAAATTAAGAGGTGGTAGTTATAGGACGGATGTCAGAGTCAGGTTCTTTACACAGAGGGTGGTGAGAGCGTGGAATGCCCTGCCTGCAGCAGTTGTGGACTCGCCTACTTTGGGGGCATTCAAATGTTCGGTGGATAGGCATATGGATGATATTGGAATAGTTTAGGTTAGAGGGTCCACTGGCCGGCGCAACATCGAGGGCCGAAGGGCCTGTACTGCGCTGTAATGTTCTATGTTCTCTGCAAACTGTAACGTCCATCCTCACTGTCTACCACTCCTCCAACTTTGGTGTCATCAGCAAATTTACTAACCCATCCCTCTACACCCTCATCCAGGTCATTTATAAAAATAACAAACAACAGTGGCCCCAAAACAGATCCCTGAGGTACACCACTAGTAACTAAACTCCAGGTTGAATATATCCCATCAACCACCATCCTCTGTCCATCAGCTAGCCAATTCCTGATCCAAATTGATAAATCTCCCTCAATCCCATGTATCTGCATTTTCTGCAGTAGTCTTCCATGGGGAACCTTATCAAACGCTTTGCTCAAATCCATGTACACCACATCAACTGCCTTACCCTTATCTACCTCTTTAGTCACCTTTTCAAAAATCTCAATAAGGTTGAGAGGCCATGGATGAAGGTGAGAGGCCATGGGATCCAAGGGGCTTTGGCCTTGTGGATCCAGAACTGGCTTGCCTGCAGAATGTAAAGATGCCAGCATTGGATTGGGGTGGTAAGAACTCAGTAAGAATTTAGCAACACCAATTTTTAATCCAACCGATTTATTTGATAGTAAAATTGCGAGCTTTCGACACTGTGTCTTCCTCAGGCAAGTGCAGTGTCCTGGTCTGCAATAGCAAACATCAGCACAGACAGTCAGAGATTGCTGATTAGAATGCAAATCCTTACATCTAACCTGCTATTCAAGTGTTAAAGTGGTGAACAATGTGTGTGAAGGGGATCCTGAGCATTGTTGGAGAATTGTGTATTTTCTCCAGACAGCACAGTAAGTGAGGTTTTTTGCTAACCCAGGCAAGTTACGGGGGTTACAGATAGTGTGACATGAAGCCAAGATCCCTGTTAAGACCGTCCTCATGTGTGCGGAGCTTGGCTATCAGTCTCTGTTCAGCGACTCTGCGCTGTCGTGTATCACGAAAGCCCCCTTGAAGAAACAAGGAGGCTTTGGCCGAATGCCCATGACTGCTGAAGTGTTCGCCCACAGGAAGCGAACTGTTTTGCCTGGTGATTGCTGAGCGATGCTCATTCATCCGCTGTCATAGTGTCTGCATGGTCTCCCCAATATACCATGCTGGGACATCCTTTCTTGCAACGTATTAGGTAGACAACGTTGGCCGAGTTGCAAGTGTATGTACCGTGTACCTGGTCATGGGCATTCAGCCTCCGACCTGCGGGTAAATGTTCTTCAAAGGGGCTTTCGTGATACACGACAGCGCAGAGTCGCTGAGCAGAGACTGATAGCCAAGCTCCGCACACATGAGGACGGTCTTAACAGGGATCTTGGCTTCATGACACACTATCTGTAACCCCCGTAACTTGCCTGGGTTAGCAAAAAACCTCACTTACTGTGCTGTCTGGAGAAAATACACAATTCTCTAACCAATGCTCAGGATTCCCTTCACACACATTGTTAGCCACTTTAACACTTGAATAGCAGGTTAGATGTAAGGATTCGCATTCTAATCAGCAATCTCTGACTGTCTGTGCTGATGTGTGCTATTGCAGACCAGAACACTGCATTTGCCTGAGGAAGACACAGTGTCAAAAGCTCGCAATTTTACTATCAAATAAATCGGTTGGATTAAAAATTGGTGTTGCTAAATTCTTACTGAGTTCTTGCCTGCAGAAGGCAGAGGGTAGTTGTGGATGGCTCTTTTTCTGCATGGAGGTCGGTCACCAGTGGAGTGCCCCAGGGATCTGTTCTAGGACCCTTGCTGTTTGTCATTTTCATAAATGACCTGGATGAGGAAGTGGAGGGATGGGTGAGTAAGTTCGCCGATGACACGAAGGTCGGTGGTGTTGTGGATGGTCTGGAGGGATGTCAGAAGTTGCAGCATGACATCGACAGGATGCAAGACTGGGCGGAGAAGTGGCAGATGGACTTCAACGCGGATAAATGTGTTGTGGTCCATTTTGGCAGATCCAACGGGATGAATGAGTACACTATCAAAGGTAGGAGTCTTAGCTGTGTGGAAGAGCAGAGGGATCTTGGGGTCCGGGTCCATAAGACTCTCAAATCGGCCTCCCAGGTGGAGGATGTGGTTAAGAAAGCTTACGGTGTACTGGCCTTCATTCATCGAGGGATTGAGTTCAGGAGTCAGGAGGTAATGCTGCAGCTTTATAGGACCCTTGTCAGACCACACTTGGAGTACTGTGCGCAGTTCTGGTCGCCTCACTATAGGAAGGACGTGGAAGCTATTGAAAGGGTGCAGAGGAGATTTACAAGGATGTTGCCTGGATTGGGAGGCATGCCTTATGAAGACAGGTTGAGGGAGCTGGGACTGTTCTCCCTGGAGAGACGAAGGTTGAGAGGCGACCTGATAGAGGTTTACAAGATGTTGAGAGGAATAGATAGGGTGGACTCTCAGAGACTATTTCCCAGGGCTGAAATGGTCGCGACGAGAGGGCACAGATTTAAGGTGCAGGGAAGCAAGTACAGAGGGGATGCTAGGGGAAAGTTTTTCACTCAGAGGGTGGTGAGTGAATGGAATCGGCTGCCGTCGGTGGTGGTCGAGGTGAACTCGCTGGGGTCTTTTAAAAGACTTCTGGATGAGTATATGGGATCCAATGGGATTGGGGGTTATAGATAGGTCTATGGCTGGGTAGGTTTTGACGTGTTTGGCACAACTTGTGGGCTGAAGGGCCTGTTTGTGCTGTAGTGTTCTATGTTTGTGAGGCACAACCTTCCCTTCACAAATCCACGTTGACTATTTCTAATCAATTCATTTCTTTCTAAATGACTATAAATCCTATCCCTTATAATTCTTTCCAAAACTTTCCCACAACAGAAGTAAAACTCACCAGTCCATAATTCCCAGGATGGTCTCTACTCCCCATCTTAAACAAGAGGACAACATTGACTATCCTCTAGTCTTCCGGCACTGTATCTGTTGCCAATGACGACGTGAACATCAAAGCCAAAGGCTCTGCAATCTCCTCCCTAGTCTCCCAGAGAATCCTAGGGTAAATCCCATCCGGCCCAGGGGATTTATGTACTTTCATACTCAAGAATAGCTAACACCTCATCCTTATGTACCTCCATCCCGCCGAGTCTACAACTCTGTATCCCAGTATTCTCCTCGACCACACAGACATTTTCCCGTGTGAAGACTGACAAAAAATATTCATTCAGTGCCTCACCAATCTCTACAGGCTCCACGCACAACTTCCCACTGCCGTCTCTTACTGGCCCTAACCAATCTTATATTCTTGACATCCCTACAGAAAGCTTTAGGGTTCTCCTTGATCCTATCCACCAAAGTCTTCTCATGTCCTCTTCTGGCTCTTCTTAACTCTCTCTTTAGCTCCCTCCTGGTTAATTTATAACTCTCCAGTGCCCTAACTGAGCCTTCATGTTTCATCTTTACATAAGCCTCCTTCTTCCTCTTCACCAGAGATTGAACTTCCTTAGTACATCACGGTTTCCTTGCTCGACCACTTCCTCTCTGCCTGACTCGCAGTAGCTGCTCCTTGAATAAACTCCACATTTCAGATGTTCCCAGCCTCTGCAGTTTCCTACTCCAACCTACATATCCTAAATCTCACCTAATAGCATAGTTTTTCTAATTGATATTTGTAAAGTTAAAGTCCCCCATAACAATTACCCTGTTACTTTCGCTCTTGTTGAGGATCATCTTTGCAATCCTTTCCTCTATATCTCTAGAACTTTTTGGAGGCCTATATAGAACTCCCAGCAGGATGACCTCTCCTTTCCTGTTTCTAATCTCAGCCCAAAGTACCTCAATAGACAGGATCACATCAAACATCCTTTCTGCCACCGTAATACAGTCCTTGACTAACAATGCTGCGCCTGCTCCTCTTCTACCACCTACTCTGCTCTGACTGAAACATCTGAACCCCGGAACCTGCAACATGCATTCCTGTCCCTGCTCTATCCATGTCTCTGAAATGGCCACAACATCAAACAGCAGAGAACAGAGTCAAAGAGGACCCAGAGACAGTGGGTAGAAGATCACGTACAGGGTGGCAGCTATAGGAACTGCTACAATTCATGATCAGCACTTACTACCCATCCCTAATTGCCCCTGGAGAAAATGGTGGTGGTGTGAGCTGTCTTTTTAAATCACTGCAGTCCCTGAGATATAGGTACACCTATGCTGCCATTAGGGAGGGATTGCCAGGATTTTGAGGCAGCCATAGTGAAAGGACGGTGTTATATTTCTCAGTCAGGAGGGTGAGTGACTTGGAGGGGAATCTCCAGGTGGGAGGGGAGTGTTCCTATTTACCTTCTAGGTGATGGGTTTGGAAGTTGTTGTGAAGTTAGCATTTATAAATTTATAAAAACATTGTAAAGTGATAAGCATTGTTCAATTGCAGAGTCTGTTAAAAGGGAGGTTTTTTTCTCTGTCCTCAGGAGGTGCAGGTACAAAAGCAGTACACAGACTGAAACATTATATCGACGGGCTTTGAACATGATTTTGAATTTTAACCAATCAACATGAATATGTATTTAATATAGAACATAGACACTACAGCACAAACAGGCCCTTTGGCCCACAGGTTGTGCCGATCATATCTATACCCTACCAGGCCATAGAACTATCTGTAACTTCCAATCCCATTAAATCCCATATACTCATCCAGAAGTCTCTTAAAAGACCCCAGTGAGTTCGCCTCCATCACCACTGACGGCAACCGATTCCATTCACTCACCACCTTCTGAGTGAAAAACCTACCTCTAACATCCCCTCTGTAATTGCCGCCCAGCAACTTAAACCTGTGTCCTCTCGTAGCGACCATTTAAGCCCTGGGAAATAGCCTCTGAGAATCCACCCTATCTATTCCTCTCAAAACCTTATAAACCTCTATCAGGTCGCTTCTCAACCTACGTCTCTCCAGTGAGAAGAGTCCCAGCTCCCTCGACCTATCTTCATAAGGCATGCCTCCCAATCCAGGGAACATCCTTGTAAATCTCCTCTGAACCCTTTCAACAGCTTCCACATCCTTCCTATAGTGAGGTGACCAGAACTGCGCACAGTACTCCAACTGGGGTCTGACAAGGGTCTTATAAAGTTGCAGCATTACCTCCCGACTTCTAAACTCAATCCCTCAATTAATGAAGACCAGTACACCATACGCCTTCTTGACCACATCCTCATTTCTGAGTAGGTAGGGGTTAGTTCTCAGAGGGGATCCACCTCTGCTTTGTAACAGAACCCAGGATAAGCCCCAGTCTGTTATGAAGGGAGGGGGCGGAGGCCAGAGTGGGGTGAAGGGGTGGGGGGGCGGGGGAGTGGGCTGGGTGATTGAGGTGGGGGGGAATGAGGTGCCCACTGGCTGGGCTGTGAACTGACAGAAGTACAATGAAAAGCTGTGATTTACCAGGTCAGAAACTGAGAAGTCCAATATACAACCCGCCAAAAAACCGGCAAGATTCCATCTGGGATATAACTCCAGGGCTTGGAACATTTCTGCAGCACTTGGGAATCTGGCACACTGTGGAGAAGAGACAGAGACAAATTACCGAGGTTAACAGTGAGACTGTACTGGAGAAACTGACAGCAACTCCAAATTCCCAGGTAACTGCTGGGGTTGGGGATGGAGCAGTGTGTGTCTGTCTGTGTATCTGTCTCCGTGCCCATGTCTGTGCGCGCGTGCGTGCGGAGTGGAGGGATGGGGGGGGAGACAGAGATACGTGGAGGGGAATGTGGGTGTGTGGTTGGTGTGGGTGATGTGGTGAGGGGGCACGTGGCGGGGGTGCCACACAGAGACACAGATGTTACAAGTTGTAAATCTTACCTGTGGCTGGAGTTTGTCTTATTGGCTGTGAATGTTTTACTGGAATTGGGTGTTGTGGTGGGCGATGTCTTTGAGCTGTCCACCTTACACTGTCTGTAAATAGTCTGAAACAGGAAGATTCACAATTACAAACCACGGCCAGAACAGACTGTCCCTGGATCTCTTCCTCGACCCACAACTCCTGCTCCTCCCCACTATCCACTATCAGTATGAGTTATAGGACGGATATCAGAGGTAGGTTCTTTACTCAAAGAGTGATTAGGGAGTGGAATGCCCTGCCTGCAGCTGTTGTAGATGCGCCAAGTTTGGTGGCGTTTAAGAGGTTAATTGATAAGTATATGGAAGAGAAGGGAATGGTTTAGTTTGGAGGGGCATTGCTTTTTATTTTGGTCGGCACAACATCGAAGGCCGAAGGGCCTGTTCTGTGCTGTAATGTTCTATGTTCTATGTTCTATGTTCTATGTTCTATCCCTTCAAAAAACTGTCTAACGCAGTCTTAAACATCCTCAATGATGGAACATCCAGTACCCTTAGGATAAAGAATTCCAAAGGTTCACTACCTTTTCAGTGAAGAGATTTCTCAATTCAGTCCTAATCAACCCCAGCCCCAGCACTGTGCTTGTGCTCTAGATTTTCCAGCCAGGGCAAACAAGCTGTCAACACACTCCAGATCACCTTGCTTTTCTAATCTCCAGAGAATACAGAACCAATTTACTCAGTCTCTCAGCATAGGACAACTCTTTCATCCAAGTGAGCAAGCTAGTGAATCTTTACTGTACCTCCTTCAGAAGTTTTAAATGTGGAAATCACAGCTGTACACAGTATTCCTGTAGTGATCTCGGTAAAAGCTTGTACAACAGGACTGCACTCCCTTGTATTTGTATTCCAATCCCCTTGCAATAAAGACCAAGAAGCCACTTGTCCTCCTAATTGCTTGCTGCATGTGTGCTAATGTTCTGCATTCCTCAAACTGACACACACAAAACATTGAACACCAACATTTAAAGTTTTACACCTTTTAAATAACACCGTTTTTTCTATTTTCACAAACGTAAGAATATAAGAAACAGGAGCAGGAGTCGGCCATCCAGCCCCTCGAGCCTGCCCCGCCATTCAATAAGATCATGGCTGATCTGAAGTGGATCAGTTCCACTTTCCTGCTTTCTCCCCATAATCCTTAATTCCCTTGTCTATCAGAAACCTATCTACCCCATGACTTAAATATATTCAGCGAGGTAACCTCTGCCACTTCAACGGGCAGAGAATTCCAGAGATTCACCATCCTTTGAATGAAGAAATTTGTCCTCAACTCTGTTCTAAACTGCCCCTCCCTTATTTTGAGGCTGTGCTCTCTAGTTCTAGTTATCCTTTCTAAGCCGGAAGAATTTCTCTACCTCTATCCTATCCAGCCCCTTCATTATCTTGTAAGTCTCTATAAGATCCCACCTCAGTCTTCTAAACTCTAATGAATACAGACCCAGTCTATTCAATCTCTCTTCATAAGCTAATCCCCTTCATCTCCGGTATCAGCCTAGTGAACCTTCTCTGTACTCCCTCCAAGGCCAACATATCCTTCTGCAAACGTGGTGACCAAAGTTACACACAGTGCTCCAGCTGTGGTCTCACCAGTGCCCTGTACAGTTACAGCAAAACCTCTCTGCTTTTATATTCTATCCCCCTCGCTATAAAGCCTTCGTCAATGTGTTCAGTCACATTTTCGAAGAACTCAACTAGGCTTGTAAGGCATGACCTGCCCTTGACAAAACCATGCTGACTATTTCTAATCAGTCCAAACTTCTCCAAATGTTCATATATCTTATCTCTCAGAAGCCTCTCCATCAGCTTACCAACCACTGAAGTCAAACTCACCGGTCGGTAATTTCCTGGACTATCCCTGTTCCCTTTCTTAAAGATAGGAACCACATCCGCAATCCTCCAATCCTCCAGAACCTCTCCCATTTCCATGGACGACGCAAAGATCATCGCCAGGAGCTCTGGAACCACTTCCCTCACCTCCCTTTCTTTATCGCTTTCTTAGTCATTGTCTGTTGTTTTTTAAATCTTTCCCAATCTTCTAATTCCCCATTATTTTTAGCCGCTCTGTATGCATCAGTTTTTAATTTAATTCTCTTCTTTATTTCCTTTGATAACCACGGCTGGTTATCTCTTCTCCTACAGTCCTTCTTTACCATCGGAATATATTTCTGCCGAGTACTGAAAAAAATCTACTTAAAAGTCCTCCACTGTTCATCAGCTGTCCTACCAATCAATCTGCACCCCCAATCTGCAATAGCCAATTCTGCCCTCATTTTATTATACCCTCTCTGTTCAGAGGACACAGGTTTGGGACCCTACTTTCTCATCTCTATCAGCATCAGAAATTCATCATATTGTGATCACTCGTCCCAAGAGGCTCCCTCACAAGAAGATCCTTAATTCTACCTGCCTCGTTACACAGTAATGAAAGTACGCAGTAAGCAAAGCGAAGAATCTCAAATTTCCCCACATTTTACACAATTACCATCTTGCTGACCAGTCTCCTAACCCATCTACATCTCTTTATAGTATCTGTGTCCCAGAATGGCACAGTGGTTAGTACTGCTGCCTCACAGCTCCAGGACTTGGGTTTCATTCCTGGCTTGGGTGACTGTCTTGTGGAGTCTGCACGTTCTCCCTCTGTCTGTGTGTGTTTCCTCTGAGGCCTCTAGCTTTCTCCCACAGTCTGAAAGCTGTGCTGGTTAACGCATTAATCGTGCAAAATTCTCCCTCAGTGTACCCAAACAGGCACCAAAGTGTGGTGACTAGGGGATTTTCACAGTAACTTCATTGCAGTGTTAACATAAGCCTATTTGTGCCTAATAAATAAACCTTAAATTTATCCCCACAGCTTGCATTCCACCCAGCTTTGTAACATCAGTAAGCTTCGACACATTACTCTCCATCACTTTGTCTGTCATTAGCCAAGCAGCAGCAGTAACCTTTGTAGAACTGTACAGCCAATCAATATGAGAATGCTGTTACACCCACTCTCTGCTCCCTGTGCACTGACCAATCCTCTTTCTGTGCTTCTTTATTACTCTCACCACCACATAATTCCATACATACAACATCTACTAGTTCCCCTCTATCTGCTTTACTAGATACATCCTCAAAAAAACTCTAAATTTGTCAAACCTGATTTCCCTTTACATAAACCATGATGACTGTGTCTAAGTTCGAGTCATAGAGAAACAGGCCCTTTGGCCCAACTTATCCACACTGCACTTTTTTTTAAACTCCAAAGCTAGTCAGCTAGCTCAGTTAAGATTTTCCAGAACTTACTGACCTGACGTCAGGCCTGCAGTTCCTGGTTTTCTCCCTCCCTCCTTCCTTGAATTGTGATGTTACATTTGCTAAAATCCATTCTGTTGAACTGCTGTGAGCAAGGCTCATTCAGACTGGAAACTTTGGTTGGATTCTCTCTCCACAGAAGCTGTCAGGTTTGCTGAGTTGTTCCAGAAGTTTCCGTTTTTGCTTCAGATTCCAGTATCTGCAGTATTTTGCTTTTAGTTTAGTGTGTGAATTATCTCCCCCAAACCTTGGAGTGGACAATATCTCCTTTCCTGATAAGGACTGATGCTAAATATTAATTTAATATCTCAGCTATGCTCCCTGCATCCACGTGTAAATCCCTGAATCTATCCCACTCCTGTTATTCCCACCCTCTTACTGTCTGGAGAAGACTTTGGGATTCCTTTTCTATTCGCTGCCAGTCTCTTTACATACTCCCTTTAGAACATAGAACATAGAACAATACAGCACAGAACAGGCCCTTCGGCCTTCGATGTTGTGCCGACCAAAATAAAAAGCAATGCCCCTCCTAACTAAACCATTCCCTTCTCATCCATATACTTATCAACTAACCTCTTAGTTTCTGCTTACTTTATTTGTTTCTTCATCTCCCCTCTGAACCAGCCGAGTTCTGTATTTTCTATCAACGCTGATCAGAAGAACATCTTTTACTCCATCTTCATTTCAATCTGCTTTCTCAAGCAGAGAATTCCATCACCTCTGGCAGCCCATTCCAGGCACTTAACACCTCTGTGTTTAAAACTTGCCTTTCACATCTCCTTTAAACTTTCCCTCTTTTATCTCAACCAAGGGTCCCAGTCTGAAGTTTCAGGATTGACCATTCAGGACAGAGGTGAGGAGACATTTCTTCACCCAAAGAGTGGTGATTCTGTGGAATTCATTACCACAGGAAATAGCTGAGGCCAAAACACTGAACATATTCGAGAAGTGGCTAGGTGTTGCACTTAGAACATTACAGCGC